>JAPKLY010000377.1:42652-166640 GCA_026898435.1 Prunella vulgaris | reverse complement strand
TTTTGCTATCATCAAAATCTAATCAAAATAAGGTTCTAACATCATGTATTACTTTTTAATAATAAATGGTATAACTTTTTTAAAACACTTAAATTGCATGGTGCACCAGATGCATCAAAGACTTTAAATCTTAAAAATATTTTGTTTTGCTTTGCTTCTCCAATGTGGATTATCAATGTGAAGCGAACATCACGAGACAAAGAACCTACTTGCTATTCAAGGTCTAAATTGGGAAAATAAATATCCACATCTATAAATACAATAACTATGACATGATTCCTTTTTTGTGTTTCTCAAGTTGTTATCAATTTTTCACCATTGACTGTTGCACCTTTTAAGAAATTTAACCACTAAATAAATTACTCAAGTGACTTTTCAATCTTCAATTGGCTTCGTGTTAGAAGCACTAATATGAAAAAAAATTTTGTTATTATTCAACTGTTATTATTTTTGGTATTTGAATAACTACAAGATACTACACATATATTTGTGCTTTATCAGTTTTGGTTTTAGAAAAGTATAAATGTATAACTTTAATAACTCGCATTTATAACATATACATATAAATCTAATGGATCAAATACACATTTTTTAATATATAAAAATTATCTTCAACATCGCATATATATTACGTGGATTTTACACTAGTAGTAACCTATGTTGTACGGATGCAGATACGCAGATGCAGGTGCAATACGAAACGAGTTCGGGGATACAATTTTTTTTTAAAAAAAATAGGGTGCGATTCGTTAAGGATACATCTATTTATATTTTATTATATATAATATCTAACAAATATTTTTTTTATAAAAATTTTATAAATCAATTATAAATCATTTATATTTCTTTTCACCTAAAATTTGAGTATATTCTATAATATAATATAATTATGTAAAGAATATCAATTCGAGTTATATTTAGTTCAATTAATAAATCATATTAGTAAATTCAATCTAAAACGAGTGTCACACTATCAATTTAAATTATACGAAATAATAAAATTCAATTTAAATGATAGATTTAATGCTTATAAATAGGATTCGTGTAGTGGATTCGAGAATCCGTTAGCTGAATTCACCACGTGGCAGATGGATTCGCCACGTGGAGAATCCAACACGAGAATTCAAGAATCTTACTAACATTTTTAGAAGAATCCGTGTATCATAGGTAGTAAGCCTACTGTTGATAGGCGAACTAAAGTGAGCTACTATGGGTGAATTAACATAATTAAAAGCTCAAGGCTGAGTAACTCGCCCGTAGCTCGCCCCAAGTGGTCAGAGCTACGTCACAACCCTTTGACCAGTCAACACAACGGAGAAAGGGGAAGCTCATCCAGCAGCTTGCCAATAGCTCGCCCAGAGCAGGAAGCAAGAGACCATCTCCTACTACAAGCACTGATCACATAACAACTCAAGGCGAAGGAGCTCACCCTTGTCCGGGGTTGAAGTCAGTAGTTGCGTAGGTTGCTAATAGTGATGTAGTAGGTAAAAAACAGTGTAATTATAGTATAATAGTGGGCAAAGAGACAAGTGTTAAGGACACGTGTCAGTATATTAAGCTAAATAAGCTTAAAACATGCCACCTATGCACATGCAAAAACTATAAATAGGTCTCTTGTACTGATTTTCTCTTTCTAAGTTCATTTTTATCCAACAAAACACCTCTCACTACTTTCTCTCTCTATTATTCTTATCCTATAACTCAAGTTTGATTATTGTTTGGAAGAATTCAGGAGATAATCAACCACATAATCAACATAATTAACAAATTATTCCAGTTGCTACTTTTATCAGTTGATTCACACGAATCAAATGAAGTATTAACAAAAATAAAAAAATGAAATTCAAGAATTGCACATGAACACTTCTATATTGCAATCTCTGGGGTACAGTCTTCAAGAACGGGAGTTGATAAGGTTTTGACACATGGCAGAAATTAATTGACTTTTATAATATTTATTGAATAATTATTTATATTTTATATTTCAGCATATTATGTATAAAAAATTACCAAAATTTAAAAGAAAATCACTCTATAAATAGAGACCAAATTTCTTACTTTTTGAATCACAATTTAATCTTTTCTCTTCTAATATCTATCATTTTCTCTTGTAATTTCTATCATAATTTTCATTCTTTTTTAATGTGGAAGAGTTTTCAAGCTCTCAAAATCCCTAAACATGTCTCAATATCTGAAGATATTTCTCACAATTTATTTGAAAATATAAATTCAAATGTGGAAAAATCATCATTTTTTTAGGGGTAAGTCTCATGTGCACCAATTACACGGTGCAACTCTAGTTCATTTTTAAAAAGTTAAACAGTTTATAACTGAAAAGTTAAACAGTTTATTATTGAAAAGTGTATCTTTCATAGTTTAACTTTTCAGTAATAAACTGTTTAATTTTTCAGTTATAGACTATTTAACTTTTTAAAAATGAACTTGAGTTGCACCGTGTAATTGGTGTATATAAGACTAATCCTTTTTTTAGAAAGAAAATGCCGCCTTATTGTCAGTTTAGATATATTTATTTACAATGTTGTATTTAAATTTCTACAATTAAAATTTATATATGAGATTGTAATTTTATTTTAAGTGTGTGGTAATTTTTTTTATGCTTCTTGAATATAAAATAATTTAATATATCATTTTATTTATATAATAAAAATTGATTACAGTTTAAATGTAAAATAGTAAAAAGAAAATTTATTAAGAGATTGAGTTGTGAGTGTTTTAATTGAATTGCATATTGTATATGTAAGGGAGAAAAAATGAATCATTTATTGGGTTGAGAGATTAATTTGAATGGTTTGTTGATAAAGATGGACTGTAAGTCTGTAACTAAGGATAGTACTTCCGCTTTTATATGTGTCATTATTTTTATATAATTTAATATAATAGTTAAATGCTTTTTGAAAATGAAAAGCTTGTATAATACTCCCTCCGTCTACGATAAATGGTCCACGTTGCCTTAAATGACCGTCCACAATAAATGGTCTATTTACCTAAAATGGAAAACTTACAATCATTATTTTCATTTTTTATACACATATACTCACTTTTACACATCACATCAAGTACTTTTTTAATAATTAAATATTTTTTTATACTTTTTTTTTTTTATCGGACCTTTTTTTAAATATTTTTTTATACTAATACACTCACTTTTACACATCAACATCTACTTTTCTTAATAATCGTGCAGAGCAAGGGTAGTCCAATTTTCATGGACGGAGGGAGTATTTCATACTTTTTACTCCCTCCGTATTTCTATAAGTTGCTCGTTGTTTTTTGTCACACGAATTAAGGTAAAAGTGAAAAAGTACAAGTGATGTGATGAAAAAGTGAAAAAGTATAAGTGATGTGATAGAAAAAGTGAAAAAATATGAGTGATGTGATGGAGAAAAGTGAAAAAGTAATGAAAATAGTGTAAAAAGTATTGAAAATAATAATAAAGAAGTGAATAGTAGTTTCCAAAAAAGGTAAAAAAACAATGAGCAACTTATAGAAAGACGGACAAAAATGACAACATGAGCAATTTATAGAAATTTTTTCCTGATACAGTTCAGCGACGTAACTTTTTAAAAGATACACGAATTGTATGGTCCACTTAATTTAAAAAAGATACCCAAATAAAATATGAGATTTAAGAGGATGAAACATGATTGTATAAATATTTTTCAATAAAAAAAAGTTAGGTTTTTAAGAAAAAATATATTATCTGCTGACAAAATGTATTATTTATATGTGATTCCTTTTTTAAGTTTTAACCTTCTATTTTAAAAGCATTTTATTAATTAGTTTTCTTACCCCATTTTTCAAAATTTAAATCTCCACCTCTTGCGTTGTCATGACAAAACATAACAAGGAATGCGTCCATGCAGAAGGTAACCGACACCTTTATAATCGGAAATAGTTAACATACTCTACAACTAACTCAACAAAATCTCCATGGATTGCAAAACTACTTCAATCAAATAAAGAATAAATAAATGCTGCCGAAAAAGAAAAAGAAAAAGAAAAATATTTAAAATATGGCGACTGCGGCCCACAGAATAAGCCCAGTAACAACCGAACCCTCGTACACGGAGTGTGAACCGGAGGTATCATCACTCGCCGGCCCTACTGCGACCTCCGGCGCTGAACTCACCGGCGGAGTGCTGCTCGACGGGAACATGTCCGGCGCTGTCGATGGAGTAGCGGCAGCGGTTGGCACCTCCGCTTCCGGGGAACTCGCCGGAGTCGATGGCAGAGGCGCCGCCTCTGGCGTCATTGGGCTAGGCGGAGGAGTCGCCTGAGATGGGCTCGGAACAGGCACACTGACCGATCGAGTCGGGCCAACAGCGTTCCGCGACGGAGATGCCGCCGGAGCCTCCGAAGGAGTAGCAGATGGGCTGGCTTTTGGAGAACTAACCGGCACTGCCGGAGAAACTTTTGAAGGCGGCGTAGGCATCGGAGACTTCGTTGGGGATGGGTGAGGGCTAGAGGGAGTAGACACTGGAGAATGTGCAGGGGCGAGGTGAGGCGGCGCGCCGGCGGGGGGCTTAATTGGCGCCGGAGAAGGCGCGTGAGCATTCTGAGCATCGCCAAAATATTGCACGCACAACAGCAGAAAAGCGACGGCGAATAGTCTAGTCATATTTTGTGCGAGGGAATATTCCGGCGATGAAATTGGGGGAATGTTGGTATGATGAGAATGAGTGAGGGAGAAGAAAGCTTTATATTAATATAGGAGCCAAACGCTGCGTTGAGGTGTTGTGACCGTTTGGAATCGTGGGGCCCTGCCTTACCGGTTGTAGAAGGTAATTAGACCGTTGCTCAGATTATACGACCGGTTTGCTCGGTTATATTGAGTTCGATGACAACGGTCATGGCGGAAATAATGGGACCCTCCTAATGTAATCTCATTTATGTGCTAAGGATGAAAATAATATCGCACATATAATGTAAATTCTGATACTATATAATAAATATTAAGGTATAATGTATTTTTTTCAAATATTGTGGACATATTACAAAATATTAATATTAATTTATTAAAAACTTAATAAAAAAAAAAAGAGAAACACTCACGCGAAACGGATCTAAGGCAACCCGCGGGTCAAAGACCGGGTCAACCATGAATACTGTTATTTGGATCTGGGGACGACTTCGTCTTCTCCATTTCAGCGCGGCGACGATTTCAGATTTCGGCAACAGAATAAAACATCATTAATTGCTTAAATCATTCCCCCTTTTTTATGTGCTCCTTACCTTCTCCACAATCAAAATAAGCATTGTTATCATCATCATGATCGAAGTTCATTATTTACATTAACAACGATGAGCGTTTTTCTTTATTTTTTTTATATGGTGGTTGATTGAGTGGAGAGGTTCAGAGATGACCACGTGATTCCACCTGCAAACTTGGTCAAAGATGATTTGAAAGTGAGATTATGTGTTACTCAATGTATAAATTTATGTTACTAAATAAACATATTTATGTTACTTAATAAACATATACATGTTACTATTAAAATATGTTACTTTATTAACATATGTATGTTACTATATAAAAGAATTGGTGTTACTTTTTAAAAATAGATAAAAATATGTTACAGAATTTAATATATATGCATAATTAAAAGAACAACACATTGAAAAAACCTTACAAAAATTATGTTACTAAATGAAGAAGTATACGTTATTAAATGAACATATTTGTGTTACTATTCAAACTGTGTTACTAAATGAACATATACATGTTACTATTAAAATATGTTAATTTATTAACATATGTATGTTACTATATAAAAGACTTGGTGTTACTTTTTAAAAATAAATAAAAATATGTTACAGAATTCAATATATATACATAATTAAAATAACAACACATTGAAAAAATCTTACAAAAAATTGTGTTACTAAATGAAGAAGTGTATGTTACTAAATGGACATATACATGTTACTATTAAAATATGTTACTTTATTAACATATATATGTTACTATATAAAAGACTTGGTGTTACTTTTTAAAAATAGATAAAAATATGCTACAGAATTCAATATATATGCATAATTAAAATAACAACATATTGAAAAAATCTTACAAAAATTTATGTTACTAAATAAAGAAGTATATGTTACTAAATGAACATATCTTTGTTACTATTCAAATTGTGTTACTAAATGAACATATACATGTTACTATTAAAATATGTTACTTTATTAACATATGTAACATATGTATGTTACTATATAAAAGATTTGGTGTTACTTTTTAAAAATAGTTAAAAATATGTTACTAAATGAAAATGTAATATTTTTTTCTTATAATAACACACATTTTGCTCTTACATTGAATGAAAAAAAATGTTATTTTTACGAAAACAAGTGATATATATGTAAAAAAAAAAAATTGGTCTAATTGTAACACACATTTTACCTTAAAGTAACACGCATTTGCCTAAATAGTAACATACCAGGGAGTGAAAAAATCTGGAATCATAGTTGCGAATTTTTTTTTTTAAAAAAAAGACCAAATCCGAGAAATTGTAAGTTTTTGTAAGGAAAATATTGAGAAATGACAAAAACTCAAAAAAAAAAATGGAAAATATTGAAATTGGAAAATCTGGAATCATAGTTGCGAATTTCTCAATATTGGAAAATATTGAAACAACAAATGTTACTCCTTGACGTGAAACGTTGCATATAAGTTTTTGTCATAAAAAAATATTGAGAAATTGTAAAATATCGTATGTATATAAAATTAAATTGCGATTTCTTTTCAACCAAATTTTTGCACATTTTTTTTATAAGAATAAATTTTTAGTTCACAGTGCATTCACTAAATAATTGAGGTTGAGTATATTGAAAAGTTTTTACTGCTATCAATTTTTAATGTAAATTTTTTAATTTAATTAGCTTATAATTTTCTGTGAATAACTTTAATTGTTGACTGGGTACACCGTGAATTAAAAGTATTTGTGACCTTCGATTTTTTTTAATTTATTTATAGTAATTATAAATTTATCATAGGAATGTATTCTTTGAATTTGTTTCATCATACATCTCCACAAATATTATATTAAGGGAGAAATATGGCAATTATATAAATAAAAAAGAAAAGGGTAGGAACAAAAAAGAGTACCACCATCTATACCTTACTTCCAAGTAGGATAGGCTCCGAATACAAAGCCATGAAACAAATTGTCCAAAAATGTTCAAAAAAAGCTAAAGAACAAAGTGTCCAAATACAAAGTTAAAATCCTGAGGTATTCAAGAAAACTAAGCCCTGAAGTATTCAACATTAAGATCCTCATAAAGAATCATGTGCAAAAATTCTGGAGGTTCGCCAATCCAGATAGACACTTCACGCCGCGTAGCAAGTTCATGAACAGCTCGGTCCCCTTCTCTAAAAATGTGCGAGTAAACAGTCTCCATATCTAAAGCCAAGCATGGTGTGTTCCCAGAGGCTCTACACTTTCCACGGAATCAAACGCGTATACCGTTTTAGAGTGTTGATTGTCATTAATGAATCCAATTCCACCCACACCCTAAGCTACCCTCTACCCTGTGTAAACTTAATTGCTATGAGGGCAGCAGCCAGCTCACCTTCAAGAGTCAGCATCCAGCAACCATGCGAGATAAATGCTGTCGTAAAAAAGCCACGACTGTTGGGAAATTGAGCACCCAGATAAGCGCCGGATGGACGGCCCCCAAACGTAGCATCCACATTCACCTTTATCCAAGAGGGAGGCGGTACTTGCCATCTAACCGAACGCACTAGCCTTGGCCGCCTGGGGTTCAGCTGCACCCTTAGAGATCTTGCAATCATAAGATCCGACACAGATCCATTCGTCCTTGATGTGATAAGGCCCGCCCCAGCAACAATATCAGAACTGATCCAAGCAATGCTTCTTCTAACAGAGGGCTAGACATTTTTGAAAACCCACAAGTTTCTCACTTTCCAGGTACTCCAAATAGTAGTGACAAAAACCAATGACCAAAGGTCCTTCATTTGTGCGCTGAGAGAGACTCCCAAAACCTGAAAGAAATCCACCCAAGAGCACCTACACAAATTCCAAATATTCGGGCGAAGCCGCAGGCGCGCATTTTGGGCAATGCAAATCAAGCCCAACTGTCGCCAAAAACCAGCAGAAACCGAAGGGAAAAGTACTTTGGGTTCAAAAATAGCTACAACATCTGGCTTATGAAGCTGACAAAACGCAATCAAAGCATTCCGCGTGTGGTCTTTGCCAAGCCCTTGCAAATTCCAAGACAAAATAATCATGAAGAAACTGGCGTGCCGTGCTTCGGCGGCTATGAAGTGTCCTCTTCCTCCTCCAATTGGTCAGCCCAACTTCGGCGTGCTACCAAAGCCATCTCCGTAAACTTTGGCGCTGAATTGGCTACCACAAAACGTGAGTTAGCAACCTCACGCAAAGAAACAACTTTATTAGTATCTTCTGCCCTTTATCCACTGATGATGTCAAAGAAGGTGAGGTCCCAGTAGCAGGAATGACGCCCACCCCAGAAGGTGGAGAGGGCACAAGGGCCACATTCACCAACGTATGAGACATATTGCGTAAAACCTTTTTAATAGAAATACTCATCGAAATAAAGACGTCCGAGATTCTGTACTTCAAACGAGAATGAGAGAACGGAACCTCCTCCCAACCCTGCTCAATTGCCTCCTCAGAAGCCGGATCAAGGGACCAAAGCTAAGCTTAAGATTATCTTCACCATCAGCCTCCAATTAATTCTCTGGTACACAAGAAACTTTGTTTCGATGCTGTAAGCAAATTAATTTTGCTACCCAATTAAATAATGACACGTATATATTAAATAAATATCAACATATATTACTATTTTAATTTTGAGAATTTATCAAATGTTGGTCCCGAAACGAGTATAATCAGTGTATGGGGGGGGGGAATACACTGATGTCAGATTTTTCTGAAAGACTCAGAAAAATGCTCTAATTAACACACTTAGTCAGGATTTCCTGAAGTACTCAGTATGCTGAAGGTCCACAGGGGCAGCAGGGACAGTTCAGTAACGAGTCAGATAAGCTTAGTGTGAGTAACGTGCTCGGAAGCTCAGTAGAGATAATAAACCTACTGACCGCTTGGAAGCAAGTCAGTTGGACTACTATCTCAGTGAGTCAGAGTGAGTGCGGAAAGTGAGCCCTTAGGTTCTACTCGTTTTTAGTTTCTGAAAACATTTTATCTGAGTTTGCTTAGTAAACTGGTGGTTAAGGCTGAGTGCACAGTGTTAAGATTCAGGATGATTGATTCAGTCCTGAATAGAAAAGTGATGCAGAATGTTCAGTTTATTATGATGACAATTATGATCCTGAACAGAACAGTAAATCAGCACACAGGGGACTTTTAACGTGGTTCGGAGATAACCAACTCCTACGTCCACGACCTGATTTAACAGGAAGCTATCCTCAAAACCCTGAGGATAGGTGCTTGGGTTTTACGTGCCAAGGGACACGAATAGCCAACTTCCTCTCTTAGGAACTGACCCCTGGGCGTTTTACAAGTCCCAGTCCTTCTAACCAACCAATCTCACATTTTGAGTGGTTTGGTATTCTGGTTTCCAACTAAGATAGCTCTAGCAATACAAAACAATGCTAAATAATAGAGCTATCGATCTAAGCAAATACAGAGTGAATCCTACTACAACACTAGGGAAATTTAATTGCAGAGTGTTGTTTATGATATGCTTTGCGTTCTTGGATTCTTGAGAGTTTTCTCTTGGAAATTTCCCGTTAACCTTGAATGGGTGCAAGGTTCTCCATATTTATAGGCAAGATTCAAAATAGATCCGTTGGAGGAGATCAAATCAAATCTTTCCTATTTTAGGTAGATTGCAGGCTAGAAATACTGTTTGACCTACCCGCCATGCTTATTCTGGCAAGTTGTCACATCACCTGCAACTTTTTGAGACGCATTAAATGCCGCATTAAATGCTGCGCAGACTCCGTGCATGCGTGTCGAAAGATCATTGGCTCTCCGCTATAACGGCTAGTTGACCATCAGACATTTGTCCTTCCTTGTACATTCAATGCTCTGAGTCTCTTGTTAATAACTCAGTCTGAACGTGTGTCTTAATGGAGTCTTACTGACATTCTTTTTGTCTCTTGTCCCATAGCATAAATAACCTTTTGCTTTGGACTTACATGATTCAGGTGATCTGAACCACGGCCTGAGTCAGGTCCTATGTACATTCAGCACAGCTTGATAGGTTATTCAGCCCAGTATGTGTAAGCTTTTTGCTTCGGACTTACAGGATTCAGGTGAACTGAACCAAGGCCTAAGTCAGGTCTTCAGTGCATTCAGCACAGCCTGATAGGTGACACTTACTCTTCACTGACTGACTTCTGTCCTGAGTATGCTTAGTGTACTCAGTAGAAACATCAGCCAATGGAACTTCAGGATTGACTTCAGGATGAATCAGCAGGCTTCGATCTTCAGCTTCAGAACAGACAATCTTCAGCAAGACTGACTGACTCCTTCAGGATGGTTTACACTTCAGACTTCAGTAAATTGGGTCGACTCCAATATTCTTCAGTCTTCAGCATGGTCCTCCTGTACTGAATCTCTAACATAACTATCCTGAATTGTTTTATCCTGAACAGCTATACTTAGGCAAATTCATCAGGGGTTTTGGGATCTAATCAAAACACTCAGATTGTCCCAACATCAAATTAATTCTCTAAATAAATAGTAAAATGATATTTATTGTACACAGTACAAGTTATTATTAAATTACGAGTCTCCCGGTACTCATAAATAGCAATAAATGGCTGATTTGCTCTATTTATGAAGACGACGGGAATCAATCAAGCTAAATTTGGTCGATTCGTAAATGATGTCAATCAAATCAACATCAACCAATCGGAGTGCGCCACGTGTCAGCATAAGAAAGGATGGTCTTCACCTCTCCACCCTATAAATAGGGCTCTTTCTTGTTCATTCTCAAGTGGTCCACACCCGTTGAAGATGAACGAGTAGCAGAAATCCTCTCGACCAGTAAAACTGCGAGCTAAGAAGATCCATCGATCCAGCTCTTTGACGATTCAAGTCTTCTTCACCAAATTTTAAGAAGTTCTTCGAAGATTCAAGTCGTTCTTTGTCAAAACATTCCAGAAACACTGTTTGATCAAAGACAAGAGGCCAAATCCCTCCGATCAGACGTTTTTCTTGAAGAACTCTTTGAAGATCATCAAGCGTTCTTCGCCATCTTCAAACGTTCTTCACCAAATCCAGTCAGAAACATCCTTCGATCAGAATCAAGGAGCTCCATCCCTCTGATCAAACGTTTCTACTTGAAGATCAACTTCGAAGACTTCAAGTGTTCTTCACCGCCTTCAAGCTGTTCTTCACAAAATTCAAACAAAAGTGCACTCCGATTAGAGATCAAGGTCCGGGACCCCTCTGATCAAGTGTTCAAGCTCAAATCCAGACTTGAAGATTCGAAGATCATTCTGCATCAAATCTGAAGTGTTCTTCATCAAAATATTCCATTGACCTCACTCGATCCAAAACAAGACTTCACCGTCCTTGGATCAAGTGTTTCAAGTCAAACCAAGTCAAAGTCAAGCCCAGTCAAAGTTAGACCAAAGCCGAGTCAAAGTTAAAGGAGAATCAGAGGATCATAGCTAGAGAGAGAACCCGAAATTGAAGAAAATAGTTGTATATCAATTTCAAGTGTTAATAATACTTTTATTACACAAGAATTGTTATTACAGATGCGAAAGCCCATCAGTCTCCCCCACGACACACTTGCCTTGATGAGGCACAGACGAATTCCTTTTCCTTCACCTACTACGGCTCCTCTCACTCTTCTCCATAGGAGGATTTTATAGACCAGATTGCACACAACGAGCTATTGTATGGCCAATCACATTACACTCATGGCCAAATTCCCGGACATTTTTATAATGCAAAGAAGTAAAGGCAAA
The DNA here is from genome assembly GCA_026898435.1 of Prunella vulgaris. NCBI lineage: Eukaryota > Viridiplantae > Streptophyta > Magnoliopsida > Lamiales > Lamiaceae > Prunella > Prunella vulgaris. The sequence goes on along the minus strand of JAPKLY010000377.1, from coordinate 154,687 downwards.
TTGGTCCACCCTTTTGTACATTATTTTCTGCTCCAGAGTTTCCCGAAGATCAACTTCAATAAGCATCCGAGCATAATGTCCCAAAGTACGATCCTCCGTATTCCTGACCACTTTAATCAAGTTTCCGACTATCGAAGCAAGAGACTCCAGAATCATCGAATGCCAATATTCAATGGGTAAATCCATAAGTCTAACCCATATATGAGCAAAAGTAGTCTGGACCTCATTAGGATTAAAGTCCGGCACCCAATTTTGATAACGAAAATTCCCCGTACTCAACTGCGAACTCCATCTTTTATTAATGTGTAACTTATCCAATTCTGACTCAAACAATATAGTGTAAAAACCTTTTCCCAAAGGTATTAATTTCAGTCAAGAGGTGATATTCCAAACTCCTTTCAACACATTTAATAAATCCAAATGAGACAACAACGGTTTACCCGTGATTAGGGTTATAATTGCATGATTTTGCATCCATTTCTTTATGGTTTTGATGTGCTTATGTTCATATTTGACCCTAAAATGTTATACTTTGTGCATTTAACCCTTTTTGGCTAGAAAGTTATGATTTTAGGTGAAAACGAGCAAAATGAGAAAGAAATGAGCAAGATCGAGAAAAGTCCTAAATTCTGGAGTTGATCCAATGGAAGAAAATGATATACCATGTCGAAGAGTTCGAAGAGAGGGTTACAATGGAAAAAGAATCGAGGCAATTGGAGCTCTAGAACTCAAAATATGACCAAAACGAGAAAGTCGAGCACCGACCGACACCAATGTTCTAAAAGTCGCTAGTCGCTAGTCGGTCGGACTACTAGAGTCTAGCGACTTGAGCGACTAGTTGGGGACTAATCGGAAGTACCTAAATGGTAAAATATAATTAATTACTTAATAAATTAATAATACATTGTAGATAAAATAATAAAAAAATCAATATTACCACATTTCAATATTATAATATAAGTGATAACAAACATAAAACTCAAAATTTAATAAAGTGATAATTTAAAAATCAAAAGAAAATTAACATTTTGGTTGTTTTAATATTATTTTATTATAATTACTTAGGGTTTGCCAAAAAAAAAAATTAAGGGAGACACATGTCTAATCGGGAACGACTTAGTCGACATTTAATCAATCTAATCGCTATCTAGTCGGCGTCTAGTCGGTCTAGTCATTGTCTAATGGGCTCTAGGTGCCGACTATTACTCCTAAACATTTTCTTTAGCGACTAGGTGTAAATCGGGTCGGCCAAGGGCCGACTAGCGACTAGTCGCCGACTAATCGGCCATGTCGGCTGACTTTTAGAACAGTGATCGACACTAAGTGTCCAACTCGGCAGCCAACAAGCTTTGATCGGCAGCCAACAAGCTTTGGTCGGCAGCCTATGTCTTGGATCGACAACAGCTTCCTCACGCACGCTACGTGCCGACCTAGATCGGCAGCTAGCTTCACCAACTCGGCAGCAACGGCAGGCGCGCGACCAAGCTGCCGATCTTGATCGGTAGCTAACCCCTCCAGCTCGGCAGCCATGTTAAAATCCGGATTTCAGGGCTATTTTCGTATTTTTGTGCGTTTTAATGAAGGGCATCTTGGTAAATGATCTAAGGGTACTATATATACTTCCATCTCAGATTTCCAAGGACATTCTCTCATTATTCCTCACATTCCACACATCATCATAATCTCTCTCTAGATTCTTAGAAGTTAGAGGTAGTTACTAGTTTGGTTCATTAGATTTCTTCTTACGATTTCTTCGATTACTTTTGATCTACCATTCTGATCGTCGATCCATTTGTTCCTGCATTCTAGTTACATCGAGAGCTACATTTTGACCAATCTAATTGTATTTTCCATTGGCGGATTGTTAGATAGATTTTCAAGGTAATTAATATCTTTATCATTTCTCTTGTAATAGGTAAGACTTTACTATTTCTCTTCAATTTCATTGCTATAATGATTGTAGTTAGTTCAATTGTTCATTTGTTATCCCAATTAGCCATGGGCTAATACCCTTTTGCATTGGTGTAAGATTCCTATGGAGTAATGTGATGTTAATATTGATATTATGAATGCTATGAGATGTTGTATGATTAATTCTCTATATTGATGATATGTATGAATACTTGGCATGTTGAATTGATTGTAAAGGTCATTAGGGAAGTAGCAACATATGAGAAATGATCTTTTTCCTTAATCTTCTTGTTATTAGGCCAATGCATGCTAGGTGTTTGATGAAATTCCTAGGATAATGAGAATTATTCCTAGTGAATAGGCACAACAATAAGGGCTTTAATGTGTGATTAGGGAAACCTATACATGTTTGTTTAGCCAAAAGGTGTCCTCACGCAAGTGTACGTGTTCTCTATTGTCGTGGTAAGCTTGACCAAGTTTTAATATATCGAACCCAAAGGAGACGGGGACTTGTAAGGAAAATTGTTGTTTCAATTGGCTAGCTAACAAAGCAATAAAGGGAAAGTTATCTAATGTCTACTAATGCGTCAAAGAAGTAAACTACCTATCACCTTGGGTTGCAAAGTGAGCAAATGTGAGAGATATGTGCTAGTGTACTATCCTATATTTCACATGGTGAAGTATCACTTTATCATGCAATAAGATTGTGTACAATCAATCGGCTAGCCACCCTAACAAGCACAAAGGTCTCCCTACATACACATTAAAGCCTCTAATTGTTCTTCCAATTCTCTAAGGATAATTCTCACTATCTTAGGAATTTTATCAAACACTTAGCATGCATTGGCCTTAATACAAGAAGATTTAGGAAAATAGCTCTGCTTTCGCATGAGACTAGCTCCCTTATGGCCCTTATGATCACTACACATGCAAAGCATTCATATAATCCATCAATGTAGTGAATTGATCATACAACAACTCATAGCATTCAGAAGATCAACATGATCACCACACCACTCCATAGGAATCATACACCAACACATAAAGGGATTAGCCCAAGGGTAATTTGGTAAACTTAAGAACAATTAAGTTAGGAACAATCATGATTAAGCAAGAATTGTAAAGAGAATTACCTATTACAATGAAATTGAAAAGATACAAATTTACCTCTACAAGCTATCTAGAATTTGTGAGAAGAAATCTTAAAAAACCCACTAGTAACTACCTCTCTCTCTTTCTAATCTAAGAATCTAACTATGATTATGAACTAATATGACTTGGATGCCTTGAGAATCTGATCCTTGGAGTATTTATAGTGCCCACAATGCTTGGTAAAAAATGCACTTCATTAAACGCGCGAAAAGACGAAACAACCCTTCAAAAATGTACAGTTCGGGGCATCACACGAGTGGACCATAGTGGTCGCACGAGTCTGGCTCGTGTGGTCACTCGTGTGAGCCTACTTCGTACGAACCAGAGCATCCTCACACGAGTGTGAGCTTGTGGTCGCACGAGTCTGGGCCTGTGGTCGCTCGAGCCCGGCTTCGACTCATCCGATCGATCCTCGACTTCCTCGTTTTCTTCATATCTTGAGTTCTAGAGATCCAATTGACTCGATTCTTTTTCCATTGCGACCCTCTCTTCGAACTCTTCGACATGGTATATCATTTGCCTCCATTGGATCAACTCACAATTTCTGGACTTTCTGGACTCGATTCTCAATTTTTTTTTAGTTTTTGAGCCTAAATAGTAACATACCTGAGTTTTTTTATGACAAAGGAGACGGGGACTTGTAAGGAAAATTCGTTGTTTCAATTGGCTAGCTAACAAAGCAATAAAGGGGAAAGTTATCTATTGTTTACTAATGCGTCAAAGAAGTAAACTACCTATCACCTTGGGTTGCAAAGTGAGCAAATGTGAGGGATATGTGCTAGTGTACTATCTTATGTTTCATGGAGTGAAGTATCACTTTATCATGTAATGAGATTGTGTACAATCAATGGGCAAGCCACTCTAACATGCGAAAGGTTTCCCTAATAACATATCAAAGCCTCTAATTGTTCATCCAATTCACTAGAGATAATTCTCACTATCTTAGGAATTTTATCAAACACTTGATATGCATTGGCCTTAATACAAGAAAGTTTAGGAAAATAGCTCTACTTTCGTAAGAGACTAACTCCCTAATGGCTCTTATTATCATCTACACATGGAAGTATTCATTCAATCCATCAATGTAGAGAACTGATCATACAACAACTTAAATCATTCAAAAGATCAACATATCACTACACTACTCCATAGGAATCATACACTAACACATAAATGAATTAGCTTATGGCTAATTGAGTAAACATTAGAACAATTAAGCTAGGAACAATCATTATTAAACAAGAAATGTAAAGAGATTTACCTATTACAATGAAAATTGGAAAGATACAATTTACCTCTAAAATGCTAACTAGCAATCCGATAATGGAAATTGAAATTCAATCGGTGAGAATGTAGCCTTAGACCAGATAAGAATGCAGGAATTAACGGATCAATGATCAAAGCGGTAGATTAAAAGTTATCTAAGAATTTGTGAGAAGAAATCTTAAGAAACCCACAAGTAACTACCTCTCTATCTCTAATCTAAGAATCTCACTATGATTATGAACTAATGTGACTTGGATTATGCCTTGAGAATCTGATCCTTGAAGTATTTATAGTGCCCACAATGCTTGGTCCAAAATGCCCTTCATTAAACGCGTGAAAAGATGAAACCACCCCCGATATTGTGTCTTTCCGAACCGTCGCACGAGTCCCTGCCTATGACCACACGAGTCTGGCTCGTGTGAGCACTCGTGTGGCTTGATCTTGCCCAAACCAGAGCCTCATCGCACGAGTCCAGCTCGTGTGATCACTCATGTGAGGCTTCATCGCGCGAACCAGAGCTGTGTCGCCCTAGTGCAGTCTCATGGTCACATGAGTCTGGCCTGGCTGCGCTCGAGCTCGGCCTCGACTTGTCCAATCGATCCTCGACTTCCTCGTTTTCTTCATATCTTGAGTTCTAGAGCTCCGATTGACTCGATTCTTTTTTTGTTGCGACACTCTCTTCGAACTCTTCCACTTGGTATATCATTTGCCTCCATTGGATCAACTCACAATTTCTGGACTTTTACGAACTTGCTCGTCTCTTGCCGATTTTTGCTCGTTTTCACTACAAAACACAACTTTCTAGCGAAAAAGGGTTAAATGCACAAAGTATAGCATTTTAGGGTCAAATATGAACATAAACACATCAAAACCATAGAGAAATGGATGCAAAAACATGCAATTAAGACTCTAATCACACCCCCAAACTAGATTGTTGCTCAGCCTCGAGCAACGAAGCGATAAGGTAGGGGAATAATTGTATGTATGAAGCATCAAGAACAAAATCAATGCCATAGAATCATCTCAATATCTAGCAATCTAAAATACAATATCATTCAATCAACTATCAAAATCAAATCAATGAGCACAAAATCAAGTCAATGAGTCATGATCCTCTCAAGATAGGTGTTTCACTCAACACTCAAGATAGGTGTTTCACTCAACACTCAAGTGTTTACTACCATAGGCTTGGCTGAAGTCTACATTCTCCACCACTTGGGATGACAATTCAATCACACATCAATGAGGACTTTTAAAGGTTGTAGTGTTGGCTCTTTGGTAGGGAAGGAAAATATGGATAAAAGTGACTAAGTATGATTAGTAAAGCATAGAAGGAATCATCATGTAAATCATGTCTTCATGCAAATAGCAATCTCATCTTCATGCTCTTTCAAAATCACATTTTCAAAGATAATTCTTCCCTTTTTTGCAAAGTTGTGAACATACTCACAACACTTGAGTCAAACTTGACCAAATTTTCATGAAAAGTCAACCTTTTTTCAATTTCTTGCTAGCACTTGCCTTTTGAACCTTCTTTTCAAATCAATCCATGCATAGCATTTCTTTCCACATTGGCCGCCATTTTCTTCTTCATATCATCAATCTTCCTTCCTTCTTTTCATTCTACTAATCATAAGGACAAGAGAGTTCCAAAAAGGAAGGAAAATGGCTTAAAATTTGGTTAGCCAAATGAAAGGATTATAAGCACAAATTTGGTAGCAAAGGATATCAATATCAATGGTAGGCTCACATGGCTAAGTGGGGCAATATAGATCAAAGAAAATGCCTCATATCATCTCATGTGAAATCATTATCTAATGTAGCCTCAAATAAGACTAAAGCCAAGTTCTAGAGTATAATGCACATGTGTGGAACTCACATCAAGAAAAAATGTCATCCGTTTAAGATTGAAACGGGCAAAATTTTGGCTCAAAACTCACGGTTATGGGTGATCAAGACTCATATCATATCTAAAATACTCATATCAATGAAATTTCAAGAATCATGAAATCAAGAGTATCAAAGATCCATAAGAATAGAGCAATAAATCCATTACATCAATCAAGACTATCAACTCATCCATACAATATCTCACGCATTCACTACTCAAAGTAAACAACAATATGGCCAAATATAAACAAGCAAAACAAGGTCTCACAAAAGCATATAGTCCAAAACATCATAGAAGCACTAAAAATCAATATGAGAATAGCATTGCGAAGAGAATGACGAAACGATCACACCCCCCAAACTTTTTGGACCTATGGTCAACTACATTCAACTACATTATCAACTACATTCACTAAGTAGAATAGATTGAACATAATGGGTCTAATTCTAGAATCAAAGGATCATGCAACTTATAGTCATGCCAATGTCATATATCAATGAAACCTCAAATAAGCAAAATCATAGGTGAATCAACATCATTAACTCAACCTAGCATCAATATACTCATACCCATTGACAAATAGCACAACAATTTCTTGACAATTCAATTTTAGCATAAAATTCCCAAAAATTCGTCACTATGCCTACACTCAAAAATTAAATCCTCAATTAAGTCCAAAATTCACAAAATTAGAATGCAATTGGGTTCCCCATGGATTACCCATTAACAATGTAGCATTATTTCATCATCAATTGCTCAAAATTAAGCTAGAATTAAAAAAAATCCCCAATTTAAACTCAAGAATCCCTAAAAATTGAATTTCTCATTCTAGACAATGCTACCATGGAATTCCAATAATATTGCAATGAATAGAATGAGGAGAGTTAGAAGAACATACCTTTGGAAGGAATTGATGAAAAGAAATGTAGAGATTGAGATATGGAAATTTTCTCCAACTTTCCTCTTCTTGGTTTTGAGAGAATATGGAGTGCAAGAGTGAAGAGAGAAGTGTGTGTTTGTGTGTGGAATAAGTGGGAAATGAGGACAAAGAGTGAGTGGACAAACCTAGGGAAGTGTGGTCAAAGTTGGACCAAAAAGTGGTCAAAATTGAATTTAGCAAGGCACCACACGAATCGGTGCCTATGACCACACGAACCGGACTCGTGCGAGCTCCTTCTGGCATTCGTGTGGACCATTGTCGCCCGAACCAGCGAGCCACCGCACGATTGTGTGCCTATGGTCACACGAGTGCTAGGCTATGGGTGCACGAGTGCAAGCCTTTTTGCACCACTTCGAATTTTCATCTCTTTACACCTTTTTCACGCCATTTTCTTCCATTTTCCTACACAACACAACTTAAAACTCCTCATAAAACATTAATGGTCGTTGAAAATAATCAAATTAATCATGAAATTGAGCAATTAATCGAAAAATTAATCACGAATCACACCCCCCAAACTTTTTCGGATCAAGAATCCTAATAAAGTTTGGAAAGTTGTGATTAATCAAGAAACTCAAGCTCAATAAACCATTCACACTCCATATCAACTCCTAAAACAAGAATATCTCAAAACCTTAAGCAAAATATGCTCTTCAAATCTATTCTTGCACATAATAGCACAAAATCCACAAAGAACAATCAATTCACAATAACATGGGCTAAAATAGCATTCATGCTTCTATCCCTAAAATCAAAAAGCAAAACCAATCACAACAAAATAAAATCAAGGATACGAAAAAGGATATAAGGGTGGGTTGCCTCCCACCCAGCGCTTGGATTTAACGTTCCCTAGCCGGACGCTATAAAGCTCAAGTGACATCAAAATCAATAAGGGTTGAGTGACTTACAACACTCAATTTCCTTCTCCAAAAACATCCCTTCTTCACCACTTTCTTCACTACTTGCGTTACCCCCTTATCTTCATTCACCTTTTTTCTCTTTTCAAAAGGATCATCAACACAAAGTTCACTCTTAAGATCAAGAATGTTGTCTTTTACCTTTTCATCACTCTCCATCCCATCTAGTATTACTTTGTTCAATTCTCCTTCAATCTTCTTTGGGGAACTCTCGGAAATGTCATGGATTGAAAAAGTAGCTTTTTCACCATTCATTCCAAGAGTAACCTCTCCTCGCTTGATATTAATCAAGGCATCCGACGTAGCAAGAAAAGGTCTCCAAAAAATGATAGGATTTCTAACATCTTCCTCAATATCAAGCACAACAAAATCAACGGGATAAATGAACTTCCCCACATGAACAACCATATTTTCTATCACCCCTCTAGGCTTCACTTTAGAACCATCGGCCAATTGTACATTTATTGTTGTTGGCCTCAACTCATGTAAGCCCAACTTTTTAGCAATAGAGAGTGGCATCATATTCACACTTGCACCTAAATCACACAAGGCATTCATCTTTTTACTTCCTTTGATGTGGCAGCTCAAAATGAAACTCCCCGGATCTCTAAGCTTTTGAGGTAGATGTTTTCGTATCAACTCACTACTCCCATGAGTAAGCTTGACCATTTCCGATTCATTGAATTTCATCTTTCTTGCCATAACATCCCTCAAGAACCTTGTATAATTTGGCAATTCCTCAATAGCTTCTAGAAAAGGCATCTTTGAATATAGCTTTGTGAAAATCTCAAAGAACTTCTTAAATCTATCATCGAGCTTATCTTTCACTCCTTACGAAATTTCCACTTTCACTTCTCTTTCCACTTTCCCTTCTTCCACCTTTCTTTCCTTACCCCCTAGTTTTTCTACCCCTTCAACTTTCCTATCCTTTTTCTCCATTCTCTCAACTACCCCCATTACTCTCTCATCACCCTTCACAAAATATTCTTTCCCTTTAATACATTTAACTTCCTCCACCAATTCAAAATGAAAATTCTCTATAGCATTTCTTTTCAACACCTCACTCTTCAACTCATTACAAGTAGAAATAACATTAATATGCTCTCTTGGATTAGTTTTGGTAGTTGAAGGAAACTTACCTTTGTTGATTTGTGGACTCAAAGATGAAGCAATTTTCCCGAGTTGATATTCCAAGCTCTTGATTTGACTTGCTTGTGAAGTATACAAGTCATCAACTCTCTTGTTTGTTTCACTATTCATCATTCTAAACTCCACTTCAAAATTGTCTAACTTCTTCAAAATCAATGTCAAAGTGTCCTCCATGCTCCCCTTCCCTTCATTATTAGGTGGCTTAGACCCCAGATCAATCTCGGGTGGCAATTTAATTGCCCCCTTAGAATTAGAATACGAAAAATTCTCATGCCTCCTATTCGGGTTGTAAGGAGGGTTATTTTGATTTGGATACGGACCTCCTTGTTGTCTAAAATGTGGAGCAACATATGACCTTTGATTATTTTGGAAAGAATTGTTGTATTGAGGACGACCCATGTAATTCACTTCTTCTTGAGTAGCGGTAGTAGGAAGAGGAATACTCTCGACAACACTTACTTGCATAGGAGCTGGAGCTTGATTTTGGTTTTGGCATCCATAGACCAAATTACACACATTTGTCAATCTTTCCTCGAGAAGTGCAACTCGATCACCCATTCCACTATTGGAATCTCTTTGAAAAGCATAATTCGCAGCTATGTTCTCGATGATCTCGTTTACTTGAAGAACGGTCTTAGTCCAAACCGAGCCTCCGGGACAAGAATTCAAGTAATTCTTGTCTCCTTCATGCATTCCAATTGTGAATGTCAAAAGTATATCTTCATCCTTCAAACCATGTTGAGGACAAGCCAACAATAAGGTTTGGTACCTCTCCCAAGCACTTGATATGGTTTCTCTCGCCTTTTATCGAAAAATCTTTATCTCTTCCCTCGCCTTCAACATTTTTTATGGAGGGTAAAATTTCTTGAGAAATTGTGAACTCAACTCCTCCCATGTGGCTGCTTTCGGATTCATAGATCGGATCCATGTCTTAGCTCTCCCGATCAAGGTAAAATTAAAGAAACGGAGCTTCTTTTCATTATCCGACATCCCTTTGTATTTGATCGTGTCACATAACTCCATGAAGTTATTGAGATGAGCATTTGGATCTTCTCGATCACTTGATCCTTCGAAAGGAGACTCCCTTAACAACTTCAAAAGATTAGTATTAAGCTCAAACTTCTCAGCATCTATCGGTGGTCTCTCAATACCATCATAATGCTCATTAACTCTTGGCTCAAAGTAGTCTCGGAGTAATAGTTCATTGTTTTGCAGTGGGTTTACGATTTGTGGTCTTTGGTGTTGAGGTTGTGGTGGGTATGGATAGTAAGGATAGTTATGTGGTGCTGGTGGATAGTATGGTTGGTTTATTGGGTAATTTGGGTAGTTGGGATATTGAGGTGGGTAGTATGGTTGATTTGGTGGTGGACAAGGTTGATATTGACGTGGTATAGGTTGTGGTTGTGGAACCTCCCTTTGAGCCAAGTGTTCCTCACCATGTGCACTTGTCCTCTTAATGGTTCCTCTTCTCTAATCTCATCTCGAGCTTCATTCATTTGATTCTCCATGTTCTCTCGATTCAATCTAGCTTCTCTTATTCTTCTTCTTCATAGGCTCGTTTCAAGATCTAAATCAAAGGGTAATAAATCTCCCCCTTGACTCCTCATGTGCATATACCTACAAGGTAACAAGTATCAAATTCTCACAATATTAACCAATCAAAAATAAAAGAAACAACAAACAACCAAACAAACAAGCCTACTCCCCGATAACGGCGCCAAAAACTTGTTCGGTGTAAATGAGTCCTCACGCAAGTGTACGTGTTCACTATTAGCGTGGTAAGCTTGACCAAGTTTTAATATATATCGAACCCAAAGGAGACGGGGACTTGTAAGGAAAATTCATTGTTTCAATTGGCTAGCTAACAAAGCAATAAAGGGGAAAGGTATCTATCGTCTACTAATGCGTCAAAGAAGTAAACTACCTATCACCTTGGGTTGCAAAGTGAGCAAATGTGAGGGATATGTGCTAGTGTACTATCCTATGTTTCATGGAGTGAAGTATCACTTTATCATGCAATGAGATTGGGTATAATCAATGGGCAAGCCACTCTAACATGCGAAAGGTTTCCCTAATAACATATCAAAGCCTCTAATTGTTCATCCAATTCACTAGAGATAATTCTCACTATCTTAGGAATTTTATCAAACACTTGATATGCATTAGCCTTAATACAAGAAAGTTTAGGAAAATAGCTCTACTTTCGCAAGAGACTAACTCCCTAATGGCCCTTATTATCATCTACACATGTAAGCATTCAATCAATCCATCAATGTAGAGAATTGATCATACAACAACTCAAATCATTCAAAAGATCAACATATCACTACACTACTCCATAGGAATCATACACTAACACATAAATGAATTAGCTCATGGCTAATTGAGTAAACATCAGAACAATTAAGCTAGGAACAATCATCATTAAGCAAGAAATGTAAAGAGATTTACCTATTACAATGAAAATTGGAAAGTTACAATTTACCTCTAAAATGCTAACTAGCAATCCGACAATGCAAATTGAAATTCAATCGGTGAGAATGTAGCCTTAGACCAGATGAGAATGCAGGAATTAACGGATCAACGATCAAAGCGGTAGATCAAAAGTTATCTAAGAATTTGTGAGAAGAAATCTTAAGAAACCCACAAGTAACTACCTCTCTATCTCTAATCTAAGAATCTCACTATGATTATGAACTAATGTGACTTGGATTATGCCTTGAGAATCTGATCCTTGAAGTATTTATAATGCCCACAATGCTTGGTCCAAAATGCCCTTCATTGAACGCGTGAAAAGACGAAACCGCCCCCAAAATTGTGTCTTTCCGAACCGTCGCACGAGTCCCTGCCTATGACCACATGAGTCTGGCTCGTGTGAGCACTCGTGTGGCTTGATCTCGCCCGAACCAGAGCCTCATCGCACGAGTCCAGCTCGTGTGATCACTATTGTGAGCCTTCATCGCCCGAACTAGAGCTGTGTCGCACGAGTGCAGTCTCATGGTCACACGAGTCTGGCCTGGCTGCGCTCGAGCTTGGCCTCGACTTGTCCGATAGATCCTCGACTTTCTCATTTTCTTCATATCTTGAGTTCTAGAGCTCCGATTGACTCGATTCTTTTTCCGTTGCAACCCTCTCTTCGAACTCTTAGACATGGTATATCATTTTCCTCCATTGGATCAACTCACAATTTCTGGACTTTTACGAACTTGCTCGTCTCTTGCCAATTTTTGCTCGTTTTCACTACAAAACACAACTTTCTAGCCAAAAAGGGTTAAATGCACAAAGTATAGCATTTTAGGGTCAAATATGACATAAACACATCAAAACCATAGAGAAATGGATGCAAAAACATGCAATTAAGACCCTAATCAATAAGAACAATTAAGCTAGGAACAATCATGATTAAGCAAGAATTGTAAAGAGAATTACCTATTACAATGAAATTGAAAAGATACAAATTTACCTCTACAAGCTATCTAGCAATCCGGTAATGAAAATTAGAATCCAATCAGTACAAACATAGCTCTAGTCGAGACGAGAATGCAGGAATAAACGGATCATCGATCCTAGCAGTAGATCAAAAGTTATCTAAGAATTTGTGAGAAGAAATCTTAAGAAACCCACTAGTAACTACCTCTCTCTCTCTCATCTAAGAATCTAACTATGATTATGAACTAATGTGACTTGGATGCCTTGAGAATCTGATCCTTGGAGTATTTATAGTGCCCACAATGCTTGGTCAAAAATGCCCTTCATTAAACGCGTGAAAAGACAAAATAGCCCTTAAAAAATGTGCAGTCCGGGGCATCACACGAGTGAACCATAGTGGTCGCACGAGTCTGGGCTTGTGGTCGCTCGAGCCCGACTTCGACTCGTCCGATCGATCCTCGACTTCCTTATTTTCTTCATATCTTGAGTTCTAGAGATCCGATTAACTCGATTCTTTTTCCATTGCAACCCTCTCTTCGAACTCTTCGACATGGTATATCATTTACCTCCATTGGATCAACTCTCAATTTCTAGACTTTTACGAACTTGCTCGTCTCTTGCAGATTTTTGCTCGTTTTCACTACAAAACACAACTTTCTAGCCAAAAAGGGTTAAATGCACAAAGTATAGCATTTTAGGGTCAAATATGAACATAAGCACTTCAAAACCATATAAAAATGGATGCAAAAACATGCAAGGTTTTGCCTAATTGATTATCCAATAGCTCATTGCATGATTAAATGATACAACACCATGTGAAACATAGGATAGTACACTAATGCATATCCTCTCCACTTGCTCACTTTGCACAAAAGTGATAGATAGTTTACTTTTCTTGACAAGCTAAGTAGACATAGAACCATTCCACTTTTATTGCTTTAGTTGTGTTTCGAATTTGAACAACAATAATACCTTGCAATCTCCCATCTCCCTGAGTTCGATGAATAAACTTGGTCATCTTGCCACGACAATGACGATCACGTACACTTGCGTGTAGACACCATTTGGGCAAACAAGTTTTTGGCGCCATTGCCGGGGAGACGACTAGATATTTGGTTTGTTTATTATTTTTCTTATTTTTTATTTTGTTGCTATCTTGTATGAGTTTTGATACTTAAATATTGTATGGTTCCTCACAATTCTTACTCTTATGAGGATCCATATTCCTACCCATTACCATCTCCTATGCCTTTCCCTCATGAAGAAGCTCCTCAAAGCAATATTGATGATACTTTAGTACTCATCCTCAATAAACTCAAAGAAATTCAAAGAGAGGATGAAAGGCGCTTTGAGGAGACACATAAAAAGTTTGAAGAAATTCTCAAATCTCAAAGAGATCAAATCTAGAGGTTAGAGCTCAAATTGGAGCACTTGACCCAACAAGCCAATGAGATTTGTGAGATAGAAGTAGAGGAGAAATGAAGAGATGATTCAAGAGATAAAAAGGAAGATGATCAAGAAGAGGAAGATGAATGTCCACTCATGGACATGAGCTTCTGTGAAAAAGAACAACAAAAAGAAGTGGAAGAAGAGCCTACAAATGAAATAAGCATTTCTAAACCCTTAAACTCTTCTACTTGCGCTATATTGGATGATGTTGTTTATTATGAATTTGTCTTACCTCTTGAATTGATTAATGATAAGATTGAATTGTGAATTCTCTTAAAAATCTTTGATAGTAGGAGATGGGGGTGGAATGGTGTTATGAGAAGAAGAGAAGAAAAAAATATGCTTGTTCTTATAAGTATAAATTGATAAAGAAAGTAGGGGTATGGGGTAGAAATCCTACTTGTTTCCTTAATCATGATGCTTTGAAATTGATATATGATTGGGAAATTGATACATATCCTTGGCCATTTAGCTAACATTGGTGCTGTCCGGCTAGGGGACGTTAAATCCAAGCGCTAGATGGGAGGTAACCCATCCAAAAAGTTCTTGTTTACTTGTTTAAATTTGTAGGTTAGAAAATGTTGTTTCCTTGATTGAATTTCTTGAAGGATTAGAAAGTAAGATGTGTTATATTCATTGTTGCTTATCATTTTGATCTTATACTCTTTCTCTCATGAATTTACTTGTGCTTAATTGCTAGTGAGTTGGGAAATTCATGTTAAATTGGTAGGATTAGTATTTGAGAGTGTAGTGCATGATTATACTTGGATGAGTGCTTAATTGCTTAGTTCATGCCATATTCATCATTCTTTTCCAAACTTTTAGGATTTACAATCCGAAAAAGTTTGGGGGGAGGGGGGTGTGATCATTCTTCATATGGGCAATGTGATTATAATTGATGATGTTTGTGGTCGTTAAAAATGGTTTGAAGTGGCGTAGAAAAATTAAATTCGGAATTGTGGAAAAAAGGGTCCGACCGAGCGGTTCAGAGTAGGCATCCGAGCGTCGGTTCACTAGCGGTCGAGCATTTCGCGTTGACTCGAGCGAAAAATTGGAGCTCGACCAGTAGGCGTGTCCAGCATCCGAGCAGCCGGCTTGAGGCGATCGAGAGGCGGTCCAGGTCCGTCCGAGTGCGGCAGTCGAGGTAAGGCATCTTGACCACTTTTTCCAGTTTTGACCCAATTTTGTCTCACACCTATATCCCACTCATTCCACACACAAAAACACACTTCTCACCACACTCTTTCACACACATTCTCTCAAGAACTCAAGGAAGAAGGAGAAGAATTTCTTGCTACTTCAATCTTTTCACTTCATTTTTTCAATTTCTACCAAAGGTATGATACTCTCATTCCCTGCTTGCTATTTCTTTTATTTTAGCATCAATTCCATGGTGAAATTAGTGAGAATTAGGAATCCTATTTTAGTGTTCTTGAGCATGAATTGAGGATTTTTTATTCTAAGCATGTTTTTATGGAATTTTTTATGGAAATGAGCTACATTGTCCATGGGTAATCCATTGGGAGCCCAATTGCATGCTTATACTGATGATTCTTGAGCTAATTGAAGTTGGAATTTTTGGGGGTAGGCTTAGCTACGAATTTTGGATTATTTTTGTGAAAGAATTGAATTTCTATCATGAAGTCATGTTGATTGCTTGATGATATGAGCTTTATTTGATATGGGATGAATTTAATTTCTTGATTCACCTATGGATTATGCTTTATTGAGATTGAATGGTAGACAAGCATGAGCACGAGGTGTGAAATTGCATGAGTAATTCAAAGTTTCTTATAGTGACCCAATATTCCTACTTAGCTTGCTTAGTGCTTGATTGTAGACACTCTACTAGAGTTATTTTTATCTCCTTTTGCTCACACTTTGCTTTGTGTTAGGAGATGTCAAACAAAGGGAAAGGACAAGTTGCAGTCTCGAAGATCAAGAAAGAAGAAGGAGAGGAGTATGTGGGACTAAGTTCACAAGGAGCAGGGGGTAAGAGCTTAAATGCTTTAGGCCAAGAGATCACATTGCTTAGGACCGAAGTTGCTGCTCTTAGGAATGATGTGGCGTCTATGCGTGCAGATTTAATGGAGTTACTCGAGGGTCAACGAACGATAATGATTTGGCACTCTAATGAGGGACACCTTAATCATATGGAATACCCTCCTTAGTGAAGTGAATACTTCGGTCTAACTTCATAAGGATGGGTAATGTTTACTCTCCCTTCTACCTTGCTTTCTTATCCATATTTTGAGTGATTCGTTTGAGAGATTTGGGTTTGTATTAATATTCTAAGAGTTTGTGATTTGCTTGCTTTATATTGTGTGATTTGGTTTGTATTGTATTGATGATGATCTTGGATTTTATGATGATGTATTGAGTATTTGCTTTATATTGAGCATTGCATGATCTTTTCTCCACTTTGCCAAACTTTTTAGACCCTTGGTCCAAAAAAGTTTGGAGGGTGTCTTCTTTTCACAAATCTCATTGCAATGCTATGTTTAGAATGATTTTTGGTGTTTCTATGATGTTTAGACCTTGTGCTTATGTGAACGCCTTGTTTTGCTTGTTGATTTTTGAGATTATTGTTGCTTTGAGTAGTGGATGCATGAGATATGTTTATGATTGTGTGGATGAATTGAAAGTTCATGTTAGGTGTAATGGATTTATCTCTTGATTCTTGTTTTATCTTTGATACTTTTGATTCTATGATTCTTGAAATTTCGATGATATGAGCATGTTGATATGATATGAGTCTTGATCGATCTATGTAATACCCCGAACCAAATTAGATTTTGTTTTCTATTTATATTACATTTCATGTTATTATATTTATATATTTTTGCTTGATTGATCTTTTACTCCTTTGAGGGCACTAAGTTTTAAAATGAGTGATTTCTACTTGACGGTTGATTCAAAACCGAAACCGGAAGCACTCCTAGCACCGTAACTATGAATCAAATATTAATAAATCATTTGAACGAATGAAATAAGTTTCTAAAAGGGATTTTAAGACCCTTTGGGTGTAAAAGATTTATAAAAAATAAAACCCTGGACGTTTGTCGCCAAATGTCGAACCGAAAACTCTAAAATTTGAAGAACTTCGATCCGATGAGTAATTGTGGATCTTTATTAGAACTTAAGTAATAAAATGGGTTAAACATAAGTTTTAATTAACAAATACAAGGTATAAAATTTTAGGCTTACAAAACGAGCAAAATATTAATTTTCGGAGCCCAAAATGCGACCGAATAATATCCGTTTTCAACACCGAAAACCATATCGCGTCCCAAAATACAGTTAGAACTCAAATTCCCCTCCTAAATTCCCTTATTGGACGAAATTATCAGCTAGCAATGAAGAAATGTGGAGTCAAAATGCCCATACCCCTAAATCAAGGGGCCATACCTTCTTTCCTATTCCCTTACCTAACCTTGACTTCTCTTACCTCCAAATGAGTGATTTTGAATGGTCATATGCTCCCATTTCCTATATATGAATTATCTTAGTTCATTCTCTACCTTGATCAAAGAAATCCAAAGAAAAGAAAATCCAAAAACTCCCTTCTCACTCCCTCACTCAACTTTTGGTCACCATACTTACAAAGGGTAGAGAGATTTTCTTCTCCCATCTCCAACAACAAGAGAGCTTCCTTCCACAAGTATCAAGAAATCCATGGAGTTAGGTTGAAGGTTGGAGTCATTTCCTTGCAAAGAGGAAGCCAACATCTCTCCCTCTCTCTTCTAAGTTCATGTTTTTCCTCTCCACTTCTCCTAACTTACTCCATTGCTTTGTTTTAGCTCAAAACCAAAGTATTCCTCCAAGTGGTGCTCCATTCCTACAAGCTTAAGGGTCAAGGGACAATAAAGCTTCTTTTGTTAACAAGAAAAAGGCTCCAAAGGTTGTAAAACCCCAACTCAAAACATTTGGTTTTCTTGCATGTATATGTGAGCTATGTGTGTTTATTGTTCCATATTTTTAGAGACCATGAAACCCTAGGACTTTATACTTTCCAATGTTCGAATGCATGATGAATGAAGTCTAGAATGATGTTTTTGAAGGAGTTAAAATGTTGGTTGCATGGTAGTTATGAAATTGAAAATGTAAGTGAAAGCATGCACACAAATCACACACTTTAAGCACTGACCTCGAATTTCGTACAGAATTCGGACCTCATGTGCTATAAATTTTTGGATGATATTTATATGGTTGGAAACTACATCAAGTTATCTTTCATTTGAATCTAGTTTGAACATTTTTGGAGTTTTCATTAATAAGTTATGAATTTTCTAAGAAAGTGTGACAAAATGCCCCTTATTTCTAAAGTATGGATTTTCTGGGAGTAATCTGTTCATGAAAGAATTCTTTTAAAAATTTTATAAATTACTACATAAAGTTAAGTATCTTCATGATTTATTTCACGATTTTTGGAGATGTGTAAATATTTTTACCAAAATTATTTCGAAAGTTGCTCAATACTGGAAAATTCTGGAACAATCTGCCATGTTTTGGAAACTAGCCTAGAACTCATATTTTCCTAAACCAAATGATATGAAATAAATTTTATATATAATTTACACTTGATGGGTTAGTCACAGTAAAAATTTCATGATTTTTGAATGAGTTCTGATATTTTTAGAAAATTCTCCAAGTTGGTATAAGTGTGGGTCAACATGCAAACTGCAGTACTTGAATATTGTTGATTATGTGTTATTTCCTTGTTAGAAGGAAAAACAAATATTTTCCCATGAGGAAGCTAGTCTAAAGCCTTGGTGAATTCTATGTGAAAGCATGAGTTATGTGAATGGAATGATATTTAGTGTTGATTTTAGATTAAGGACCATATGTTTCTTATTTGCCTTGAGAAGGAAAATACGAAGAACCTTATAAGATCCTAACAAAGTTGAGTATGCTAAATGCACCTAGATAAGAACCTCAAGCTACTAATTACCGTAAAACATTTTATTAACTTCTTAAGTGAATAAAAATGCTAAGTAAAGTGTATGTCCTTATCGGACTAATTGTATAAATCTTAACAAGAATTCTTACACATTAATAACTGAAATACAACGAATGGTGCTAGGTCTAAGTGTGCGAACGGTGACAAGAATCTCTGGTGAAAGGAACGGTGATTGTTTTGCAAAAAGGAAAGCGTTTAAGGTGGGTGGCATTTACTGTATTGCCTTGAATATTATATTGACTATTGGTGTATTTGAATGAAAATGTTTTTGACCTTTGGGTCCGATTACAAGGTTATTACCCAAATTCCTACGGGTAAAGTATCTCAAATGATATGTAGTGGTCTGGCTTGTGTAGCTAGGCGCCGCGGTGGACAGAGCCTCAGGGCTATATCTCAAATGATATGTAGTGGTCTGGCTTGTGTAGCTAGGCGCCACGGTGGACAGAGCCTGAGGGCTATATGATTAAAAGTATCTCAAATGATATGTAGTGGTCTGGCTTGTGTAGCTAGGCGCCACGGTGGACAGAGCCTACGGGCTATATGATGAATGATGAGCCTTTGTGGCTATGAAAAGTGTTTTTACAAAATGATACGTTTGCATACTACCAATATGTATAGTAGCGTACAGGTCGCCCACACTGAGAATTCAAATCTCACCCCACTACTTTTAAATCCTTTGTCAGGTCTCGATGACGGGGAGTTTGCGCCAGTGGAGGAGTGATACTACTTCCCTACCAAAGTGTTTTAAATTACTCGTGAAAACGAGACTAGTAGTTTTAATATGACTTAACTAATATGCCGAGGCGGTAAACATTTATAATTTCCTCGATGATGGTGTGTAATATTTATCAGAACTATCTATTTTGTGCCAAACTTTTATAACGATCGTGTGTGTGATATTTTGAAAATGGCCACTGTGTTTTATAACCTTAATGTATGCTTCCGCTGTTCATGTGATGTTACTTGTAGTTTTCAAAAAAAAAAAATATATTAGTCCGGATTTTTCGATATTAAGTGACGACTCGGGTTTCTAGAATGCCAAGAAACATTTTGGAAAAACTGGGGCGTTACAATCTAAACCCATGAGTTTTGAGCCTATTATGCCCGTTTCAATCTTGAACGGATGACATTCTTTGATGTGAGTTCCACACATGTGCATTATACTCTAGAACTTGGCTTTGGTCTTATTTGAGACTACATTAGATGAAGAGTTCAAATCATATGATTTGAGGTATTTTTTTTATTTATATTTAGCCACTTTGCCATATGAGCCTACCATTGATGTTATTATCCATTGCTCACCATTTTGTGCATATAATCCTTTCCTTTGGCTAACCACGCTTTAAGCCATTTTCCTTCTTTTTTGGAACTTTCTTGTCCCTATGATTAGTAGAGTGAAAAGAAGGAAGGAAGATTGGTGATTTGATGAAGAACTTGGTGGCCTTAGTTGAAAGATATTCAAGTATGCATGGATTGTTGTGAAAAGAAGGTTCAAAAGCAAGTGCTTGCAAGGAATGAAAAAAGTTGACTTTTGTTGAAAATGTGGTCAAGTTTGACTTTAATTGAGTATGGCTAGAATGTGCAAAGAAAAGGGAAGAATGATCCTTGAAAGTGTGATTTTGAAAGAGCATGAAGAGTATGTGCAACATTGCATGAAGATATGATCTCTACTTTGATTCCTTCTATGATTTACTAATCATACTTAGTCACTTTGATCCATATGTTCCTTCCCTACCAAAGAGCCAACACTACAACCTTATAAAGTCCTCATTGATGTATGAATGATTTGTCATTCAAGTGGTGGAGAATTTGAGACTCAAGTCAAGCTTATAGTAGTATGTGTATGTGGTGTGATGATTGAGTGAACCTATACACTTGAGGGTTGAGCTAAACACTTATCTCGTGAGGATCTTGACTCGTTGACTTGATATTGTGCTAATTGATTTGATTTTGATAGTTAAGTGGATGATATTGTATCTTAGATTTGCTAGATATTGAGTGATGATTCTACGACATTTGATTATGTACTTGATGCTTCATTGATTAGGGTCATAATTGCATGATTTTGCATCCATTTCTCTATGGTTTTTATGTGCTTATGTTCATATTTGACCCTAAAATGTTATACTTTGTGAATTTAACCCTTTTTGGCTAGAAAGTTGTGATTTTAGGTGAAAATGAGCAAAATAAGGAAGAAATGAGCAAGATCGAGAAAAGTCCTAAATTTTGGAGTTAAGCCAATGGAAGCAAATGATATACCACGTCGAAGATTTTGAAGAGAGGGTCGCAATGGGAAAAGAATCGAGGCAATCGGAGCTCTAGAACTAAAGTTATGACCAAAACGAGAAAGTCGAGCACCGACCTACACTAAGTGTCCAACTCGGCAGCCAACAAGCTTTGATCGGTAGCCTATGTCCTGGATCGGCAAAAGCTTCCTCGCACACGCTACGTGCCGACCTAGATTGGCAGATAGCTTCACCAACTCGGCAGCAATGGCAGGCGCGCGACCAAGCTGCCGATCTTGATCGGCAGCTAACCCCTCCAGCTCAGCAGCCATGTTAAAATCTAGATTTCAGGGCTATTTTCGTATTTTTGCGTGTTTTAATGAAGGACATCTTGGTAAATGATCTAAGGGTACTATATATACTTCCATCTCAGCTTTCCAAGGACATTCTTTCATAATTCCTCACATTCCACACATCATCATAATCTCGCTCTAGATTCATAGAAGTTAGATGTAGTTACTAGTTGGGTTCATTAGATTTCTTCTTACGATTTCTCCGATTACTTTTGATCTACCATTCGGATCGTCGATCCGTTTGTTCCTGCATTCTAGTTACATCGAGAGCTACATTTTGACCGATCGAATTGTATTTTCCATTGGCAGATTGTTAGATAGATTTTCAAGGTAATTAGTATCTTTACCATTTCTCTTATAATAGGTAAGACTTTAATATTTCTCTTCAATTTCATTGCTATAATGATTGTAGTTAGTTCAATTGTTCATTTGTTATCCCAATTATCCATGGGCTAATACCCATTTGCATTGGTGTATGAATCCTGTGGAGTAATGTGGTGTTAATGTTGATCTTACGAATGCTATGTGATGTTGTATGATTAATTCTTTATATTGATGATATGTATGAATACTTGGCATGTTGAATTGATCATAAGGGCCATTAGGGAAGTAGCAACATATGAAAATTGAGCTTTTTTCCTTAATCTTCTTGTTATTAGGCCAATGCATGCTAGGTGTTTGATGAAATTCCTAGGATAATGAGAATTATTCCTAGTGAATAGGTGATAGCTCCTTTAGAGTTACGCACCCAAGTGTAGGTTGATTTCAAATAATAAAATATCTCGGGAGACCGAGTGTCGAACCACAGGGAGATTTGGAAGAAAAATATATAAACTAGTTGAGAGGTTGGAATAGAGTAACAAAATACTAGAGCTTCGGGATTTCACTTTAGATAAAAATACTAGAGTTATGATCTTGGTTATCTTTGATAACTCAATCGAAATCTAACAATCAAGTGATTTCAATCGGAAGATATAACTTTGAGCACATAGAATACTTTTGGAAACTACCTTTAGACTTTTAAACAAGTTTATAAAATCAATAGTTGATAAGTAAAACTAAGCATTTGTTGTGCCAATAAGTCTACAACAAATCAAAATAATGACACATCAAAACCTTTCTTAAAAACTCATCAAATGACTAAAGGATTGAAACTTTGAAAATCTTTATTGAATAACCAAGAACATCACTAATACTTTACTACAGCTTCATCCCTAGCTCTAGTAAAATATTTAGCTACTCATACTAATACAATAAGAACTCATATTTCTAAGAGAGATAGTAGACTAAAGATAGAAGAATTACAGGGAAAATGGG
The DNA here is from genome assembly GCA_026898435.1 of Prunella vulgaris. Taxonomy (NCBI): domain Eukaryota; kingdom Viridiplantae; phylum Streptophyta; class Magnoliopsida; order Lamiales; family Lamiaceae; genus Prunella; species Prunella vulgaris. Next base: position 131,728 of record JAPKLY010000377.1, on the reverse strand, counting down.
ATGCTTTCAAAGGTTGCTAAAGGGCTCTTTATATAGACCTCCAAATAGTGAATGATGAGGGCTCTAGCAAACTATTCACGTGGCCTATAGACATCAGTAATTTAATTGCCCTTTCCGTTCGAATTTCATCTTTACTTCTGAATGAAAGTTGTAGGCCTTTGGATTAGCTTTCCAAGGAGTCTAAGATCTCAAAAATTGGATCTCTGGATTGTGAGTTATGACCAGAAAAGTGAAATTGGTCAAACTGGGTTGATTTTATCCGCGTATTTATTGTGGTCTCTTGAAAAGCAGATATCTCATCTTGAACAAAATCAACACCTTTAATATTTTTACTGTGTCTTTATGAATTTCTTGGCTAACCAATGACTTTGGTCTTGTGTAAATTGGACGTTTGTGTGAATTATGGTGATTTGTTTCCCAACATGTGTCCTGAGATGGCGAAATTCTGAAGCCCTTGCATTGATTGTCATTTTGACCATTGAAGCCAGGACTTTTGACACTTGAGCCCTGAAGACAAGTTGTAGAGCAACGAATTAGTGATCAAATACAACTTTAATTGGTTCAATTGGATTAGTGAGGCTCCAGATATTGTGCAAATACGAAGATGTGTTTTGAGTCCAATATTTGGACAGAAATGAAGTCTTCACTTTTGAGTATAATTACATTCTAAACATGTAAAATTGGATCACTAAAAGCTCTTAAGTATTTAGTACATTGTCTTAGGTGTTCAATATCATACAATTTGGATAGGTATAACTCCACTTAAGACCTCAACAGTAAACAATAGACATAATGGTCAGGTTGAATTATACATATGTTTCTTATTTATGTAGAAAACATAAATACTTATAACTAATTAGAAAGTGTGAAATTATATATAAATACGCTAAACAATATATTATAGTACACTAATTAATACACAAAACAGATAGAATACATGCATATTTAAACTCTAATCAGACTCCCTAACCAGCTCAATACTAGTCCCTAGTGATGAAAGCGTAACATAATTTTTGTGATGATGTTTTTATTTGTATCTTACCAATTCTTTGTTATAATATATCTAAATTAACAAACTATTGTATTTTAAAACTATTTTATGTTCAATACAATCTAAATAGACAGTTTGATAGTCATCCCCTGTTGTGCTCAAGTTAAGTGACCAAAAGGTATGGAGTTCACGTCATAATTCTATTATCTTGATATTTTACTATGGTTAACAACTTTCATGATGAAAATATATATATATATTTTTTGTTTTTAACAAGATAGTTATTAGAATAAACAAGTTTTGCTAGTGGATTTCACACGCCTTACATTTCTCAATGTGGCTAGTGTTTACGCTCAAACTCAATATCGTGAATATTTCTATCATAGGCTTTGTTATACATCCGTCAGTCAATCAAAAATACATGCAACATAAGTTAGAAGGACTTTATTTGGTTGTAATGAGGCTTATGGTGAAGTAATGAATAAAATCGGCTCTGGATTTTGGCTCAAAGTGGTCTGCAACCAAATGTAGGAAGAATTATATTTAGGCTTTGATTCGCATCTTCAAATCTCTTCAACACTGTCCTTCGCCGTCCTCATCATTATTCCGATATATATGCATTTTTTTTATTCTTTCACAAGAATAATTCACCTTATGCACACTTTGAGAGCGGATAATTATGATTTTGTGGTAAAATAAAAGGTTTTATTTAGGCTCAAAGGGGTTTACTAAGGTATTGAAAATTTCGGTAGGTTTTATTGGAAAAGAAAGGTAAGTCTTAATTGCCTTCATCATTCTTATGTATGCATATAGAGTGATTGATACAGATTCAAAACAAGTTCTGAAGAACATAATTCATGACAGAGTATCTCACATAAAAGAATGCTCAAACATGCTATTTAGGCACAAATTCTCACAGGGTAGGTTCATACCCACTAAACAAAAGTTGGAGTTTTCTAATGTAAATCTTGTTAAAATAAATTTTTTTTTCAACAATCAATTGCAACCATTTGTAAAATAGAAAAATTAGTAGAATTATTCAATATAGTCCATAATCTTTTGTCACAGTGTGTGTGTAAAATGAGGATGACTTAACATCTATTAGAAAGTACTTAACCAAAAAAGAAAAAAAATGTATCGAGTTTGTTAAATAGCATATATTAAAATTAAGAGGTTGGTAAATTTAAAAAGTCGTGGTTGTGATGCGTCTCAAGGGTATAAAGAAATGGTGAATTTTCTTACCCCCTTTACTCTGCCATCTTTATAGTGTTTTTAATTTTTTTTTAACTTTTTATTTTTTTTAATTAATTTTTTTTAAAGAACTCAACTAATCCCCACCCCCCAATTTAAACACATTGTCCTCAATGATGAATAGACGAAATTGTAAAAGGGGAGAGATTACCCGATTCCATAGAGAAATTTGTAGCAATAAACCTGAAATAAGCGAACAGACATATATATGCATTTTTTTTATTATTATTATTTTTTTTTCTACTTTTTTTTTCACAAATGTAAATCTAAATCATCTTGACTTATTCTGGGTCGAGTTCCTAACCAGTTTACCTGAGAAGTGATTGGACAACTTTTAATCTCACAGGCATTGAGTTTTTCTATTAATTGTTCTGGATCTGAATTTGCTGTAAAGAGTTGACGTACTGATTCTTCAATAAAACCTTGTTGCTTCACATGATCCAAAAAAGTTAGTAACCCATCATAATAACCATTAATATTCAGTAGTCCCACAGGTTTTGAATGAATACTTAAACATGACCAACATACAATATTAAATATTTCTTCCAAAGTAAGAATACCACCTGGAAGGGCTATGAATGCATCAGAGATTTCTATCAATTTTGGCATTCTGTCCATTAAGGATGAAATCTGAATTTCCTCACCAATTGTAGTAGGATTAAATCTTTTTATACCTATGTGAACGACACCCTGAAATTCAGACCCTCCCCAAGATGCTGTCAAGGCAACATTACCTACCAGGCCAAGTGTGCCTCCTCAGTGTACTAGTTTGATATTTCTCCGAGCTAGTATACCACCTAGCTTATTTGCTACTCGAGCAAATTCTTTATTAAGACCATTTCCATCTCCCCCTCACACACAAATGGAGGTTATTTTTCTAGAAGATGAAGTTGCCATATTTGGACTTTCGAAAGGATGATACGAGTTGTGATGAGCTGAACACTGAATTATATAGACAAAGATAAATGAAAAACGTACCTGATACGATTCGAGAAATACTGTTAAATGAAACAAAAGTCAAAAGAAAGTTAAGAAATTGAGGTCCCACTTGGGAACAGTAGTTGTGATTGTGGCTCACATCTTCCTCTGGTTTTACGTTCAGAAACGGCTTAAACGCCTTCTATGAGTCGGGGATATGCTTCCCATCCAATTTTCTTAAAAATTGGCAAACAGGGTCTTTTAACGTCAGATTCCCGAGACAATGTGCATATTCCTTTATTGATTCATTTCTTAAATCGACTAAAGTTGTTTGCTCTATTCCAATATAATGCGTCTCAGAGGTCCATTGGTTATCCACTGACCCCTTACTCAGTCCATTTATATTGAAATCTATTTTATTTAATCAATTATCGGAAGTCATTCCTATATTTTTACAACGTGTGTTACACGTCCATCTAGCACATTTATAGCAAACTCCCATTCTTTTAGCCCTTCATTTTTTAGAAAATGAACTTCTACCCAAACCGACCACGCGTGGAACAATTGAATTAGGTAACTCACCTCCAATTCTAACCTTTGCTTCAATCAACCATTGAAGATCAAGTGGTATTCCTTTAATCTTCATTAATCGTAATCTTTCACATCGAGCATAATATATCTTAATCAAATCCTTTTTAATGAAGCAAGAAAAGCATTTATTTAAAGAGGCAATTGCCGCATCCATAGTGTCCATTTGGTCGACCTATTCAAAAATAAAAGATTAAAAATTTATTAAACAACAAGAAATTACATTACAATTACAAAAATGCTACTCCCCAAGCTAACATTATAAATTGCATTGTAATTGCCGCAACAATCCAAGGTAATGCACCGAATTCTTCTTCTTTATTGAAATAGCAAATAACAAGCATGACAAAGTAGGCAAGAGTGATGATGGAGAGAAAGATTTTACTCATGTTGTTTGAGTTTATGATAACTTGAAGAGGGGTGTTTAGAAATGGGAGTAAAATTAGGTATTTATAGAGTAATTTTTTTTTTGAAAAAATTTAAAAACTAGCCGTTCATGACCGTTTGGAAAGATAAGTGGTGGTGATACACTCATCATTGTTACCGTTAAAAATGAGTGTTATATATTATATAATTTTGTTTTTTTTTTTCGAATTTTTTTTACAATTCAGTTTTGTGGGTAACTGAAATACCGACATGGAAGTCACGGAGTACCGAATCCGCCATTTATACCGGAAAAATAAAATTCACATAATATTACTAGCCGGTCAGTAAGAGATACTGACTCAATCTCCTTAGTAAAATTTCCAAGATATGCTTTTAGACGTTGTCCATTAACTTTAAACAAATCACCTGTTTTTGGATTTTCAATTTCAACCGCTGCATTTGAAAATACAGTTCTTATAATAAAGGGTCCTGACCATTTGGAGAGCAATTTTCCAGGAAACAGATGTAATCTAGAATTATATAGAAGAACTTTTTGCCCTATTTCAAAAGTTTTCCTGACAATGTGCTTGTCATGAAACACTTTCATTTTTTCTTTGTAAATTCTAGAATTGTCATATACATCATTTCTGATTTCCTCCAATTCATTTAGTTGAAATTTTCTTAAAGTACTAGCTTTTTCTAGATTGAAATTAAACCTTTTAATAGCCCAAAAAGCTTTATGTTCTATTTCAACAGGTAAATGACATGGTTTACCATAGACAAGTCGGTAAGGAGACATACCAAGTATTGTTTTGAATGTTGTCCGATAAGCCCATAGTGTATCTACTAACCTGATTGACCAATCTTTTCGATTTGAGTTGATTGTCTTCTCCAAGAAATGTTTTATTTCTCTATTAGCGAGTTCAGCTTGCCCACTAGTGTTTGGGTGGTATGGGGTAGACACTTTATGATGGATTCCATATTTTTTCATTAAATTCTCAAATGGTTTGTTACAAAAGTGTGAACCGCCATCACTAATAATTGCACGAGGCATTCCAAATCTTGAAAAAATATTTTCTTTTAAAAAATTTAAAACAATTTTATGATCATTATTTTTGCAAGGAATTGCCTCAATCCATTTTGAAACGTAGTCGACTCCAACTAAAATATATTGATAACTAAAAGATGGTGGATTAAAAGGACCCATAAAATCAATTTCCCAACAATCAAATACTTCAACAGTTAGGATAGGATTTAATGGCATCATATTTCTACGACTTATGCCCCCTAATCTCTGACATCTATCACAAGATTTATAAAATTCATATGTGTCCTTGAAAAGTGTTGGCCAATAAAATCCACACTGCAAAATTTTTGCAGCGATTTTTCTTGTTGAAAAATGCCCCCCACAAGCTTCAGAGTGAGAAAAATTTATTATGCTTTGAATCTCATTATCTGGTACACATCTTCTTAATATTTGATCAGGACAATATTTAAAAAGATATGGGTCATCCCAAAAGAAATTTCTTACTTCCCTAAAAAATTTATTTTTATCTTGAGCATTCCAATGAATTGGAATTTGACCTGTCGCAAGAAAGTTAGCAATATCCGCAAACCATGGACCATTGGACACGGTGAATAATTGCTCATCGGGAAAAGAGTCATTTATGGGGCTTACCTCGAAAGATTCATCACATGTAAGTCTGGATAAGTGATCAGCCACTACATTTTCCACTCCCTTTTCAGACTTTGATAATTGTTCAAATTTGGGTCTCCATTCATTAAGCTTTGAAACTTGTGAAATCATAGGAATAGATCCAAACTCCGAATTATTATCCTTAACACAATCATTTGTTAAATTTTCTAATGGATCAAAAGATGAGGTTATCAATTGTTCAAGAGTACATGTCTCAATTACATCAATTTCATTAGCCTCATCATTACTTTGTGGTTGCTTAGAAATGTTAAAAACATTTAACTCCAAAGTCATATTTCCAAAAGAAAGATTTAAAACTCCATTTCTACAGTTTATTAAAGCTTTAGAAGTTGCAAGAAATGGTCTTCCTAAAATGATTGGATGTTGAGATGATGGATTTGAGACTGGGCATGTGTCCAAAACAATAAAGTCTACCGGAAAATAGAATTTATCAATTTGCACTGACACATCCTCTACTATACCTCTTGGAATCTTTATAGAGCCATCTGCCAATTGAAGTGTGACATTAGTTTTCTTTAATTCTCCCAAATCCAGTTGCTTATACACAGAAAACGGTAAAAGGTTAACACTCACACCAAGATAAAGAAGTGCACGTTCTACTTTTGTATTCCCAATGATACAAGATATTGTTGGACAACCAGGATCTTTGTATTTAGGATAGGTTTCTTGTTGAAAAATTGAACTTACACTTTCTGTTAAAAATGCCTTATTTTGAACATGTATTTTTCTCTTTACAGTACACAAATCTTTCAAAAATTTGGCATAAGATGGAACTTGCTTTATTGCATCTAGTCGTGGAATGTTAACTTTCACCTGTTTTAAAACCTCAAATATTTCAGAGTTTTGGTCCAATTTCTTAATTGGGTGTAATCTTTGAGGAAAAGGAGCAGTGGATGATTCCTTAATAGGGTTTAAATTCTTACTATCATTTTCTCCTTTATTTTTATCTTCATTATTCGGGGTTTGGGTTGACTCAACTTCCTGTTTCTTAAGGTTGATTTTTTTGTCAATTAATTTTCCACTTCGTAAGATAGTGACAAAATTAACACTTTCTGGTGCATCAGAGGAAATTTGACAGTGCCCAGCAGGATTTTGTTAAGATTGAGCAGGAAACTTTCCTTTCTCAACTGTTCTTAAGGAATTTGTTAAAGTAGACAATGTACTTTTAATATCATTGATGGCTTGTGACGTTTGGTTGTTGATGGTTGTTTGCCCTTGCATAAAGGCTTGCAAAGTTTCTTCAAGGCTTTTTATATGTGGTTTATTATATTGGGTGAAATTGGAGTTAGGGTTATTCTGGGTGGGAAAAGGTTGTGAAAATAGGAATTTGTGGGCATTCATTAGTTACATGTCCATTAATGGCACAAATTTCACATATATCATCATTTTGCACAAATTTTACTTCTTTAGGTTTCTTTAGTTGCATGCTTTCAACTTGTTTAGTTAAACTTTCAATTCTAGCATTTAGATCGTCCTCTTGACTTAGATTATATTTTCCTTTAGAATTTTCAAGTTTAGATCTAATTGAACCTTCAAAAGTATTTTCATTATACCAAGATTGAGTTTTTTCAACTAGATGGTCTAAATACTCAAGTGCATCATCAAGATTTTTATCCAAAAATTCACCATTACACATCATTTCCACAAATTGTTTTGTTTCAGCGTTTAAACCTTCATAGAAGAAACTTACGGTTCTCCAAGTTTCAAAACCATGGTGAGGGCAAGCATTTAATAAATCCTTAAAACTTTCACAACATTTAAAATATTTCTCATCACTCTTTTGGAAAAAATTCTTGATTTCTTTTTTTAAAAATTCAGTTTGAATTTGTTGCCAAGATGTAATTGAGTTTGGTTTAAGAGAATTAAGCCAAGTTTTTGCTTTACCTATAAGAGAAAAAGGAAATAACTTTAGCTTAATAGTTTCTTGAGTACACATTGGTTCATTAAATGTAGCACAAATTTCTCCAAATTCTTTTAAATGCAAGTAAGGATTTTTAGAGTCAAAACCATGATAATTAGGGAGCAATTGAATCATGTCATGTTTAAACCTAAAATTATTTGCATTTTGAGGATATATCATGCATGATGGAACCGAATTTCGTTAGGGCTCAATAAATTCACGCATAGAACGCACATGCAAATTTTCATTATTGCGTCTTTCAAAATATTTTGGTTTTAACATTATCTCCATCAACACTTTCATTGTCGGCCATACTTGATGCAATATTCATAGAATTAATGTTATAACCTCTTATTAAACGACCACTTATAATATCACGAGTCTAATTATGCATACAAATAAAAATATAATACAGTAAAGAGATAGAGATAAGAACTCACAAACCTGAGAGGATAAACCTCACAACCGATGGATTTGTTCTCCGCAAAACCTCCCCGGCAACGGCGCCAAAAACTTGATAGCTCCTTTAGAGTTACGCACCCAAGTGTAGGTTGATTTCAAGTAATAAAATGTCTCGGGAGACCGAGTGTCGAACCACAGGGAGATTTGGAAGAAAAATATATAAACTAGTTGAGAGGTTGCAATAGAGTAACAAAATACTAGAGCTTCGGGATTCCACTTTAAATAAAAATACTAGAGTTATGATCTTGGTTATCTTTGATAACTCAATCGAAATCTAACAATCAAGTGATTTCAATCGGAAGATATAACTTTGAGCACATAGAATACTATTGAAAACTACCTTTAAACTTTTAAACAAGTTTATAAAATCAATAGTTGATATGTAAAACTAAGCATTTGTTGTGCCAATAAGTCTACAACAAACCAAAATAATGACACATCAAAACCTTTCTTAAAAACTCATCAAATGACTAAAGGATTGAAACTTTGAAAATCTTTATTGAATAACCAAAAACATCACTAATACTTTACTAAAGCTTCATTCCTAGCTCAAGTAAAATATTTAGCTACTCATACTAATACAATAATAACTCATATTTCTAAGAGAGATACTAGACTAAAGATAGAATAATTACAAGGAAAATGGGATGCTTTCAAAGGTTGCTAAAGGGCTCTTTATATAGACCTCCAAATAGTGAATGATGAGGGCTCTAGCAAACTATTCACGTGGCCTGTAGACATCAGTAATTTAATTGCCCTTGCCGTTCGAATTTCATCTTGACTTCTGAATAAAAGTTGTAGACCGTTGGATTAGCTTTCCATGGAGTCTAAGATCTCAAAAATCGGATCTCTGGATTGTGAGTTATGACCAGAATAGTAAAGTTGGTCAAACTGGGTTGTTTTTATCCGCATATTTATTGTGGTCTCTTGAAAAGCAGATATCTCAGCTTTCACAAAATCAACACCTTTAATATTTTTACTGTGTCTTGATGAATTTCTTGGCTAATCAATGGCTTTGGTCTTGTGTAAATTGGACGTTTGTGTGAATTATGGTGATTTGTTTCCCAACATGTGTCCTGAGATGGCGGAATTCTGAAGCCCTTGCATTGATTGTCATTTTGACCATTGAAGCCAGGACTTTTGACACTTGAGCCCTGAAGAAAAGTTGTAGAGCAACGAATCAGTGATCAAATACAACTGGAATTGGTTCAATTGGATTAGTGAGGCTCTAGATATTGTGCAAATACAAAAATGTGTTTTGAGTCCAATGTTTGGACAGAAATGGAGTCTTCACTTTTGAGTATAATTACATTCCAAACATGTAAAATTGGATCACTAAAAATTCTTAAGTATTTAGTACATTGTCTTAGGTGTTCAATATCATACAATTTGGATAGGTATAACTCCACTTAAGACCTCAACAGTAAACAATAGACATAATGGTCAGGTTGAATTATACATATGCTTCTTATTTATATATACTTATAACTAATTAGAAAGTGTGAAATTATATATAAATACGCTAAACAATATATTATAGTACACTAATTAATACACAAAACAGATAGAATACATGCATATTTAAACTCTAATCAATAGGCACAACAATAAGGGCTTTAATGTATGATTAGGGAAACCTATGCATGTTGAGGAGGCTTTGCCTAATTGATTGTCCAATAGCTCATTGCATGATTAAGTGATATAACACCATGTGAAACATAGGATAGTACACTAATGCATATCCTCTCCACTTGCTCACTTTGCACAAAAGTGATAGATAGTTTACTTTTCTTGACAAGCTAAGTAGACATAGAACCATTCCACTTTTATTGCTTTAGTTGAGTTTCGAATTTGAACAACAATAATACCTTGCAATCTCCCATCTCCCTGATTTCGATAAATAAACTTGGTCATCTTGCCATGATAATAACGATCACGTACACTTGTGTGTAGACACCATTTGGGCAAACAACCCGCTAGCATAAGCATCCTGCCAATAAGAGCATTGTCGAATTCCTTCACACTCTGATGATAAGCTAATTCATCCACCTCCACCACAAGAAAATCCCCCTACCGCACCATTTTTTGCCTCCCACTAGGTACCCTGGTAGGGACATATAGAACAGGGTTAGTCCCACCCGCAAAAGCTTGAGCAAAGGTTTTCTTGAGGACAGATTGAGCCTGCCCAGGGGCATGTTGATCATGGGTAGCGGGGACTGTCGACCTAGGACCAAAATCCGCGTCAATATCCCCTGTTGAACGTGTGAAAGTCCTGGATGCAAGAACATCCGGGACATTGTTGCGTGCTGCAAATGATTTAGAGTCAACTTCCATGAAAGAGGTGGTACTTTCCGCGTCTGCAACACACACGGGAGTCATGTTCCTGTCAAAGACAACATGTTTTGGATCAAAAGAACACCCAAGATTTCCAAGATTTGAATTCAAAGAGATATTCGGAAAGGTATTACAGGGTTTGCCGAAGGAAGCATCGGATGGTTCAAACCTTCATCACAATCAGTGATATCTACGCTTGTGTGGACAACAACCTGATCCTCCAAAACATCGTTGTTTGTTATAGGATTTCACATATTTGGAGAATCCTGGGAAGAAGGTATCCATGGAAAGTATGACGTCTTTGTCAGGATTGCAACGGGCCTGAGATGTCACCGTTTAAGATTCACTAGGGTTTTGCATTGGAGCCTCACGTTGAACCATAGGCATTCTAATATACTCAGACAGACGATCTTTGATAAATGAAGGATGCAACAAAGAAAACATGATTGTTGGCAGAATTATCTAATTAGGAGATTATGTGGCTGAAATTACACTGAAATCCTACCAAACAATAATTTTAGATAATATTTTTGAGAGAGTTTTATAGAGAGAGAAAATAGAGAGAAGAAGTGGTGTTTTAATTATGAACTTAGAGAAAGAAATGAGTTACAAAGACATATTTATAGGTTTGCATGTAATGAGGTGGCACTTAGTGGGCTTATTTAGCCTAATGTGCTGACAAGTGTCCTTGACACTTGTCTTCATGCCTACTATTACACTCTAAGTACATTACTTTGTCCTACTACATCACTACTGAATCCCTACGCAGCTATTGGCTTCACTTCGGATTGCGCGACCTCGCTTGCCTTGTGCTGCTCTGGGATGTGATGATGGAAGTAGGATCAGCCCTTGCCTTCTAGTGTTGGGCGAGCTCCCATGCAAGCTCCTTTTCTCCCTGGTGTTCACTTGGTCAGAAGCTGATGACATGGCTCTCTGTCAACTGTGCGAGCTCCTGGGCGAGCTCTCTCTCTCTGTGTGATGTTGACTGGTTAAAGTGGTGATGTGGCACTGAACCATGTTGGCGAGCTCCTTTACCTTGAGTTATTTATTTTGTTAATCTTCCTTTAGTAGCTCGCTTAGTTCGCCTATCAATATTTGCCCACCAGTTCGTCCACATCATGATATTTCTAATGTGTGGGCGAGCTAATTTGCCTCTGTGGGCGAGAGCTCCAGTGAAGGTGAACTCCCTTTCATAAAGTGTTGAGCTCCATGGCGAACTACCTTAGGCGGCGGACGTGCTGACATAGTATGGAATTCGAGGCATCGTGCACACCTTTCAACGCCTCAATTCCCGCACCTATCATTCCACACTTTCAAATTCTTTGCAAATGGGTCCCTGAACTCTTTCGAAAAAACACTTAGCCCATTTTCTTTCTATAAATAAGGCAAACTGTTTCATTCCTTACTTTCGTATCTTTGTTTGTCAAAATCGTGTATGATTTCCACGAAAGTGAACGTGGTCGTTGTTGTCGTGGCAAGTTAACCAAGTTAAATATCGAACACAGGGAAACAATGCAATATCAAGCAAGTATTGAGTGTTCACAAAGGTAGATAGCTAGAAAAGCAAGAAAACAATCATGGTTTTTATCAACTAAATCAACAAGATATAGTAAATCCTAACTATCACCTCAAGGAAATGAGCAAAAGTGGTCTGTGTGCATGGAAGTATTCCTACTATGGTTCCTCTAGTATCCTATCCATCCTAGCATGCAAAAGGTCTCTTGGTGTATTAATCAAGCCAACTAGTGTCTAGATCTCTCTACAACATAAGGTAAGAGCTCTATTGGATATCTAGATCTCTCTACAACTTCCAACACTCCAATTAAGAGGTCTAGGCTAATATGCAATTCCCATTGGTCATACAAGCCAAACATCAAACACTTGGTATGCATAAAGTTCTATAGCTCAATTCTCATATTATTGCTAAAACATATAAGCCATACATTCCAATTCATACACATCATTAATATGAGAACTAATTCAACAAGATCACTAATTCATGCATAGGATTAACAAGAACTAAATTCACCATAGTATTCATACAACCATGCAACAAGGATATTAGCCCATGGCTAATTGGAATTGGAAATCCACAATTAACAATCTAAACATCATGACTATGAATTAAAACAATAGAATTAAAGGAAATCTTACCATAAGTGGAGAAATTGAATACAATCTACAAACCTCCAAAATGTCAACTCTTGATCCAAAGCTAAAAAACATAAATCAAACCGTAGAAACGTAGGAAATTCAATGGGAAAAAACGGATTAAAGATCTAATGGCTAGATCAAAAGTTTTGGTAGAAAGAAGATTGAATCTAACTAAGAACCCACTTAGTAACCTCTAATCTCTCTCTAAAACTACCTAATGATCTAACTAATGAAGAATGATGGAATCCCCTTCAAAAATCTGATCCTTGAGGTATTTATAGTGCCCACAATGTTTAGTCCAAATTGCCCTTCATTAAACGTGCGAAAAGACGAAACAACCCTCGAAAATGGGCCTGTCCAAGCCATCACACGAATCTGTGCTTGTGGCCACACGAATCCACACTAGTGGCCACACGAATGCACACTCGTTCAGTGCTTCAGTGCATGAACCAAAGGGTTCTTGCAAGAATCAGTGCTGCTGGTCGCACGATCCCGTGCTGCTGGTCGATCCTCGACTTCTTATTTTCTCCATATCTTGAGTTCTAGAGCTCCGATTGACTCAATTCTTTTTGTGTTGCGACCCTCTCTTCAAACCCTTCGACATGGTATATCATTATCCTCCATTGGATCAACTCAGAATTTCTGAACTTTTACAAACTTGCTCGTCTGATGCCGATTTTTGCTCGTTTTCACTACAAAACACAACTTTCTAGCCAAAAAGGGTTAAATGCACAAAGTATATCATTTTAGGGTCAAATATGAACATAAGCACATCAAAACCATAGAGAAATGGATGCAAAAAGATGCAATTATGACCCTAATCACACCCCCAAACTAGATTGTTGCTCGTCCTCGAGCAACGAAGCGATAAGATAGGGGAATAATTGTATCAATGAAGCATCAAGCACAATATCAAATGCCTTATATACATCACCTAATTCATGCAATCTATCAATGTAGTGTCGTCTCATCAACCATTTACATAAACATCAATGCACACAAGATCAAATCAATGAGTCAAAATCCTCACTAGATAGTGTATCACTCAAGCTCTCAAGTGTATGAGGTTCACTTCCAACATCACACATAGTACATCCACTACCATAAGCTTGATAAAAGTCTCAAATTCTCCACCACTTGACAAGTAACTCATCATCAAATCAAAGAGGACTTTTATTTGGTTGTAGTGTTGGCTCTTTGGTAAGGGTGGGATATTTTTGGATAGAAGTGACTATCGTACTAGTGGAGCAAGAGGTCAAGATACTTAACTAGAATATCTCTACTCTTCTAAAGATAGGTTGCAAGTGATCAAGTTGCAACACCATTTCAACCACATAACACTTCTTTTCACACTTCTTCCTTTTAAGCATTTTTCCACTACCTTTCTTTTGCAATTTTGCATCACATCACCAACACATTAGGAACATAAGCTCTTCTTCACATCTTTTCATTCAACACAACTTCCACTTTTTTTTTTCACATCTTCATTTTTTGTTTCTTTCACTTTTCTTCTCCATCTCATCCACCAAGCTTGCTTTCAAAGCACATGTAACCCTCATATCCTCATTTACCTCATTTAAGCTCCACTAGTTATAGGGAAAATAAGGCTCAAAATGAAGGATAATCAAGCTACAATCATAGGTTGCCAAAGAAAAGGACAAAGGCACAAAATGGCTAACTATGGAATCAATGTCATGGTATGGATAATTTGGCTAAGTGACTCATATAAAATCAAAGATAGCCTCAAATCATTTTTGACAACTCATTACAAAATGTGATCTCAAACAAGACTCAAATCAAGTTCTAGAGTGGAAATTCACCATGTGGATCTCACATCAAAGAAATGTCATCCGTTTAAAATTGAAACGGGCAAAATAGGTCACACATCACGGGTATATGGTTATCATGACTCATATCATATCAAACATGTACACATCAATCATGTATCAAGCATCAAAGAATCAACTACACTATAGACAAAAAATGAATTAAGCAATATACACACTACACTTAACTATGCACTATCTACATCATCCACACAATAATAAGCATATCTCATGCCACACTACTCTAAGCTAGCAACAATATGGCAAAAATCAACAAGAAAAACAAAGGCATCATAAGCATATGGTCTAAAACATCATAGGAACACTAAGAATCAATATAAGCATAACATTGCAATGAGATTTGCGAAACGAACATACCCCCCCAAACTTTTTTGGACCAAGGGTCTAAAAAGTTTGGCAAAGAGTGGAGAAAATATCATGCAATGCTCAATCAAAGCACAATACCACAAGAATCAACACTTAAACTCAAAATAGCAATCTAAAATCAAGCAAACTAAACCCTAGGAATGGAAACACATATAGAGATAAGTGTAAAAACATACCTTGAGTTGGGATTAAGAATAGGAGAGTGACTTGCCACTTACATGAGAATGTCCTTCTTGGCCAAGTGAAAAGAGAAATCTCCTCAACACATCCTTCTGGAGCTCACAAATGTCATTGCAAATCTACAATTTGAAGAACGAACAGACCCCCCCAAACTTTTTCGGATCAAGGATCCTAAAAGTTTGAAAAAGAGTGATGAAAATAGGATTTGCCATGAATCAATGACCAATAAAGCATATATAAGCTCAACTAAACCAAGAAGCACAATATATACCAAGAGGCAATACCCCCAAACTAGGATAAATCACATGCACCAACCAAGATAATGGAATACACTACCTCATATCAATGTTCAAGAAATCCAAAACACATCCCTAAGCTTTAAATTCATTCATGAAAACAACGAGCAAACAAAATATCTAACTACCAAGCAAACAACAAAACAAGCAACATTTTTTAAGGATGGGTTGCCTCCCATCTAGCGCTTGGATTTAACGTCCCCTAGCCGAACGACACCAATGTTAGCTAAATGGCCAAGGATAATTGGCTTTTCTCCCATTATACAACAATTTCAAAGCATCATGATTAAGGAAACAAGTAGGATTTCTACCCCATACACCTACTTTCCTTTTCATTTTATACTTGTAAGCACATGCAAATTCCTCTTCATTTCTTCTCAAAACACCATTCCACCCCCATTTCCTACTATCAAATAGATTCAAGAGGATTCTCATTTCAATCTTATCATCAATCAATTCAAGAGGCAAGATAAATTCACAATAAACAACATTATCCAATATAGCACAAGTAGAAAAGTCCAAGGGTAGAGAAATGCTCATTTCAATTATAGGCTCCTCATCTACTTCATTTTGTTGTTTTTCTTCCATCATGCACATGTCCATGAATGGACCTTCATCTTACTCTTCTAGTTCTTTCTCCTCCTCTTGAATCTTCATTTTTCCTTCTCTTGAACCTTCTCCTTCCTTATCCTCCACTTCTTGTTCTTGATTCCTATCAATATATACAAAGGAAGTATCATATTCATTATCACCATAAAGAGGATTAATATCATACTCAATATAATCGTAAAAAGGATTCATAAAGCTCTTAAAATCGGAAGTATTTTGAGCATGAGTAAATTTGATCTCTTCATAAACATCTCTAGCTTCTTCATCCACTTCACTTTCATCGATTTCTTCCTTTTCCTCCTCCTTTACACACTCTTCTCTTTCTTCTTCTTCTTCTAGTCCATCCTTCTTTTCTTCTTCATTCCTAATCAATATAGCATGAGAAAATTTATAAGCAATATCATCATTAATAATAGGAATTTCATAGTCAATGTAAGCATTAGAAGGTTCAATAGATATTTTAGCTCCAATACAATCTAGAATAGAAAGAGATTTCTTCTCCTTATGATGATGATCATCATCTTCAGCTTCCAGATGCCCTTCTTCACCCATGCTTTCCACGTCCCCTTCATCTTCATCATTACCCCCATCTTTCTCCTCACGCATCTCATTGGCTTGAATTCTCAATTGCTCCATTTGGAACTCCAAACTCTTGATTTGATGACTTCGAGGCATGAACATTTCAACAAACTTCTTGTTTGTCCTCTCAAAGCACCTTTTACCTTCCATTCTCATTTCTTCCAATTTCTTGAGAATTTGAGATAGAGTCTCATCTAAATGGCTAGGGGGATTTTTTTCTTGATGGCAAGGCATAAGAATGGGTGGAGTACAGGAATATGGCTCTTCATAAGAGGTATAGGAATATGGATCCTCATAAGAATAGGAATTTTGATAGGTGTATGGATTAGGAGAATGAGGATAAGATTCTTCTTGAGGAGGTGGTGGTTGATATGGGTAAGGTTGATAGGTGTATGAATTAGGAGGATATGTATCTTGTGGGGAATACGAGCAATGGTTGTATTCGTCCATCTCAATCGAGCTCACTCCTACAAAAATAATCAAGTATCAACACTCACAAAAAATAGTTAAGAAAACAAAGAAACAAAGAAAAACAAAGTAAACATCAATACAAGCCCAAAAAAATGATCGTTTCCCCGGCAATGGCGCCAAAAACTTGTTTGCCAAAATCGTGTATAATTTCCACGCAAGTGAACATGGTCGTTGTTGTCCTGGCAAGTTAACCAAGTTAAATATCGAACACAGGGAAACGATGCGATATCAAGCAAGTATTGAGTGTTCACAAACGTAGATAGCTAGAAAAGCAAGAAAACAATCATGGTTTCTATCAACTAAATCAACAAGATATAGTAAATCCTAACTATCACCTCAAGGAAGTAAGCAAAAGTGGTGTGTGTGCATGGAAGTATTCCTACTATGGTTCCTCTAGTATCCTATACATCCTAGCATGCAAAAGGTCTCTTGGTGTATTAATCAAGCCAACTAGTGTCTAGATCTCTCTACAACACAAGGTAAGAGCTCTATTGGATGTCTAGATCTCTCTACAACTTCCAACACTCCAATTAAGAGGTCTAGGCTAATATGCAATTCTCATTGGTCATACAAGCCAAACATCAAACACTTGGTATGCATAAAGTTCTATAGCTCAATTATCATATTATTGCTAAAATATATAAGCCATACATTCCAATTAAACATCCCAAGCATTCATACAAATCATTAATAAGAGAACTAATTCAACAAGATCACTAATTCATGCATAAGATTAACAAGAACTAAATTCACCATAGTATTCATACAACCATGCAACAAGGATATTAGCCCATGGCTAATTGGAATGGGAAATCCACAATTAACAATCTAAACATCATGACTATGAATTAAAACTATAGAATTAAAGGAAATCTTACAATAAGTGGAGAAATTGAATACAATCTACAAACCTCCAAAATGCCAACTCATCTTTTGCCAGTTTTTGCTCGTTTTCACTACAAAACACAACTTTCTAGCCAAAAAGGGTTAAATGTACAAAGTATATCATTTTAGGGTCAAATATGAACATAAGCACATCAAAACCATAGAGAAATGGATGCAAAAAGATTCAATTATGACACTAATCAATCTTCAAATTCTCAGAGCATTTTCAGAGCAACCCAAGCATTCTTTCGGCAATTAACCCTTAGCATCTTTGGATTTCCGTTTGATCTTCTAAGGTAGTGACATTGATTCATCTTCTTTAATCCTTTCTTCTGCAGATTTCTATTCCTTTTTGTTGGGACAATCTTAAGTGTTTTGATTAGATCCCAAAACCCTTGATGAATTTGCCTAAGTATAGTTCATCAGGATGACAGTTTCAGGATAGTCGGGTTAGAATAGATTTTTTTTATTTGCAGGTATTCAACTCAGGGGGAACGTACTGAAGATTAAAGATTGATGGTGACGTCCCAAAAGTCTGAAGTCAGAAGCATCTCCAACCCTAAGGGTCAAGATCGTCCTGAAGATAATCAACCTGAAGCTGAACCTGAGAAACCTGGAAAGAGTCCTGAAGCTGTGTGGAAACCATCCTGAAGACAACCACTGATGAGGTCCATACTGAGTACACTAAGCATGCTCAAGGTACGACTCCATCAGTGAAGGGCATGTGTAACCTTGATCAGGTTGAACGTCTTTCTGATGTTCATAAGTCCTGACTTGGGCTTAGTATCAGTCTACCTGATACTTGTAAGTCCTGACAAGGCAAGGTTACACGTGCAATGTAGTCTGAGAGACAAAGAGAATGTTAGCATCTCCGTAGTAAAGATAAACATTTATTCTGAGTAAAGAACGAGGAACTCAGAGTTATAAATGTACGAGGTTGTTAAAGTTAAAGTCGAAAAACTAGCCGTTGGACAAATGACCAGTGAGGAGGCGACATTTAAGTACGGTGACTGCACCGCATTTAATGTTTCTCAGAGCTACAGGCGGCAGATCAGAATGTTACCATACTTAGTATGGCTATTGTCAGACAAGGACAACCAAAACCTACACCTACCCTAAATAAGAAGATTTGAAATGGATCTCCTCCAACGGATCTATTTCAAATCTCCCTATAAATACAGATGACCTAGCACCCATTCAAGGTTACGAGAAATTTCCAAGTGAAAGCATTCTCAAGATTCCAAGCACTCAAAGCAAATTTGAAGCAACACTCTGAAGTTTTAAATTTCCTTATTGTTGTAGTAGGAATCTAATTTGTATATTGCTTAGATTGTTGATCCTATCCTTAGAACTGTTTTGTTTAGAAGGATCAGCACACAATAGTTGGAAACATGAATACCAAACCCCTCAGTCTGTGAGTTGGTTGGTTAGAAGGAATGAGACTTGTAAAATGCCCAGAGGTCGATTCCTTAGAGATGAAGAAGGCTACTCGTGTCCCTTGGCATGTAAAAATCAAGTACCTATCCTCAGTGGTAGAGGGTAGCTTCCTATTTAATCAGGTTGTGGATGTAGGAGTTGGTTATCTCCGAACCACGTTAAAAATGTCCCCTTGTGCTGATTTACTTACTTGCTCAGGATCATACTTGTCATCATATTAAACTGATCATACTTGCATTGTTTTCAAACCATCAGGACGGATCTTTCATCCTGATACTTAAAACTGTGCACCAGCCTTAAACACGTTTTCATAAGCAATACTGATCAAAGTTTTCAGAAACTAAAATGAGTAGAAAACTAAGGGCTCACATTCCGCACTTACTCTAGCTTACTGAGATAGCTATCCAACTGACTTGCTTCTGAGCTGTCAGTAGGTGGGTTATCTCTACTGAGCTTCTGAGAGCACACTCTGACTTAGCCTATCTGGTTCGTTGCTGATCTGTCCTTGCTGCCCCTGAGGACCATCAGCTTAACTGAACACATCAGGATCTTCCTGACTAAGCCTGAAAGAGCATTTTCCTGAGCATTTCCCCCCATACACTGATTTACTCATTTCGGGACCAACAAGTGGTATCAGAGCAGTGGCTCAAAAGATCACTGACTTTGTTTACCAATAGTTTCTAAGGAGAAACTTTTGGTGGTCAACTGAATTAGATCTGTTTCTGAAAACTTCATATCATGGCATCCTGATCTAGCGCCTTGAGGGCAATCTTCCTGAGTTCTCTATTGATAATTATGACTATTGGAAATTCAGGATCCTAGCCAATCTCTACTCCATTCATGACCAGATGTTCAAGGTTATCGAGGAAGGACCTATCACCTTCATGACGAACAGAGCAAGAACCTGGCCAGTGCATGGAAATGCCCCAGTTCCAGCTAAAGGAGAATAGCCTGTGGAGAGATCCGCGCTTACTGCTGATCAGATTAAGCAAATCGGACTAGATAATGTTGCTAACAATATTATACTCCATACCGTTTCTTACAAGAATTTGGTAAGGATGATGCACCTAAAGACTGCCAAGGAGATCTGGGAGGCCCTGAAGGAGATGAGCGAGTGTTCTGAGAAGATTAAAGAGAACAAGAGATATCTTGCTATCAGGAAGTTTGGGGCATTCAGGATGCTGGATGGAGAATCCAATCAGATGGAAGCTCGTTTCATTAAGATAATGAACGAGTTGGTAACCCTTGGGAAGGAGTTTCCCAGGAGGGAGGTGTCCTCGAAAATCCTTAACTGTCTCCCTGAAAGATGGGACACAGGAGTGATCTTGCTGAAGAACACTCAGGATCTTATGAACATTTCTCACTCTCACCTCTTCTCAGAGTTAAAGGCTCTGGAATTCAACCTCGATAAGAGGAAGACGAATGGTGAGGTCAGTGAGGATGTGAATGAGACGAGGACGCTTGAGAAGGAAAAGAATGTGGCTCTGAAAGCTACTCCTGAGCCTGAGGTTGGATCAGGTTCCAAGTCCCTGAAGGAGATGAACAGGGACGAGCTCGCCTTAGAGTACAGCCTGATGGCCAGGAGATTTGAGAAGCTGCACTCTCATTTCGGCAGGTATAAGAAATTTTATACTGACTCCAGGGATCGCAGGTATTCCAGACCCAGGAGGTCGAGCCCTCGGAGGGAAGAAATGAGTGGTTCTGACTCCAGAAGGGAGCGAGAAGATCCTGAGCGCAGGAGAGAAGAGAAGAGCTCCAGGAGGAGAGATGATGCTGAGCCCAGAAGATCCAGCTCCAAGCCTCAAAGATCATCAAGGAGCAGGAGGTAAGTGTCATACTGACAAATCTACTGTTAGTAATGTAGATCAGTGCTATCATTGCAAGAAGATTGGGCACTATCAGTATGACTGCCCAGAGCTCAGCGCTTGAGAGAGAGAAGATCGGAGAGCTATGATTGCTGAGAACTCCTCAGATTTTGATGGCCCAGGACGTCGATCCCCTGAACTCTTCTCCGATGAGGAGTATGATGATCTCTACCTGATGGCAGATGATGAGGTATGTTCTTCTGCCTCTTCTCCTGATCACGCACCTGAGCTTAGCTCAGTCTCAGCATGGGATCTCGACCTTCAGCTCACCTTAGAGCAATTGATGGTTGATTTTTCAAGGCTGCAGGAGACTCATATTCACACAGTGGATGTGAATGAAAGTCTGACTAGTGAGAATGATCGTCTCACTGAGTCTCTCAGAATGAGAGATACTGAAGAGGCACTGAGGTTAGTAAACCTTCAGAAAGAGTTGCTTCATGCCCAGAATAGGCATGATGAAACTCCCCTGGTGGTTGAAAGACTCAATTCTAGCATTACCTCGCTGATTGAGACTCGTGACACTGATCGGTTCCTAGTTCAGGAACAGCAGGATATTGAGCAGATAGCTCTCAGGGGGATGTTTGAGGCTGAGTGGCAAGCTCGCCTTAGTGCTGAGCAAATTTCTCAATGCCTTGAACAAACCTCAAGAGAGGCTGCTGATCAACAGCTGGTGCTTCAATACACCACTGAAATTGAGGCCCTGAAAAAGCACAATGCGCACCTTGAGGAAAAGCTGGAGAAGTTACACAAATCTTCCCTAGTGGTTGATGAGTTAACAGTTATCTCTCAGCATACCAATGGTGCTAAAGTAGGGTTGGGTATGATAGCTCTAAGAACCCTAAGGGCAAGAAAAAGAGAGCTGCTTCAGGGAGCAACTCTCAGAAGAAGGTGTTTGTCCCTGCCCAAACTGGTGTTTGTCCGGTCAAGAAGGTGTTGCTTCAGGGAGCAACTCTCAGAAGAAGTTGTTTGTCCCTTCCCTAAGGGCGCAAGTTTTGCTCACTAGGATAAAGGGAAGGAGGTGCACCGGCCGATGACGCACTCCCAGGGGCCGGGATTGGTGAGGCTCAAGGAGAGGCCCTACTGACCGAGTCTAGAAAGTCAATATCCACCAGGAGGAGGAGGAAATCTCAAACCATCTCAGTGGGTGTTTCACTGATGGCGAGAAACATCCTCAGGAAGCTTGATCGTCAGCGTTAGAAACACAAGAAACTCACGTCTGAGTTACTTAGTGCTAGGAAGGAATCACTTGATAGATTCCTGAGCATTGAGCAACAACGATCTACTGAGCTCACTACTGACAAAGTCCAAACTATTATAGTCTCAGCCTTGAGTGGCCTTGATGATAAGATAAAGGCACTCATTGATGAGGCACTGAGGGGGCAGGAGGCCCGTGTCAGAACAGTGGCTCATGAAGAGGTCAAGTCTGCGGATGACTTACTTCTGGCCAAGCTGAGAGAAGGTTAGAAGGCTTCTGAGAATGCATGACACAAATCCCTCAACACTATGATTGAAAAAGGCTCAGTGAAGAAGCAGGAGGTTGCGGCCATGCGGAAGGAGTTCGAAAGTCACTTATCCGAGAGCCTGATCAGGGCGGAGAAGAATGATCAGGTGGCCAAGGATGTGAAGGTGGTGGCGGACCAGCAGGCATCGCAGGGGATCTTGATCCAGGATATTCAAAAGAAGCTGGACGAGGAGGATAGGATCCCTGATGCTGCCAAAAAGTGGGAAGGGAAAGCTGCGAAAAATCTAAGTCCGGTGTTCAGAAATGGAAAGCTCAGGTTACCGTGGATGAACTGATGGAGGAGTGTGAAGAGCAGTGGTTCCCTGGTGATCCCATCAACGAGGGGAGGAAGAAGTCAAAGCAACTAACACTGGAGACTGCATTGCAGGTCAGGAGTCAGGCAACTTAACTACAAAAGCTGAAGGGACAAATGGGTGAGCTAAAGGAGAAGACTGATCCAAAGAAGCCTACCCCTGAAGCTGCCAAGAAGAAAGCAGTTGCTGCGACCAAGAAGAAGACAATTTCTCAGGATGCTGGCCCTCTCACTTATGAGTACGTGGACAACTTTGTCCCTCCTGAACTGAATGATAAGTGGATTCCAGTCAAGAAAGAGTTCGTGGACAAGTACTATGTGTATGGGCGGTGGCTGAAGTGTAAGAATCGGGACAAGAATGCCATATTTTGCGATTAGATGGCCTTGCACTATGCTGACCTCTGGGCTGATATCGTTCGGTTCGCTGATAGAGCTCATGTCCAGATAAAGGCTCCTGAGAATATCATTTATATTCCTCCGACCCTCGGTATCAATCATCACCTTGACCGGAACACGATTCAGAAGGAGATAGCGTCAGTGACAAGCGGTTTCGGTGCTCTCAAAGTTCCAGCTCAGTTCCACGCTACAAAGCTGAGGGTCTTAGGAAAGTATGGACTTTCCTTACCAAGGTGGGATGACGAAGGCTAGTTTGTCAGGAGTAGTTTGTTAGTAATATTTGCTTTGTAATAGTTTCAGGACTCTTTGTACTTATCTCAATATCAATGAAACTATTTTATATTCCTGAGACAACATCTCGTTAACTCCTGGTTTACTTTTCTGCTATTTATCAAGAACTGCACTAACCCTTTACTGATTCCATCTTATAGAACTAAGAACCTAATTTTTTTGAGGTTCTTGAATTGAATACTGATATATCTCAATAAATTATTTAGATGGCTAGGATTTTTCTAAGGGTTTTGGCATCATCAAAAAGAGGGAAATTGTTGGGACAATCTTAAGTGTTTTGATTAGATCCCAAAACCCCTTGATGAATTTGCCTAAGTATAGTTCATCAGGATGATAGTTTCAGGATAGTCAGGTTAGAATAGATTATTCTATTTACAGGTATTTAGTTCAGGGGGAACGTGCTAAAGATTAAAGACTGATGGTGACGTCCTTAAAGTCTAAAGTCAGAAGCATCTCCAACCCTGAGGGTCAAGATCGTCCTGAAGATGATCAACCTGAAGCTGAACCTGAGAAACCTGGAAAGAGTCCTGAAGCTGTGTGGATTCCATCCTGAAGACAACCACTAATGAGGTCCATACTGAGTACACTAAGCATGCTCAGGGTACGACTCCATCAGTGAAGGGCATGTGTAACCTTGATCAGGTTGAACGTTTTTCTGATGTTCATAAGTCCTGACTTGGGCTTACTATCAGTCTACCTGATACCTGTAAGTCCTGACAAGGCAAGTTTACACATGCAATGGAGTCTGAGAGACAAAGAGAATGTCAGCATCTCCGTAGTAATGACAAACATTTATTCTGAGTAAACAACGAGGAACTCAGAGTTATAAATTTACGAGGTTGTTAAAGTCAAAGTCGACAAACTAGCCGTTGGACAAACGACCAGTGAGGAGGTGACACATAAGTACAGAGACTGCACTGCATTTAATGTTTCTCAGAGCTGCAGGCGGCTGATCAGAATGTTACCATTCTTAGTATGGCTATTGTCAGACAAGGACAACCAAATCCTGCACCTACCATAAATAGGAAGATTTGAAATGGATCTTGTCCAACGGATCTATTTCAAATCTCCCTATAAATACAGATGACCTTGCTCCCATTCAAGGTTACGGGAAATTTCCAAGTGAAAGCATTCTAAAGATTCCAAGCACTCAAAGAAAATTTGAAGCAACACTATGAAGTTTTAAATTTCCCTAGTGTTGTAGTAGGAATCTAATCTGTATTTTGCTTAGAGTGTTGATCCTATCCTTAGAACTGTTTTATTTAGAAGGATCAGCACACAATAGTTGGAAACGTGAATACCAAATCCCTCGGTCTGTGAGTTGGTTGGTTAGAAGGAGTGGGACTTGTACAACGCCCAGGGGTCGATTCCTTAGAGAGAAAGAAGGCTACTCGTGTCCCTTGGCACGTAAAAATCAAGTACATATCCTCAATGGTAGAGGGTAGCTTCCTATTTAATTAGGTCATGGATGTAGGAGTTGGTTATCTCCGAACCACGTTAAAAATGTCCCCTTGTGCTGATTTACTTACTTGCTCAGGATCATACTTGTCATCATATTAAACTGAGCATACTTGCATTGTTTTCAAACCATCAGGACGTATCTTTCATCTGGATACTTAAAATTGTGCACTAGCCTTAAACACGTTTTAATAAGCAATACTGATCAATGTTTTCAGAAACTAAAACGAGTGGAAACCTAAGGGCTCACATTCCGCACTTACACTAGCTTACTGAGATAGCTATCCAACTGACTTGCTTCCGAGTTGTCAGTAGGTAGGTTATCTCTATTGAGCTTCTGATAGCACACTCTGACTTAGCCTATCTGGTTTGTTGCTGATCTGTTCCTGCTGCCTCTGAGGACCATCAGCTTAACTGAACAAGACAGGATCTTCCTGACTAAGTCTGAAAGAGAATTTTCCTGAGATTTCGGGAAAATCTTACATCAGTATATTCCCCCCATACACTGATTTACTAGTTTCGGGACCAACACTTTTCCTTTTTTTTTTCTAGTAATCCACTATAATTTCCGGCCAACCTTCAAACTTTCCGGCCGTTGAAATTTTGAACTTCAAATATCCTAAAAACATTAAGACCTCTCCTTCAGAGAACGCCATGTCTACTAGATCTTCGAATCGAACCATTTCTAACCGGAACTCGGGAAAAAGACCCATTACCAGTGATGAGACACCTATTCCACAACTGACCCCCATTATTATTGGATCTAGCTCCGAGCCAACCTCGGTAGCTCGCCCTAGGTCTGGCGAGCTATTGTTTACTAAAATCGTGTATGATTTCCACGCAAGTGTACGTGGTCGTTTTTGTTGTGGCAAGTTAACCAAGTTAAATATCGAACACAGGGATATGATGAGATATCAAGCAAGTATTGAATGTTCACAAAGATAATAGCTAGTGAAAGCAAGAAAAGATCACGATTTCTATCTACTAAATCAACAAGAAATAGTAAATCTAACCATCACCTCTAGGAAGTGAGCAAGTGTGTAGTGTACATGGAAGTAATCCTACTATAGTTTCTCCAGTGTCCTATCCATCCTAGCATGCAAAAGGTCTCAAGGTGTCTTAGTCAAGCCAACTATTGTCTAGATCTCTCTAATAACACAAGCTTAAGGGCTCTATTAGGTGTCTAGATCTCTCTACAACTCCCAACACTCCAATTAAGAGGTCTAGGCTAATATGCAATTCTCATTGGTCATAAAAGCCAAATATCAAACACTTGTTATGCATAAAGTTGTTATAGCTTAATTCTTATTTCATAGCTAACCATATATGCACATTCAATCCAATTAAACATCCCAATCATTCATACAAGTCATTTATAAGAGAACTAATCCATCAAGATTACTAATTCAGGCATAGGATTAACAAGAACTAAATTCACCAAAGTATTCATGCTTCCATGCAACAAGGAATTAGCCCATGGCTAATAGGAAGTGAAAATAAACAATTAACATTCTAATCATCATGAATATTAACTAATACAAGAGAATTAAAGAAAATCTTACCATATGTGGAGAAATTGAATACAATCTACAAACCTCCAAAATGCTAACTCTTGATCCAAAGCTTGAAAACATAAATCGAACCATAGAATCGTAGCTACTAACGAGACTAAGCTAATGGAACAAACAGATTAAAGATCCAATGGATGGATCAAAAGTTATTGTAGAGAGAAGTATGAATTCTGACTAAGAACCCACTAAGTAACCTCTAATCTCTCTCTCTAAAACTACCTAATGATCTAACTAATGAATCCTAATGAAAAGTCTCCTTTGAGAATCTGATACTTGAGTATTTATAGTGCCCAACATGCCTGGTCCAAAGTGCCATTTATTAAACGCATGAAAGGATCGAAAAGCCCTCAAAATTGGTCCTGTCCGGAGGTGCGCTCGGACGTGTGCAAGGCTGCGCTCGGACGGCTTGCCCGAGTGGGTCTCCTCTTGTGCCAGAGTGGAGGTGACTCAACTGGACCAGGTGAATTCTGCTCGACCATACAAAGGCTCTGGCTCGATCATGAGCTTGAATGTGCTCGACCACAGTTCAACCTTGACGTCTGATTTTCTACTTTTGCATTTTCGATGCCACGGCTCATCCGATCTTCCTAGGGTCTCCAATTGAGTATTATAAATAACTCCATGAGCTCAGATCCAACCATTTGACCTCCTACAATCGGGAATTCCTCATTTTTGCTCGTTTTCACCTATAAAGCACACTTTCTTGCCAACAAAGGGTCAATAGCACAATCAATATAACACCAAAATAGATGTTGAATGATGAAATTATGACCCTAATCACACCCCAAACTAGATTGTTGCTCGTCCTCGAGCAACGAAGCGAAAAGATAGGTGAATAATTGTATCAATGAAGCATCAAGCACAAGTCAAATGTAATGAAAGTATTACTCAATATCAAGCAAGTCTAGAATACAATCTCATCTAATCAACTATCAATAATGAATCAATAAGCAAGATATCAAATGAATGAGTCGAGATCCTCACAAGATAAGTGTATAACTCAACCCTCAAGTGTATTAGGTTCTCTCAATCATCACACCACATACACATACTACCATAAGCTTGGCTCAAGTCTACATTCTCCACCACTTGAAATGGCAAATCATTCACACATCAATGAGGACTTTCATAAAGTTGTAGTGTTGGCTCTTTGGTAGGGAAGGAATATATGGATAAAAGTGACTAAGTATGATTAGTAAAGCATAGAAGGAATCAAAGTAGAGATCATTCAAATCTTCATGCAATGTTGCACACATTCTTCATGCTCTTTCAAAATCACACTTTCAAAGATCATTCTTCCCTTTTTGACAAGTTGTGATCATACTCACAACAAAAGTAAACTTGACTATATTTCCAACAAAAGTCAACCTTTTTCTAGGCTTTGCAAGCACTTGGCCTTGAATACTTTATTTCACATCAATCCATGCATACTTGAATTTCTTTCCACTTTAGCCACCAAGTTCTTCATCAAATCACCAATCTTCCTTCCTTCTTTTCACTCTACTAATCATAAGGACAAGAGAGTTCCAAAAAGGAAGAAAAATGGCTTAAAGTGTGGTTAGCCAAAGGAAAGGTCTATAGGAAAAAAAATGGTGAGCAATGGATCATAATATCAATGGTAGGCTCATAGAGGCTAAGTGGCTCAATATAGATAAAAAAAAATGGCCTCAAATCATATCATGTGAACTTTTCATCTAATGTAGCCTCAAATAAGACCAAAGTCAAGTTCTAGAGTAACATGTATGTGTGTGGAACTCACATCAACGTAAATATCATCCGTTCAAAATTGAAACGGGCATAAATGGCTCAAGCCTCACAGGATAGGTGATCAAGACTCATATCATATCAACATGCTCAAATCATCAAAGTGTCAAGCATCATAAAATCCATCACAAACTAAACAAGACTTGAATCAAGAAATAAATCCATTACATCAAACATGAACTCTCAACACATCCATACAATCATAAGCATATCTCATGCCACACTACTCTAAACTAGCAACAATATGGCAATCATAACAAGCAAAAACAAGGCATTAACATAAGCATATGGTCCAAAACATCATAGGAACACTAAGAATCAACATAAGCATAGCATTGCAATGAAATTTGCAAAACAAACACACCCCCCTAAACTTTTTTGGACCAAGGGTCTAAAAAGTTTGGTAAAAGTGAAGTAAAGATCATGCAATGAACTCAATCAAAGCACAATACCACAAGAATCAACACTTAAGCTCAAAATAGCAATCTACAATCAAGCAAACTAAACCTATGAATGGAAGCACATATAGAGATAATTGTAAAGACATACCTTGAGTTGGGATTAAGAATAGGAGAGCGACTTGCCACTTACACGAAAATTTCCTTCTTGGCCGAGTAGGAAGAGAAATCTCCTCATCACATCCTTCTCAAGCTCACAAATATCATTGCAAATCTAAAATTTGAAGAACGAACACACCCCCCCAAACTTTTTTGGATCAAGGATCCTAAAATTTTGAAAAAGAGTGATGAAAATAGGATTTGCAATGAATCAATGACCAAACAATGCATATATAAGCTCAACTAAACCAAGAAATCACCATATATAACAAGAGACAACACCCCCAAACTAGGATAGATCAAATACACCAATCAAGATAAGAGAACACACTCTCTCATATGAAACAAATCAAAACAAATAAAACTATCTAAACTATGAAGCAAACCTACTAAGTAAGAAACTTTTTAGGATGGGTTGCCTCCCATCTAGCGCTTGGATTTAACGTCCCCTAGCCGGACGACACCATTGTTAGCTAAATGGCTAAGGATATATATCATTTCTCCCATTAAACTCTAATCTCATAGCTATATGACTAAGGAAACATGTAGAATTTCTACCCCATACCCCTACTTTCCTTATCAATTTGAACCTATAAGCACATGCAAATTCTTCCTCTCTTCTCCTCATAACACCATTCCACCCCATCTCCTACTATCAAATATATTCAAGAGGACTCTCAATTCAATCTTATTATCAATTAATTCAAGAGGCAAGACAAATTCACAACATACAACATTATCAAATAAAGCACAAGTAGAAGAGTCTAAGGGTAGAGAAATGTTCATTTCTCCTTGAAGCTCATCTTCCACTTCATCTTGTTGTTTTTCTTTCATGAAGCTCATGTCCTTGAGTGGACCTTCATCTACCT
Organism: Prunella vulgaris; assembly: GCA_026898435.1. Classification (NCBI taxonomy): domain Eukaryota; kingdom Viridiplantae; phylum Streptophyta; class Magnoliopsida; order Lamiales; family Lamiaceae; genus Prunella; species Prunella vulgaris. The sequence goes on along the minus strand of JAPKLY010000377.1, from coordinate 101,792 downwards.
CTTCTTGATCCTTCACCTTTTCTCCTCTTGAATCTTCTCCTTCCTTACCCTCCACTTCTTGATTTTGATTCATATCACTTTCAACAAGAGGAATGTCATAGTCAATATCATCACAAGAAGGATTAAGATCATGACCAAGAGAATTAATAAAAGGATTAGTGAAACTTTTAAGATAGAAAGCTCCTTGAACACAAGACTCTTTAATCTCCTTAAACTCATCATTGTAGAGAATCTTTTTATCAAAGTCAAAGGAATCATAAAGGTCCTTGTATTCATCATGATCATCACAATCATCCTCTTTCTTTTCTTCTCTTTGCTCTTCTAGTCCATCCTTCTCTTCTTCTCGATCCCTAATCAATATAGCATGAGGATAGTTATAACCAATATCATCAACAATAATAGGAATCTCATAATCCATGTAAGCATGAGAAGGACTAATAGAAATTTTAGCATTTATAAAATCTCGAATAGAAAGAGTTTTGATCTCCTTATGATGATCATCATCTTCATCTTCCACATTCCCTTCAACTTCATCATCTAAATTACCCTCATCTTCCTCCTCACAGTTGGCTTGGGTGCTCAATTGCTCCAATTGGAGCCCTAACTTCTCCATTCGCACACTCCAATCCAAATTTTCCAATTGGGACTTCAAGTCCTTGATTTGGTCACCTTGATCTTTTTAAATTTTATCGAACTTCTTATTTGTCTCCTCAAAGCGCCTTTCATCCTCCCTTTGAATTTCTTCGAGTCGATTGAGGATGTAAGCTAGAGTATCATTAATATGGCTTCGAGGAGCTTCTTCATGATTGAGAGGCATAGGAGAGGGTGAAGTGTAGGAATATGGATCCTCATAAGAGGTGTAGGAACGTGTATTTTCATAAGTGTAGGAATCTTGATATGAGTAAGGATTAGGAGGATAAGGATCTTCTTGTGGAGGTGGTGGTTGATATGGGTAAGGTTGATATGTATAGGAACTATGAGGATATGTGTCTTGTGGAGAATACGAGTAATGGTTGTATTCATCCATATTCATTCAAGTTCACTCCTACAAAAACAATCAAGTATCAACACTCACCAAGAATGATTAACAACAAACAAAGAAACAAAGAAAAATAAAGTAAACATCAATACAAGCCTAACAAAGTGATCATTTTCCCGGCAACGGTGCCAAAAATTTGTTTGCCAAAATCGTGTATGATTTCCATGCAAGTGTACGTGGTCATTGTTGTCGTGGCAAGTTAACCAAGTTAAATATCAAACACAGGGAAACAATCCGATATCAAGCAAGTATTAAATGTTCACAAAGATAATAGCTAGTGAAAGCAAGAAAAGATCATGATTTCTATATACTAAATCAACAAGAAATAGTAAATCTAACTATCACCTCTAGGAAGTGAGAAAGTGTGGAGTGTACATGATAGTAATCCTACTATAGTTCCTCTAGTGTCCTATCCATCCTAGCATGCAAAAGGTCTCTAGGTGTCTTAGTCAAGCCAACTAGTGTCTAGATCTCTCTAATAACACAAGCTTAAGGGCTCTATTAGGTGTCTAGATCTCTCTACAACTCCCAACACTCGAATTAAGAGGTCAATGCTAATATGCAATTCTTATTGGTCATACAAGCCAAATATCCAACACTTGGTATGCATAAAGTTCTTATAGCTCAATTATCATTTCATAGCTAACCATATAGGCACATTCAATGCTATTAAACATCCCAAGCATTCATACAAGTCATTAATAAGAGAACTAATCCATCAAGATTACTAATTCATGCATAGGATTAACAAGAACTAAATTCACCAAAGTATTCATGCATCCATGCAACAAGAAATTAGCCCATTGCTAATAGGAAGTGAAAATCAACAATTAACATTCTAATCATCGTGAATATTAACTAAAATAAGAGAATTAAAGGAAATCTTACCATATGTGGAGAAATTGAATACAATCTACAAACCTCCAAAATGCTAACTCTTGATCCAAAGCTTGAAAACATAAATCGAACAGTAAAATCGTAGCTATTAACGAGACTAAGCTAATGGAACCAACGGATTAAATATCCAATGGATGGATCAAAAGTTATTGTAGAGAGATGTATGAAATCTAACTAAGAACCCACTAAGTAACCTCTAATCTCTCTCTCTAAAACTACCTAATGATCCTAATGAAAAGTCTCCTTTGAGAATCTGATTCTTGAGTATTTATAGTGCCCAACATGCTTGGTCCAAAGTGTCCTTCATTAAATGCGCGAAAGGACGGAAAAGCCCACAAAATTAGTCCTGTCTGGAGGTGCGCTCGGACGTGTGCATGGCTGCGCTCGGACGGCTTGCCCGCTCGGAAAAGCCATTAATCAAACACTTGGCATGCACAACATTCAATAAAGAACATTCATGAATAAGCTCAATTCTCATGTCTTGTTAATCCACTTAGGCTCTAAACATCCAATTAGCAATACCAAATATTCACACAAATCATTAATTAAGAGAATTAATCCATCAAGATCACTAATCATGCATAGGATTAACCAGAAACCAAATTACACCATAGTATTCATACAACTATGCAACAAGAGATTAGCCCATTGCTAATTGGAAATAAAAAATAACAATTAAGAATCTAATCATCCTTATTAAGAACTAAAACAAGAGAATTAAAGGAAATCTTACCAAATGTAGAAGAAATTGAAATACAAGCTACAAACCTCCAAATGCTAAGTATTGATCCACAACTCGAAATAAAAAATGAACTGTAGAAACATAGTTAACGATGAGAGGAATCTAAACAACAAATGGATTAATGATCCAATGGTTGGATCAAAAGTAATTGTAGAAAGAAGTAAGTATTTAACTCCTAATCTAATTGGTAACCACCTAATTCTCTCTCTAAACTAATCTAAGAAAATGAAAAATGGTAAAAGTCCCTTTGAGAATCTGATCTTTGAGTATTTATAGTGCCCACAATGTTTAGTCCAAAGTGCCCCTCATTAAACGCGTGAAAAGATGAGAATACCCTTAAAAATCCAGAAATTCACCCAGCAGCTCGACCACATGAAGGAGCTCGCTCGACCACCAAATCGTACGCCCACTAGCGTGTGCCTCTTGAGTGTGGTCTAGGGCTTGGACGCTCGACCACAGCCTTGAGATCGCGCGATCACAGCTTGAGCTCGCGCGACCAGGCCCTTCCGTTCCGTCCGATCTTCGACTTCCTCGTTTTCTTCATATCTTGAGTTCTAGAGCTCTGATTGACTCGATTCTTTTTGCGTTGCAACCCTCTCTTCAAGATCTTTAACATGGTATATCAATTGCACCATTTGGATTAGTTTAATAAATTTGAAATTTATTGTTAGGATTTCTGTGTTAGATGTTTTGATGATATAATAAACCAATCAACTTGTAATAGGACCAGCTGAACATGTTAGTCAGCTGATGATTAGTTAGGATTAGATAGGTTCAACTGAGGGGGAATCTACCTTGCTGCCTAGAAGATCCGAAGCTGTCATAGAAGAGAAGATCAGCTGAGACCTTGTGGACTTAGCCATTTTTAGAAGACAGAAGATTTAAGCAGCTGACACTGGAGCATCGAGAGCAGATCATCAGAGAAGATAATATCAGCCGAGAGAGAAGAGCAGATCAGCTGATATCATAAGATTAGCTGATCAGCTGAGAGCACGTCGCAGACAAGACAAGGACCATGGATAAAAGACGTATCCAGACGAAGTCAAGAAGACCAGTTGAGGTGCACACCAGCAGACTTGCACATCAGCTGAGGTCCAAGTATCAGCAGACTGATACACCAGCTGAGGAGACAGATCAGCTGAGGTTTTGTGCTCGGCCCAGATTCTTCAGAATCAACTTTAAGGGTTGACTTGCGACATAAAAGGAAGATTCCCAGAATAGAAGATCAATCAATCAAGGGGACAAACTTGATTGATTGAAGACCGCGAAGATTGACGGGAATCAAGAAGGAAATTCAATCAATCACAATGATTGATTGAATACGAGATTATAGGATCTCAGATTTCTAGTCCATTCCAACGGCTAGTTATTTGACCCTATAAATTAGAGTAATAGTGATAATTTCAAGATAGGATTCACACGCAAATTAAGCTAGCCAATACTCTGTCAGATTTATCACTTACGCTCAAAAACACCATTCATACTTATCCTTTGTAAAAGCTTTGTAGAAGCTGTAAGAAGTCAATTGCAATTATAGCATTGACAAGTTGTAAAGAGAGTAGTACTCTCAAACTGTGTAAGTAAGTGAGTAAGTAAGTTAGTGGAGAGCCCCTCAAGTCCAAGTTGGATTGAGGAGAGTGGATGTAGGACAGTTGGTCCGAACCACTATAAATTCCCTGTGTCTCTTTGTTTTCTTTTTGTTCTTAATTGTGCACATCACCTAAAAGCCGATTTTCATTAAAAACATTTCCGCACTATTCACAGCGCACTACTTTCAAAATCAGACTACCTCAAGTAGTCTGCTGGTTTTCTGAATAAGCCGAATAATTTGAAAAAGGTTTTTGAATACTTACAAGTCTATTCAACCCCCCCTTCTAGACTTGTTCAAAGGTATTCTTTCCTAAAAACCTGCCTTTGGGACCAACATTTATCAAACTTGCTCATCTCTTCACCTTTTGGCTTGTTTTTACCTAAAAACACAACTTTCTTGCTAACAAGGGGTCAAATGCACAAAGTATATCATTTTAGGGTCAAATATGAACATAAACTCATCAAAACCATATAGAAATAGATGCAAAATGATGTAATTATGACCCTAATCAGTAGGTTCAACATGCCGCTTTAAATTCATGGATAAAAGGACGGCTGAGGAACCCGTTGTAGGTTGACTGTTGATCTACTACTAAGAAGTCTACAAGTCTAGTCAGTTTCCTTTCTGGGTCCTCGACCGATACAAGTTCGACACTCAACCTAATTATACCTAGGGGAATGGTTACAGCTACCCCAAACCCCACTATCCTATAATTACATGGTTCAATATATGGCTCATAGTGACCTAGTAGATCTAGGGTGTTCTTGAGCAAAATATTGGTGTAGGCACCGGTGTCCACTAGCAGTCGGTAGACCTTTGTGTTCATGATATTGGTGTTGATCACCAACGAGTTGTTGTGGGGTTTAGGATCCCTTCCAAGTCCGCATGGGAGAAAGTCAGCTCAGTAGTGGGTTTAGTAGCGGGCTTAGAGCCAGAACTGCCTTCTTGTACTTGGTTGACAGCCCGGACTTCTACTTTTCTTTACCTCTTGGAGATGGACTGTCTTTCATCTTCTAGTCCCCCGGTAGGTCCCGTCAGATCCTCAAGAACGAGGATTTCCCAGTTTGGTTCCTGTTGTTTGGGGGAGCGTGACGGTCTATGTCTTCTTCCTCATCCTCATCATCCATCTCTTCCTCCCCTGCCTTGACCTTTTTGCCGAGCCTTTCTTCAAAAATTCTGCCAGCTTCCCATCTTCGTAGAATTTCCAAAGTTGTTGGAGCAGGTCCCGACACTCACTCGTGAACTGTCCGATGCTCTAATGGTAGGTGAAGTACTTGTTTGTGTTTAGTTTACCGCGGTCCTGTCGAATCTTCCTCGGCTCGTTCAACATCGCCTTGTCTTTAACCGCTATGAACACATGGTCGATGGAGACTGTCAAAAGACTTCAAATTTCTGGGGGCCTTGTAGGTGCCCCCGGACTTCTTGCCCTGTGGCTTCTTCTTCTCGGCACCTCCTACCTCCTTCAGTAGTGCCTCTTGCATAGCCACATACACCCCTGCCTTATGTCTGAATTCAACATAAGTGTTTGGGTAGGACAGGTGCATCTCCTTCCACAACTCGGTTCCCTTCTTTAATCCGGCCATGGCGGCCACTATCTTTATGTCTTAACTAACTGGCTCGCCTTCCAGCAGGATCTTGTCGAACCTCTCCAAGTATTGCTGGTCCGACTCCCCGTCCCCCTGGTGTATGTTGGCGAGTCTGTGCTTTTGGGTTAGGTATGACCCATAGCCAGAGAAGTGGGATAGAAATTCCCTCGTCAGTTGGCCGAATGATTGAATCGACCCTGGGGCAAGTGACGAGAACCATCTGTGAGCTCGATTCCCGAGGGTCAGTGGGAATTTCCTACACTAGGTGGCATCTGACGCTTCCACCGAGATCATGAAGTGCGCATACTTTGAGATGTGCACTTTCGGATCAAGTTCTCCCTCATATGCAGCCATCATCGGGAACTGGATTTTTCTTTTTTACGGGTGCCTGTAAGATAGAGGGTGCCAAGGGTGACACCGGGAGTGCAGTCGCCTCTACTCCGCCGTTCTTTGCAGCCACCTGCATTTGGAGCTATTCCACTACCTTTTTCAAAGTGGCCAGCTTATCATTATGGGCTACCTCCTGTGGAGGTTGTTCAAGGACCGTATGCCTCATGGGCGTACGGCCCCGCAGTCCCTCACTCTGGGGCAACCCATCTGTCGGGTGCCATTCGGGCCAAGTCTGTCTGAGGCAGGCCTCCTCAGTCTCTTGTGTGTAGACCTTCGTGGATATAGGTCCGATTTATCTCTTCGGGATGACGCCGGGATGGACTCTTGGGCCGTCTCCTCATATCTGGGCCCTAGCCAGCCTTGGAGGACCTCTCGGGGTTGGTGGGTCGTGGGGACCTCTGTGTAGGTGGCAGCTCGCCCACCTTGCGAGTCGAGCCTATCTGTCACCTTCGCCTTCCTGGCTGTATTTTGGTGATGGCGAGCTCTAGCGGAGCTCGCCTCCTATTTGCCTGGGAGCTCGCCAGTTTGCTCCCTGGGTTGCGTGGCCTGCGTACGCCGGGTCTCCTGGTCCCTAGCAATATTGGTGGGAGCTCGCGCGAGCTTGCCCTGTTGTTTTTGCCTCTGAACCCTCTGGAGCGTAGCGATAGCTCGCTCCAGCTCACCGGGGTTCTGGAGTAGTTCCTGGAGTGCAGGGCTCAGTCCATCTTGTGTCGGGGCAGCTTCATTTTGCCCCTCAGCTCGCTGGCATGATGTCTCACCATCAGCCTAATTTCTCTGGGGAGCTCATCTCTTCCACCTCCTGGTGGTTGCCGAGGTGTGAGTGTTTTGCTTTGACATGGTCCAGGTAAGGTAAGTTCTCCTTCAAATAGTTTTCCAGCTAGGGTAAAGGTTAGTAAAGATCTTTCTAGCCTTGCATGCAAGTGATTTGTCCAGAATCTGGTTTAATCACAAGCACACATGCATTTAGAGTCTTTATTTCCTTGTTTTAGTCTATGAAATTCTGGAAAACGGTTAAAATCTGGGTGATTTCTTCAAATCTTCAAGTGTGCTCTTAAGTTTTATCAAGAACACCTTCAATCTTCTCATTTTTTCTCTCAAATTTGTAAATCGGAGGTTCGAGCCCTCCTTCTAGCGGCAAATTGTTGGTATAATTATCTAATTAGAAGATTATGCGGCTGAAATTACACTGAAATCCTACCAAACAATAATCTTAAATAATATTTTTGAGAGAGTTTTATAGAGAGAGAAAGTATAGAGAAGAAGTGGTGTTTTTATTATGAACTTAGAGAGAGAAATGAGTTACAAAGACCCTATTTATAGGTTTTCATGTAATGAGGTGGCACTTAGTGGACTTATTTAGTCTAATGTGCTGACAAGTATCCTTGACACTTGTCTTCATGTCTACTATTACACTCTAATTACATTGCTTTGTCCTACTATATCACTACTGATTCCCTACGCAGCTATTGGTTTCACTTCGGACTGGGCGAGCTCCTTGGCGAGCTCCCTTGCCTTGTGCTGCTCTGGGATGTGATGATGGTAATAGGATTAAGCCTTGCCTTCTTGTCTTAGGCGAGCTCCCATGCGAGCTCCTTCTCTCCCTGGTGTTCACTTGGTCAGAAGTTGATGACATAGCTCTCGGTCAACTGGATGAGCTCCTGGGTGAGCTATTTCTCTCTCTCTCCGTGGTGTTGACTGGTTAAAGGTGGTGATGTGGCATTGAACTATGTTGATGAGCTCCTTTACCTTGAGTTATTTATTTTGTTAATCTTCCTTTAGTAGCTCACTTTAGTTTGCCTATCAACAATGATTAAAGCATGAAGATAAGTCAATGAAAAACCCTATGATCCTCAAGGACGAAACTCTGAAATCATAGTGGAAGAAAACCTAGAAAGGGTTTTCATGGGGTTCCATTATGAATGGATGTTTCTAAAATATTATATTAAGGACAAAATAAGAATTAGCAAAGGGGAAATTTTCTTTTTAAGCCATTTTTGCCTGGTGTAAGCAATTAAAATTAATTTTCAAAATAAAAAATAATATATAGAAATTACGTGCTAAATTAAATTTATTATTGAGAATTTGGATAAATTTAATTTCTAAATAATAAATTAAATTGGGCCTCAAAAGCCTAATAAATCAAATTGGGTCTCAAAAGCCTAATAAATTGAATAGGGCCTCAAAAGTCTAATAAATTAAATTGGGTCTCGAAAGCCTAATTGGACCTCGAACGCCTAATAAATTGAATTGGGCCTCTAATGTCCAATTAAATATTTTGGGCCCCTAAAATCCAATTAATTCTTTTGGATCTTTAAAGTCCAAGATATCAAGTACGATCTTTAAAAAGCCTAAGAAATCATATCTAAACAGATATCCTTTAAGATTATCAAATCTAGCATCTTTGGGAAATATTTTCCAAATCATATCTTCCGGCCATCAAATCTGGCCTATAAATCTAGAATTTTACACCTATAAATAGGGTCTCATTCTAGTTATTTTTCATTGACAACAATTCACTACAAGTCAAGAAGACCATAGCTTGGAGAGAAGCTACAAGGTCCAAGACTTCGGGCATCCTTGAATATTCAAAGGCGTTCCTTGCGGCAAGAGCATTCTTCGAGTTCTTCATCAACAAAGGCATTTTGATCCAGGATTACGGTGCAAAACCTCCGATCGGCATTCTTCATCAATATCGATGTTCGATTCGAGAAACACTGCTTCAAGCCCCTCCAATCAACATTCAACTATAAGTCCTCAATGACAACAACACTACTCATCTTAACCCCCATAGGGAGTCTAAAGGTGAATACTCAATAAAGTCCTTTCAACAAGACAACGTTAATTCGAAATAAGGCTCAACGCCCTTGAATTAACGTCCACCTCCAAAGCCAACTCCGGACCAGCTCCGATAAATCAACAAAGTCCTTCTAATGGTAACATTAGTTCAAAATAAGGCTTAACGCCCTTGAATTAATGTCTAACTCCAAAGTCAACTCCGGACCAGCTCCGTAAAATTTACAAATCAAGGAGAAGAATCAGAGGATCAAATTGAGATTAGACCCGAGACAATCGCATTGATTTTATTTTAAATTCAAAATATTCTTTGTAATTTTCTTTTCATATAATTAATAAAGAGTTATTAATTTTTGTGGAAAAGTTCACAGGTTATAAATTTTGGCACTCCCGGTGGGACAACTCTACCTTTCATCTCTTCTCTTCAAAAGATTCTAACTCTCAAAATGACTTCATTCAAGGTCAAGCCCATGAGGATCGTTGACATCGGAATGACTCCACTCAAAGTTCAACTCAAGAGGACCGAAGACTCTCCTCAAAAGATTCAAGCTTCTAAATTAATGCCCTTCAAGATCAAGCTTGTGCGGACCTTTCAAGTATCTACAATTGTGGATGACAAGAATGTGAATGTCATCACTAGGAGTATGACAAAAGACTCACGATCATTCACCTCTTCCATCAAGGTTGTCGAAGAAGATGTTCCATATATTGCTACAAGCTTGGGGAATATCTTGGCAAACTTACTCCTTGTTCCGTATCAATCTCATCATTAGCTCCTGCATCGTTGAGGTGATGACAACAAATGCTACAACCATAGAAGAGCAACTAGCAAGTTTTTTTCAAGCCATACACGAACTAAAGACGCACATCCAAGAGTAAGACACTAAGATCAATCAGCTTATGGACAACCCAAACAAACCTGAATCAAGTCATAATAAAGGAGAAAATTTCCAAGAGCAAGATGAAGATGAGGTGTTCATTGGACAACAAACAATGGAACATGATTCAACATCAAAGGAGCTTCCTGTCACCCAGAATAATTAGTCTCAGTTGATCAAATAAGAGAAGTTATTATTGAGACAATGAGAGACAAGATCAGAGAGGACTCCAAATCTTCCTTCACAGTGAGCAAGCATTACACAAAGAGAATCGATAATGTGAAGATGTCGGCGGGCTACCAACCTCATAAGTTTCAACAATTTGTTGGCAAGGGTAATCCAAGGTAACACATTGCTCACTTCGTGGAGACTTGCAACAATGCAGGCACATATGGAGACTACTTAATGAAATGATTCGTGCACTCGTTGAAGGGAAATGCTTTTGAGTGGTACATTGACTTAGGCGACAACTCGAGCGATAATTGGAAATAAATGGAGCAAGAGTTTCTCAGTCGATTCTACAGCACTCGAAGGAGGGTTAGCATGGTTGAATTGACAAATACTCGCCAGTAGAAAGAAGAGTTTGTAATTGACTACATCAACTGGTGGAGAAACATGAGCCTCAACTACAATGATAGATTGTTCGAAACTTCAGCAATCAAAATGTGCATTCAAAGGATGCAATGGGGAATTCGATACATCCTCTAAGCTAATCAACCAAGATAGTTCAAGGAGTTGGCTACCAAGGCTCATGATATGGAGATTAGCATGCAAATTAGCGGGGTTGATGGACCACCAACACAAGAGTTTCGTAGATTCAAGGACAAACAAGAAATCAACAATGGGGTAAAGCTATTTACCAATGCTTCAAATAAAGAGTCGATGCTCGTGACTACTGCAACAATTAAGTTTTGCAGCATTGAAAGTGGCACAATGATAAAGAGAAAAGTATTATGCAAGATATGCCGAGAATACCGACTTTAGAAGAGAGGTAACAAAAGCAATATTCATTCCTACACTCTGATGTTTTCGGCATCTTCGATGACTTAAACAAGACACAACTTATCGAGCTACCGGATGCAAAGTGACCAAATGAAGTTGGACGCACAGACGATCCCAAATACTGCAAGTATCATCGGATAGCGAGACACCAAACTCAAGACTGAATCGTATTCAAAGATATGTTCATGTGATTAGTCGCACAAGAAAAAATTGTATTCGAAGAAAGCAAGACTAATGCTAATGTTCTCATCATAGAGAATAGCGAAGCTTTATATCAAGCGATTGATGAGAAAAGTAACGAGTCATGTTAGTTGGATGACAAGGATGATGACCACTCAGCAGATGTAATCTTCATAGATGATGATTTACTACATGGTTCACAATCTCATAACCGGTCATTGTTCATAACTTGCTACACATTGCAACAAAAGGTGAATAGCATTATGATGGATGGAGGTTCGGGAGTAAACATATTGTCTCTAAAGATAATGACAAAGTTAGGAGTCTCAATGGACGAACTCATGAAAAGATGCTTGATGATCCAAAGATTCAACTTAGAAGGGCAAAGAGCTCACGGCACAATCATACTATACTTGATTATTAATGAGATGACTTCAGTCGTATTCTTCCATGTCATAGGTGTAAGGAAGTCATACAACATGCTTTTGGGATGTCCATATCTACACAGATATGGAATGATACCCTCTACACTACATCGATGCTTCAATTACCGTGATGACAATATAATAAAGAAGGTGTTTGGCGATGATAAACTCTTTACTAAAGTGGAGTCATACTTTGCGGATGCTAAGTACTTTTGTAAAAGTACGAAGCCTACAAAAGTTGAAGATAATCCTTCGAAGGAAGAAATAAAAAGCGAACAAGATAGAGAGAGTGAAACATCTTTCGGCACCAATAAGGGTAAGCAACCTCGTGAAGACATTAAAGCATTAGAAAAATTAACATTTCCTTTGACCAAGCTCGGAGATGAAAAGAAACCTTCTTCACAACCACTCGAAGGATTACCCTTTCCATTCGAAGAGCTAAGACCGAATATGGAGACATATCAGAAACCGAAATCATGGAAGCATATGGCCCTCAAACCTTCAATCTTCTTGTCAAAGTCAAATACGATGCGCAAGAAAGCACAAAATGTTGTTTAGATTCTTAATTGTTGATTTTCATTCCCAATTAGCCATGGGCTAATCTCTTGTTCCATGGTTGTATGAATACTATGGTGTAATTTGGTTTCTTGTTAATCCTATGCATGATTAAGTGATCTTGATGGATTAATTCTCTTAATTAATGATTTGTATGAATGTTTGGTATTGCCAATTGGATGTTTAGAGCCTAAGTGGATTAGCAAGAAATGAGAATTGAGCTTATTCATGAAAGTTCTTTATTGAATGTTGTGTATGCCAAGTGTTTGATTAATGGTTTTTATGACCAATGAGAATTGCATTTAAGCCTAGACCTCTTAATTAGAGTATTGGGTGTTGTTAGAGAGATCTATTCACCTAATAGAGCCCTTTAGCATGTGTTGTTAGAGAGATCTAGACACTAGTTAGAGTCATAGCTTGATTAAGACACCAAGAGACCTTATTAATGCTAGGATGGATAGGACACTAGGTGAATCATAGTAGGAGTACTTCCATGCACACACATCCCACATTTGCTCATCTTTTTATAAGGTGATAGTTAGATTTTACTTTTCTTTGTGAAGTAGATAGAAATCAAGACTCTTTTTCTTGCTTTCCTATCTATTAACCTTTGTAGACATTCAATGCTTGCTTGATATCGCATCGTTTTCCTGTGTTTGATATTTTTATTACTTGGTCAACTTGCCACGTATACGACGACCATGTACACTTGCATGAGACACAATTTTGGCAAACAAGTTTTTGGCGCCGTTGCCGGGGAGACGGCTACTTTATTTAGTTGGGATTGTTGTTTTGTTATCTTTGTTATTTTCTTTACAAATTATCATATTTGGTGAGTGTTGATACTTTCTTATTCTTGTAGAATTGTGCTACATCAAGATGGATGGATACAATTACTCCTCTTATCCTCCACACTATACAAATCCTTCTACATCTTACACATATCAACCCTACACCTACTCGAACCAAGAATCTTACCAACACAACTACCCATACCAAAATACATCATATAACCCATTACCTTCAACATCTTACCATCAAATGGAGGATCATTCTAACCACATTAATGAAAGTCTACTCCTCATAGTCAAGCAACTTGAGGAAATGAAAAGGGAAGATGAAAGGTGTTTTGAAGAGACGAACAAGAAATTTGATCATATTTGTAAATTCCAAGGAGATCAAATCAAGAGTCTAAAGGTACGAATGGGACATATATCCAAGCTATGCGGACAAAGAGCTCAAGAATGTAAGTCTTTCTTAATCCAAACTCATCTAAGTGAGGGTTGTAAGACTATTGAATTGAGGAGTGGGAGGAGGTATGAAGGACCTAGAATGCCTACTTTTAATGATGTTGGTGATAAGGGGGTAGAAGAGGAAAGATATGAGGATTTAGATGTTTGTGTTGGCATGGAAGATGTTCTTCCATTAGGTGAAGCAAATGGGAACGAAGAGGAGAGTATGGTGGAAGAAGGGATTGTGGAAAAATGAGAGAAAGGTGGACATGAAGAGGAGAGAAGTGACTTACCTAAGTGGAAAAGGCTAGAGAAGAAAGGGAGAAGAAGAACAAGGTTGAAGTAGATGAATAGGGGGTACCCAAAACCGTGGTGCCCGTTACATATCCTCAACGGTTTGCTAAGAAGAAGCTTGACGAGAAGTTTAGCAAATTTTTGGAAGTCTTCAAGAATTTGTACATAAACATTCCTTTCTATGAGGCTTTAGAGAAAATGCCAAGTTATACCCAATTTTTGAAAGACTTGTTAGCTAATAGGAGAAGAGTTGATGAGCCGGAGACGGTGAAATTGACGAAGGAATATAGTGACATATTGAGAAAGAAGTTACCTCAAAAGGAGAAAGATCTGGTGTGCTTTACCGTTGTATGTGATATGGGAAATGGAGTAATCTGAAATGCTCTTTGCGATTTAGGGGCAAGCATAAACTTGATCACATTATCCATCTTCAAGAGCTTAGATCAAGGACATTTGAAGGGGACGTCCACAACTTTGCAATTGGCGGACGGGTCTACCACAATTCCAAATGGTTTCATAGAAGATGTCCTTGTGAAGATCGAAAACTTTACCTTCCCGGTGGATTTCTACGTCCTTGATATGGATGAGGATAAAGACATTCTCCTTATCTTGGGAAGACCTTTCTTAGCAACCGCAAGAGCGGTGATTGATGTCTACAAAGGGGAGCTAACTCTTAAGCTTAGTGGTGAAGAACTTCATTTCTCAATACAAGATGCAATGAAGCGTCCAAGGGAGAACTCTTCTTGTCACTCCATTGATGTGGTTGAACTTTGCATTCAAGAAGCATTTGAAGATGCTAAAACTCCTTTATTTACTTCTAGTTATGAAATTCCTAATTACAATGAAGTAAATGATATTGATTGTTTTGTTGATAATTGTGGAGGTTGTGAAGAAGAAAGGCCCATGGATATTAAAGTGGAGGAGATGCTCATGGAGATCAAGGATGAGGAAAGTTCAACAAAGCAAGGAGATAAAGCAAGCAAAGACAAAGAGGAAGAGGTGAGGATTGCATTGAAGCCTTTGCCCAACCACCTTAAGTATGCATACCTGGATGAAGACGAAAGGTGTCCGGTAATTGTATCCTCTTCTCTTGATGATATTGAACTTGCTAAATTATTTGTTGTACTTAGAAAGCACAAATCGGCTATATGTTGGACCGTAGATGATCTTAAAGGTGTTAACCCTTCCCTTTGCATGCATAGAATACGTTTAGAGGAGAATTGTAAGCCTTTAGTCCAACCTGAAAGGCGTGTCAATCCCATAATTCAAGAAGTAATTAAGAAAGAGGTCTTAAAGTTGCTTGTGCTAACATGATTTTTCCTATTAGTGATAGCCCGTGGGTGTCACCATTACACGTCGTATCTAAAAAGGGTGGTATGACTATCATAAAAACGGAGAATAATGAGGTTATTGCAACTAGAGTAGCAAGGGGTTGGCGTGTGTGTGTGGACTATAGGGAGTTAAACAAGGCAACTTGCAAAGACCACTTCCCTCTACCTTTCATGGACCAAATGGTTGATCGTTTATGTGGATATAGCTATTATTGTTTTCTCGATGGTTACTCCGGCTACAATCAAATCATGATTGCATCGGAGGACCAAGAGAAGACGGTCTTCACATGTACCTATGGGATGTTTGCTTGGAGACACATGTCTTTTGGGCTATGCAATGCTCCGGCTACGTTTCAAAGGTTGATGATGTCGATCTTTCATGGTTTAATCGAGCACATTATGGAAGTATTCATGGACGACTTTAATTTTTTTGGTGATTCATATGATATATGCTTGGCTAACCTTGAAAAAGTCTTGATTAGATGTGAAGAAGCTAGCTTGGTGCTCAATTGGGAAAAATGTCACTTCATGGTAAGTGAAGGTATTGTTTTAGGTCATCATATCTCTTCTAAAGGCTTGCAAGTGGATCATGCAAAGGTAGTGGCTATGGAGAAGCTACCACCACTATCAACGAGAAGGGCGTAAGATCATTCTTGGGTCATGCGGGCTTTTATCGTAGATTTATAAAGGATTTTTCTAAACTCTCAAAGCCTTTGTCTAGATTACTTGACAAAGATGTGCCTTTCAAATTTGAGGATTTATGTTTGAAATCTTTTAGGTTGCTACAGGAGGCATTGGTGAGTGAACCCATCCTCATCACACCTGATTGGAAGGAACCGTTTGTTCTCATGTGTGATGCTAGTGATTATGCGATGGTGGTAGTGTTAGGCCAACTTCGAGAGAAGAGATTCCATGCCATCTACTATGCCTCAAAGACCTTCTCATCTACCCAATTGAACTGTACGACAACCGGGAGGGAGCTCTTAGCCATTGTGTATGCCGCTGAGAAGTTCCGTCCTTACCTTGTGGGAACGAAGACCATTGTTTACACAGATCACTCGGCTATGTTTTTTCTGACAAAGAAAGATTCCAAGCCTCGGTTGATACGTTGGGTGCTACTCTTGCAAGAGTTTGATTTGGAGATTAGAGATAAGAAAGGAAGCGAGAATGTCATAGCCGACTACTTATTGCGACTTGTAAGAGGGGATGATGCTTTGGAAGAGAAAAAAGAGATACTAGAGAGTTTCCCGGATGAGCAACTTTTTAGATTGGAAGGTGCTAATATTTTTAAGATGGAGGACGAAGCACAGTGGTATGCTGACTTCGTAAACTTTTTGGCAAGTGGAGCAATTCCATATGGAATGAACTCCAATGCAAGGAAGAGGTTTTATAAGGAAGTTCGTTCTCACATTAGGGATGACCCCTACTTATATCGCAGATGTGTGGATTCCATTATTAGGAGGTGCATTCCAAATGAGGAGATTGAGAGTGTGATCACTCATTGCCACTCTTTACCATGTGGGGGACACTTTTGCCCTACAAAGACGGCGGCTAAGGTACTTCAAGTGGGGTTTTATTAGCCCTCAATCTTCAAAGATTGTCATATGTTTGTGTCAAAATGTGACAGGTGTCAAAGAGTTGGAGGTTTGTCAAAAAGGGATGAGATGCCATTGAAAGTCTTCCAAGAAGTTGAGATCTTTGATGTATGGGGAATTGACTTCATGGGACCCTTCCCATCTTCTCATGGGTATGTATATATTCTCTTAGCGGTTGACTATGTATCGGAATAGATAGAGGCGATTCCAACAAAAGTGAATGATTCTAGAGTTGTCATGGAATTCTTAAGGAAGAATATCTTTGTTAGGTTTGGTGTTCCAAGGTCCTTGATTAGTGATCGGGGTAGTCATTTTTTAAACAAAGTATTGGGGAACCTTCTAGTCAAATATGATGTGAAGTATAAAGTTTCGACGGCCTACCATCCACAAACAAATGGCTTAGCGGAAGTGTCTAATAGATAAATTGTTGGTCCCGAAATGAGTACAATCAGTGTATGGGGGGAATACACTGATGTCAGATTTTTCTGAAAGACTCAGAAAATTGCTCTAACACTCTCAGTCAGGATTTCCTGAAGTACTCAGTGTGCTGAAGGTCCACAGGGCCAGCAGGGACGGTTCAGTAACGAGTCAGATAAACTGAGTGTGAGTAAAGTGCTCGGAAGCTCAGTAGAGATAACAAACCTACTGACTGCTCGGAAGCTGGTCAGTTGGACTACTATCTCAGTGAACTAGAGTACGTGGGGAAAGTGAGTCCTTAGTTTCTACTCGTTTTAGTTTCTGAAAACATTTTCTCTGAACTTGCTTAGTAAACTGGTGGTTAAGGCTGAGTGCACAGTATTAAGATTCAGGATGACTGATTCAGTCCTGAATATAAAAACGATGCAGAATGTTCAGTTTATTATGATGACAGTTATGATCCTGAACAGAATAGTAAATCAGCACACAGGGGACTTTTTAACGTGGTTCGGAGATAACTAACTCCTACGTCCACGACCTGATTAACAAGAAGCTATCCTCAAAACCCTGAGGATAGGTACTTGGTTTTACGTGCCAAGGGACACGAGTAGCCAACTTCCTCTCTTAGGAACTGACCCCTAGGCGTTTTACAAGTCCCAGTCCTTCTAACCAACCAATCTCACACCTTGAGTGGTTTGGTATTCTGGTTTCCAACTAAGATAGCTCTAGCAATACAAAACAATGTTAAATATTAGAGCTATCGATCTAAGCAAATACAGAGTGAATCCTACTACAACACTAGGGAAATTTAATTGCAGAGTGTTGCTTATAGTATGCTTTGAGAGCTTGGATTCTTGCGAGCTTTCTATTGGAAATTTCCCGTTTTTCTTGAATGGGTGCAAGGTTCTCCATATTTATAGGCAAGATTCAAAATAGATCCGTTGGAGGAGATCAAATCAAATCTTTCCTATTTTAGGGTGTTTGCAGGCTAGAAATACTGTTTGACCTAACCGCCATGCTTATTCTGGCAAGTTGTCCCATCGCCTGCAACTTTTGAGACGCATTAAATGCCGCATTAAATGCTGCGCAGACTCTGTACATACGTGTCGAAAGATCATTGGCTCTCCGCTCTAACGGCTAGTTGACTTTCAGACATTTGTCCTTCCTTGTACATTCAATACTCTGAGTCTCTTGTTAATAACTCAGTCTGAATGTGTGTCTTAATGGAGTCTTACTGACATTCTCTTTGTCTCTTGTCCCATAGCATAAATAACCTTTTTGCTTTGGACTTACATGGTTCAGGTTATCTGAACTACTGTCCGACTCAGATCTTATGTGTCTTCAGCACAGCCTAATAGATTATTCAGCCCAGTATGTGTAACCTTTCTGCTTTTGGACTTACATGATTCAGGTAAATTGAACCAAGGCCTAAGTCAGGTCTTATGTGTATTCAGCACAGCCTGATAGGTAACACTTACTCTTCACTAACTAAGTTATGTCCTGAATATGCTTAGTGTATTCAGTAGAAACATCAGCCAATGGCACTTCAGGATTGACTTCAGGATGGATCATCAGGCTTCGATCTTCAGCTTCAGACCAGGCAATCTTCAGCAAGACTGACTGACTCCTTCAGGATGGATTACACTTCAGACTTCAGTAAATTGGGTCGACTCCAATATTCTTCAGTCTTCAGCGAGTTCCTCCTGTACTGAATTCCTAACCTAACTATCCTGAATTATTTCAACCTGAACAACTATACTTAGGCATATTCATCAGGGGTTTTGGGATCTAATAAAAATACTCAAATTGTCCCAACACAAATCAAGCTCATCTTGGAGAAAACCATAAATGCCAATAGAAAGAATTGGGCCTTGAAACTCGATGATGCTCTTTGGGCCTATAGGACGGCCTTCAAAATACCTTTGAACCTCTCACCCTATCAAATTGTGTATGGGAAACCGTGTCATTTGCCCATGGAGCTTGAGCACAAGGCATATTGGGCAACGAAGAAGATTAATCTTGATGAAAAGCTAAGTGGGGAAATGAGGCTTCTCCAACTTCATGATTTGGATGAGTTTAGGGACGACGCCTATGAGAATGCGAAGATATTCAAGGAGAAAACTAAAAAATGGCATGACGCTAATATCAAGGAAAAGTCCTTCAAGAAGTTCGATCAAGTTCTCCTATTCAATTCTAGGCTTAAGTTGTTTCCCAGAAAATTGAAGTCGAAGTGGAGTGGCCCTTTCACCATCTCTAATTGCTTTGCGAGTGGGTGGTACGAACTTATGAACGATAAAGGAGAGCTCTTTTATGCCAATGAACACACCCCCAAACTATGAAGAATATCATGCTAACGATTTTATGCCAACGAACGGTTTGCCATGTTTTCTTTAAAAAGAAAAAATTTGTACTGACTTGTGTTTAATATGAAGGCTATGTTTAAAAAGCGGAAGCAGAAGTTGAACCGGATATCTTAATATTTTCGGTTGAACTGATCGAATCGGGTCAAACCGTTAGTAAAGCAATTGAGCCGGTATGACATCATAATTAAAAAATATAATTATATACTAAAATTAAAGACATCATAAATAGTTTTTCTTTAAAATAAAATATGTGTGATTAGGGTCATAATTGCATCATTTTGCATCCATTTTGATATGGTTTTGATGAGTTTATGTTCATATTTGACCCTAATATGCTATACTTTGTGATATTGACCCCTTGTTGGCATGAAAATTGTGTTTATAGGATAAATGAAGCAAGAAGGTGAAGGGACGAGAAAGTTTGATAAATTTCATATTTATTAAACTAATCCAAATGGTGCAAATGATGTACCATGTGAAAGATCTTGAAGAGAGGGTCGCAACGGAAAAAGAATCAAGTCAATCGGAGTTCTAGAACTCAATATATGAAGAAAACACGTTTGCCCGAAAAAACTACAAAGGTGCGTGACCAAAAGCTTGCGAGCGGGCGACCAAGGCTATGCACGCGCCTAGGCGCGCAAGGCTCCATGACGCGATTTAGAATGTGGCGCGCGAGTGGGGCATTTTTTCACATTTTCGAGGGTATCTTCGTATTTTTGCGCGTTTAATGAAAGGCACTATGGTTTAAGCATTGTGGGCACTATAAATACCTCAAGTATCAGATTTTCAAGCATTCCCTCATTATTTCACTCTCTTAGATTAGTTTAGAGAGAGAATTAGGTAGTTTTAGAGAGAGATTAGAGGTTACTTAGTGGGTTCTTAGTTAGATTTCTTACTTCTTTCTTCAATTACTTTCAATCTAGCCATTAGATCTTTAATCCATTTTTTGTATTGTAATCTCCATTGAATTTCCTACGTTTCTACGGTTTGGTTTATATTTTTGAGCTTTGGATCAAGACTTAGCATTTGGAGGTTTGTAGCTTGTATTTCCATTTCTTCTACATTTGGTAAGTTTCCATTTAATTCTCTTGTTTTAGTGCTCAATCATGTTGTTTAGATTCTTAATTGTTGATTTCCATTTCTAATTAGTCATGGGCTAATCTCTCTTTGCATTGGTGTATGATCATTATGGTGTAATTTAATGTTCTATCAATCCTATGCATGATTAAGTAATCTTGATGGATTAGTTCTCTTAATTGATGAATTGTATGAATGCTTGGAATGTCAATTGGATGTTTAGAGCCTAAGTGGATTAACAACATATGAGAATTGAGTTGATTCATAGAAGTTCTTCATTGAATATTGTGCATGCCAAGTGTTTGATTAAATGCTCTTAAGTCAATGAGAATTGTTTAGGAGTAAAGATCTCCCAATTAGAGTATTGGGTGTTGTTAGAGAGATCTAGACACTTGATAGAGCTCTTTAGTTTGTGTTGTTAGAGAGATCTAGACACTAGTTAGAGTATAGGCTTGATTAAGACATCAAGAGGCCTTTTGCATACTAGGATGAATAGGCACTAGGTGAACCATAGTAGGATTACTCCAATGCACACACATCTCACATTTGCTCATCTCTAAGAGGTGATAGTTAGAATTAACTAATCTTTGTTTAATAGTAGATAGAAACCAAGACATTTTTCTTGTTTTCCTAGCTATTAACCTTGTAAACACTCAATGCTTGCTGGATATCGCATCGTTTTCCTGTGTTCGATATTTTTATTATTAGGTTAACTTGTCACGTATACGACGACCACGCATACTTGCGTGCAGTGTTTTCAGAACTGTACCGAACCGGCCGGTTGAACCGGGAACCGATCACGGAACCGGTCCAGTTACACCCAAAAAACCGTTTTTACGATTGAACCGGTCAAACCCGCTCAAAATATTAATATTTATCTTTTTACTTATTTTTTTTCAAACCCGCTCACGGAACCGGCTATTTTTTTTTTTAAATATTAATATTTATCTTTTTACTTATTTTTAATTTGTCTTCTTAATCCTTATCAAATCAAAAACCAAAAACTTAATTTCACAAAAAAAAAATCTTAACAGTGAAGTATTAAAAAGAAATTAAAGAAAACCTACTTTGATTGAGTTATTTTGTCTGTTTTGTATTTTGTGTTGTTATTTTATGATTCTATTTTATTTATTTAATTTTATAAGTGAATATTTATTTTATTTAACATAGAAAATATTAAAAAAATATATATAAATTATTTTAACAGTTGAACTGCCGATCCAACCGGTTGCATCGGTTGAACCGTGAACCGGTGCCTTGTCCGGTTTGATCACTGGTCCGGTTATGAAAACACTGCTTGCGTGAGACACGAAATTGGCAAACAATGTACAAATTACGATACAAATAAAATAAATATACATCTAATATAGTTATTTAAAGTTTAAATTTAACAGTCATATTTTACTAAAGTAAGTCCAACATATATCATAAAAATGTCAAATATAAAATTAAGTTCACCAAATATCTTAAAAATATCAGATATATAGAAAGATCATTAAATGTCTATGATTAACAACATAAAATATTTAATTTGAAAGAATACTCAAATTAACACCACACTAAATTTACGTAGATGACTTGGTAGAAAGATGTCAAAATAATAGATTAAGAATTTGGGAAAGAAAAAGAATAGAAAACGCGATTAAGATGATATATAATAAAAAAACTAAATCTGATAAATCGAGTTTTAGTTAAAATTATAAATTGCAAAAAAAAAAAAACTCATTTTTTAACAAATAAAGCAAAAGCGCTGATTTGACCTGTCCAACCAGTGACCGATCCGACCCATTTTTTATCATTTTTGACCGCTTTTTAGGCGCTTCCGGGGAAGAGCGATCCAACGCTTTTGAACCGTTCAGCATGTTGTCCGAGTAGCGGTCGGACCGATCCAATCCTCCAGTCCAACCCACTTTTTAAAACATAGTATGAAGGGGTAAAAGAGATAAATCACAACATATTATTTTATTACTATATTATTAATTAATTAGTAAATTAACAATTAAGTAAAAGAAAATGAATTATCTAAGAAAAGTTCGAAGTGAACATGAGAAAATTAATGATATGATAATTTTAAAAGTATGAAGGCTGGAAAATGCGAATAACTGGGGAGGAGAATTTATCCCGCACAGCCAAAATCAACTTGAGAACTAATAAACAAACAAACAAAAAAACACTTAAATTAAGGTTGGTCCTCATTTCTCCTATTCAAGGATAAAGTACTCGACGAAGAATCTAGTTTAGGTCTACAAGACAAAGCATGAACAGTTCTTCTATCAGCGGCCTACGGAGAAAAACCTGATTAAGCAGTTTCAGAAAAACAACAAAGACTTGCAAATTACAGGGGATTGACACATGGGTAGCACCAATACATCAAATGATGCCATAAAAGATTGTACAGCAGTCTCCAGATTGCTTATTAGGCCTGTACACTTGCATTTTTCTCGTCTTTTTCAGCATCGCCTTCATCCTCATCATCAGCATTAGCTATCCTCGTCAGCTCATCTTGAATCATGGTCTTTATTGTCATTTTTTTTGGTGTGAGGTCCATGTTATACTGCTTACCTGGAATATTTATCATGCACCAAATTTAATATGGAATTGAGTCTCAAAGTAGTATGTGTGGAACCAGTTAATTGCATCCAGAAGTCTTGTTCAACAAAAAAATGTAACTTCTTGTCATTTTCTCAAACGTTAAATTTTCCAATCTGATCCTACTCCTTAATTTCCCCGGAATTTGAAATACATCAATCATAGTTCTAGGGCATGTTTCTTGCGTGAGGTGTAAAATGGATCCCAAAACTTGTCTTATCCACCAAAGGTCCAAGAAAACATGCCCAAAGTTGGTTCCAAAAATCAGACCAAATAAGCAGTTCTGACTAAATTGAAAAGCATAACATTTTGTGGGCCTACAGAAGATGTAAAAGTTTTGGTACCAAAATTTATTTAAACTCGATAAGATGTATTCTTCATAGGTATAATTACTGCCTTGAACATATAGGGCAAGAAAAATGGGAATGCTAACTAACAGAAGAGAGGAAACAGAGATGAGATGAGCTTACTGAGTAACTTCAGAATGTCGGTGAAGGTAGCCTGCGGAATAGAGAAATATTAGATAATAAACAGAGAGCCAAAAATGAACTGGCGAGAAACATGTCGATACTATTTTCACCACTCTTAATTCTAATGGTAAGAGAAGTGCATAATCTACCTCCAAACCCATTAATGATTCTGAGAAGAGAATTTCATAAACTCACCGTATTGAAATCGACCTCCTTGAGGATCTTACAAACAGAATTATTAAGTTCATCATCAGTTGGCTTTGGTGTCTCCTCCTTAACGCTATCTTTCACTTTGAGAACCTTCTTCCCTGCATTTGAACAAAATAAATTTGAAAATTAGACAACCAATAACAAAAGATTCTAGCCATTGTTAGTTATGAATGTCAGTACAGCAATGACTCACCAGGACTGTCCAATGATTTCGGGGTTGAAGACTTCACTGCTTCCTCTTTTTTCTTACCCAAAGACTTCTTTGCAGTTGACTTATCATTTGTTTCCTCTTTTTTCTTACCCAAAGACTTCTTTGCACTTGACTCCTCTTTTGCTACCTCTTTTTTCTTACTCAAAGTCTTCTTTGCACTTGACTCATCATTTCTTTTAGAGCGACTCGGTGATTTTGCTGGTACTTTCTTGGGTGGTGAGCTGGTCTTTTTATTGGTTTTGGCTTTCTCAGAAGACACCTTCTTTTTTGTAGGCTTTGCCAATTCTTGCTTTTCCTTTTCTTTGTTTTTATCGGTTTCCTCTTTCTCTTCACTTCCTTTAGATCCTGCTGGTTCTTGCATGGGTGGTGGGCTGGCCTTTTTGGTTACTTTCTTAGTTTTGGCATGTGCAGAAGATCCCTTCTCTAAGGAAGACTTTGCAGATCCTTGCTTCTGCTTTTTTTTGTCCTCTACTGCCTCCTCTTTAGATTCAGTTCCTTTCTTCTCACTTGCTGCTTGTTCAGACATCTCATCATCAGATCTTTCCGGAACACCATTTGTGTTTTCCTCTCCTGATTCATCCTCTGATTCAGGAGGTGTGCTCTTTGTCTCCCCGTCCTTTTTAGATGTACTCTCAGCTTTCTTTCGACTCTGGAAATAACATGCACAAAAATCTGGTGAAAAATGTGTTCTTCATATTCCTTATATTTTAATTCCGTAAAAGGTAGATTGCAAATCTGCAGACCACTGGGGATAGAGATTTAAAATTCCAGGAGCACATTAAACATATATTGGTAAATAATACAAGACCGCGGCTTTATTATCTACTTCAAATCCACATTTCCACTCCTTCAATTTTGAGAATGGCAAGTCGGTACAACAAGTTATCGAACATTAACATAGCATCACAAACTGTGGAAGAGAACCACTAATTTTTTCTATAGTAAAATTAACCATAACTGCAAGAGAAAAGTCAAATCTTTGGCCAATACAACACCTGCCATAGCTTTTACAAAATACCAAAACATAATAGCATTTAGCTTCCAATGATGGTTCCCAGCCTACCAAAAAAACCCCAAATAGAAAAAAACAAACAATCATAGATTTCCCACTAATATCTTTAATCAAAATACTCAACCTTTGAATGGAAAACTGAAAAAACTCAAATACCTTAACTGCGCCTTTTGATGGTGCACTACTCCCAGATTCTGTTTTGCTTGACCTCTTTCTCTTTCTCCCCTTTAGTTGATAGGGCAATATGTACAATACAGATTTGCATATTTTAGGCCAAATGGTGAAAGAAGTCAACATCTTTACAGATCACTAATGTAACTTAACAAAGTGTCGAACCTGCTCCTTTTCAGAAAGTAAATCGGAGGTTGTAGCATGAGGTTCCCCCAAAAATTCTATCAACTTTGCAACAATATCTTCCTGAAGATCAATTGATTAGTTAAAAGCTAAGAAGAGTTATATTCTTCCTCTACAAAGCATCGCAAGGAGGGAAAATTAATTCATTAAGCAAAAGCAATCCCACCAGAGAACTTAGATAGCGAAGCATGTAATAAGGCAAGTATCAAAGTTCAAATTTTAGCACACTGACATTTCAGCTTAAATGCATAAAATAAAATTTGCATCCTCGTAACAAACAGACCTTCCTTGTATTACTTGAAATTGGCAAGTCGAGTACATCGCAGAACTCCACTAGTTTCTCCTTGTTGTACTTATCAAATTTTTCTTTGATCCTGTTCATTTGCTTTTCCTAGAAAGTTTAATTAAAAATCTTAAAAGTTATAACATATCTCAGGTAAAAGGAAAGACTACGTCAGTTTCAAAAGTAATTCATGATTTTTGCATACCTCATTATCATGCCAAACAAATCCTGAGAATCTTGAAATATTGTGTTTAACTTGAGCCGCCTGGACAAGTCAAGTAAGTAAGAAAAGGAAAAGACATCCTAAAGTAACGACAAAAGCTTTTTAATATATAGCAAGTAATGGTAAATGAAATCCGACTCACTTCCAACATCTCCAATGAGAAAAATGTAATACAACGACTAAAAATAATTGTTACATCGAACATCGACTTAGAAACATTGGTGGCACACCAAATAAACATAATTTACATTAGTGTTTTACTGGTGATGTAGAAGCATTAAGAATGAAAACTCACGAATAAAATTTCAAAATGAGCATGCTATCATTAAGTTTTTACATATTAGTTGATACTTCCAAAGTTTTCAATGGATCTTATTAGGTAAAGAAAACTATGTAATTATAAACAAGATATTACCAGGATGGGAATTATATGAAAGCTCCCAATACATAAAGTACTATGAATATGAACCCTAATAGATAAGAAATCTGCAGCTTTACCTTTCCTCTCTTCCCAAAGAGAATAGAATGAAGCAATCTGAAAGTCTCTTCAGTCTTCTTCTTTGACAACTTATACGCCACTGGAAAGAAAATACGGTTCTGAAATTAATAAATCCATGATTTCTTTCACACAGCTACACCATATTAAAACAGTTTGTAATAAACGGAAACTTTTTAACAGGAACATCTAATAAAAATTCATGAGAGCAAAGATACAGCATAGAGAACTAAATGCAAGACGCACATACACAAAAAACAAAAGGAACAAAACTTGTACACCCAAACAGAAGCATAAGAAACTAACATGTTCCCATGAGATGTGTGCATAAATACATTAGGTTGCATTATGCACAGGAATAAGTGTTCTGCGTCAAAGAGGTCATAAGAAGCTAAGAAATTCAGTTTTAATAAATGCTCACTTAGTAATTGAGGCGATCAGGTAGTAGTAGTAAGAAAAAAACCGGCCCTACCCCAAATTTTTAGAAAGTGAATTATTTACATCTATATGTTAATGCATATGGAAACCAAATTGATAGAAGACAGTACCATTTGGAATATCTTTCAGTGCAGTCCCACGACCCTGAGTCACAAAAAAGTGTGTCCAATCAATACTTCAACATCAAATCATTAAATTAAATATTACACATGAACTATATCAAGAAAAGATTTCATGGGTTGAACTAGAAATTTAAATTTTGTACCTGTTCAATAGTAAACTCCTTAGCAGAGTCATCCTCAAAAGCTGCAACCAACCTATTCACAGATTTCCGTTCACGTACAGGGCGTTCAATTGTCGAAGCAGAGGGGGTCTTCGACTCCTCTTTTTTGACCGGGCTTTTCTTTTTCGTAATTGGGGATTTCTGTTCCTTCTCCTCCTCATCAGGTTCCTTCTTCCCAGCACTACTCTTTGATCTTGTGCGTTTCTTTGAGCTTTTCTCACTTACTTTATCCTCCTCCATTTCTGTTACTCCACCAGGCTCCTTATCAGTTACAGCCTCAGTATTTTCCTCCACCTCGGCCTTCTGCTTTACTTGTTTGTTCCCATTTGCCGTCGGCTTCACCTTTTCAGACACCGCGTCTTCCTTTCCCATAGCAGCTAGAAATTACATAATAAAGATAACTTTCATATGCCATAAGAAAATTTTAGTGCAGAAAAGCAAAATATTCCAGTGAAACAGTAAGCCGCATCATACCAACGAGGACAACATAGCGGTGCACAATTGAACTGGGGAAATAAACAATTAATTGCACCAGAGATTATTTAATAAAAAAAAAAAACGCATGCTTACATTAATGGCCCACAATTAAACCGGGAAATTTCAACAATTTTTCGCACCAGAGACGATCCATAGAATTGAAGCATCACAAAGCACAACGAAAAACACCAAAAAGGAAAGCATGAAATAATTGAAAATTCTCAGGCAACAACGCAAAACCCTAACTTCAAATGCAGAAATTCAACCAAAAAAGTGCGACAGAGAGAGCAACAAACTCAACTCCACTACCACAAGCGAAGAACAGAAAGGAGAAGATGGAACTCACAGAAAGCTAGAACGATATGTTCGAAGATTCAAGCTCTGCCTCCAAAGCTTACTTCTCCCACTGAACTTTCTAGACTTCCTTTATGCGGTGTTGTACTTGTTCACACTTCACATATACAGTTCAATGCCATGTAGGATACGAGGACACTGGGCGGGATTCTAAAACAGGGACGCAAATGGACGGACAGGATATGATTTGGTTGTATCGACGGTGCGGATTTCATTATTCTGAGTGACCAAAAATAGGCTGAAACTTTTGCCATTGCCTTGAAGATTTGCCTGGGCCGAAGTAGTAATGATCTCAAAGGCCCATGTTTTTGCACCACTAGAATTATTAGCATACCCTATCACTCATCATTTTGTTACTACATTCACTGCCAACTTCAAAATATTCTATTTTAAGAACTTATCCATGCACGCACTCACCCTCATGGACTCGCTCAATCTTTCTCCAATCACTCTCACCCTCTTGTTATTATAGTGCCTAAGTTCAACCCTTATCAAGTATAAATTGTTGAATCATGGAGCAATTATTTGAGTTGAACTGAGTATTTGAAGTTACGTTCGACATATGTATTTATTAAATCAAATGAGCTCAACTTGGATAATATTAAATAAACTAGAAACAGAGATCAAATCAATTCGCAAATGAGTCTAATAAGCTTAAAGAGTCTAATGATATTAAAGAGAAAACTTTAACTATCGAGTCTAATGAGACATGATCAAGTGGTCTCATTAGTAAATAGATTATTTCATGTGCTTGACTTAATTATTAATGTAAAGAAACTGAGTTGGAGTCTAAATGAGTTGAGCCGATCTGCTCATTTTTTTACAGCTCTACATGCATGGTTGTCTAACCACGTAGCCTTTGTATTTTGATTCATATTTTATCATTGCTTTTTATTTTTTAAATATTTTTATGCATCTCTTGCTTGTTGATAAAATTATTTGATGAAGGTGCTAAAAATCAATATCATCCTTTTTATAGGGCGCATTTAGTTTAAATTATATCTTCATAAACTTTTACTTAGTATAGCATTTGTTTTACTGAGAATTTACTAAAGTATTATCATGTGATTTGTTTATATTTTTCATGTCAAGATGTGGCATAAATACTGAAACGATTTGGCAAATTATATAGGATTGTCTGTTCGCGTTTGAACATTGGAAAAGAAGTTAGGTTATGTGACACTATACATATATTATTATGGAACTGGAGTCCCTTACTGAGCTCTTATTTCTGTTAGTAAAACAACCAGATGATGACATTAGATATAAACTCTTAATTGTAATATGACATTCACTAGTTTGGAGCAATGAAAGAAAATCGACAATTTACGAAGTAAGGAGTGATATTCCTTTTTGGTATGAATGCATGCATGTTAATTGTTAAAATATAATTAGATTATGTGAAAATAAAATATTAATGTTAATTTTTATGACACATTGCAGACATGTTTGAAAATAGTTCTTAGAGATGGCGAATGAGTCTTTGTCACATATCGCGCTATAGTTAGATTAGGTAGACTAGAATATCTCTACTGCGATGCACGATTATTATAATTTTTTTAATTTATATACTAATTTCATAATTAGTAATACTATTTAATTGTTGAAACTTATAATGTATGTTTTTTAATTTTGTGTAAATTATTATTAAATTTGTAAAAAGATAATTGGTTTATAATAGTAAAAGTGTTCCAAAATTATTTTAAAGAGATTTTATACCATATGTCAGTGTGTATATAATATTTCAAATTAATTATTAAGTATAGTGAATTCTCTACTCATTGATTACAAACAATATTATTCATTGAGATTATATTAAAATACGTTTAATTAATGGATTATAAAAGTCAAAAAATATATAAATAACATAATATAAAATATATAAAATTACAAAATAATTTAAAAAATAATATTAACTATAAATTAGTTTTATACAAAAAAATAATTATGCTTCTCTTAAAAAAATTATGTATCTATCAAATATTTTAATTTAATTTACATATATGGTCACTTATGTAAATGCCCCTAGAAATATTATAAACCCAATATCTTTAGTTTTCAACTTAAATGGACAATATTTAAATTGGCACAATATAAAATTTTATGCATATACAATATTAAAATATATACTTAATGTGTATTAAGTAAGTACATAAATAGGTTTACATAATATGTAACTAATTTAAATATTACAAAGAGGTGCAGTTATAGTGTATTTACAAAGAGTGTCAAAGCGTGCAATTTTTATAATATTTGCATGCTCATTTTTAGTATATGTGATGTGTTACATGTTTTATAATAGTAACATATTTGCTTGCTCATTTTTTAGTAACATAGTTTTCAATATTTTACATGTGTTATTATATGGAAAAATATTTATTTCTATAAAAATAAACAAATATTTACATGAAATCACTATTTATTCTAATAGTAACTCACAATTTCTTTACATTAATATACATTTGCAAATATAATAATACAAATTAAGAATGAACTCCTGAATTTTATCCTTGCATAATTTTTTTATAAAGACTCGTCCAACTCAGTCCGATCCATACAGGATTTGCGAGATTTTTGTTTTAGGTTATATTCTACATGTTTAGAATATTCTATGTTTCCTTAGACCCGAAAAATATTTTATAAAAAATCTTGTTATAATGATTTGTTTTAAAGAATAAATCTTAATTTTTATCTTGATCTATATAAATACAATTTTTTTTAAAGATGTTGTGGGAAGGCAAAATCCTTTTAAAATTTTGGTGTACATATGTTAATGCAAATGGAATCAATTAGAATTAATATTGTCATATTTATGGTAATATATAATAATTCAAATCCAATGAAATTATTGCAATAAGACCAGTTATTTATGGTTGGATATTATAATGATTTTTAATAAAAATTATTGACTATGAAATGATCAATTTTAACTAGGTGATTTGCTTAATATTGGTTCAAAATTAACTATAGAAAGAAATATATTTCTTTCAAAATTTTCAAATTAATCAATCATGATATCTAATAAGTAATAATTCAAAATATTGAGGGATAATTTAATAATATATTGATTCAGCATAATTAAATTTACTAATTAATTACATTTTTAATTAATCTTTGAGATTCAAAGTGTTTGCCTCCAATATTATAACTACCTACGTGAAATTTGATCTACGCGTATAAATTTTAGATAAATAAAAATAGTAATACATTGAAATCCGTTAAAAATAGATAATTATAGATTGGAAAACAATTTAATTAATCGTTGAAACAAAATCAATTACTACCTAATATTGAATATTATAATAATTTATTAATATGGAAATTATGAAATTGGTCAATCCTGATTATAATTATCAATATATATTTGAATCAATAATTTCAAATTTGTGGTGTGATATAATAACTGAATATTAGAAAATCATGTTTTATGATTTTGTATATTTTAATTTTAACTATATATGCAACAATATCCTATTGATCTGGTGTTTAACTAGAGTCGTCAAAATGGGCTGGGCCCGTTGGGCCAGCTTGTCCCTTCATAATATAATGAGGATTGAGCCAAGCATTTATAAACCCGTATAGAGACGGGCCTAGATGGACTTGCTCATTTGGGTCGCGAGTTTGGCGGGACGGGCCAGTCCACCAGTGTGTATTTATTATATGTGTATATATACACATTAATATATATATTATATGATATTTTAATTAATTTTTAAATTTAAAATTTTTATTATTCTTTTTCTTAATTCCTTCCGAACAAATAACAAATTATCGTGCTCCTCTCACAAAAAAGAAAGAAAGGGAAATTGCCCCTCAAGTACCACATTCCTAAAAGTTTTACTCCTAGCCCAACCCACTAAAATAATTTACACATAGCACACTACCCTATATTTTATAGACCCCCCACCCCACAAACATCTTATACATCACTCCCCTCCACCACCCACCCACCCCACCTATACCTTGTTAATGAAATTTTCGCAAAACAAATTTATACGTGGCTTTTGAACTGGATTTCACTAACAGTGCTTCGAATCAAGATTACTGGAATTGCTAATTGTAAATTCTGGAAAGATTTCGGTAGAGCTTTGTTAAGGCAGCGAAAACTTGTCTCATTTCTGAAAAAAAAAAGACCTATTTATAGGCAAATACACAAGCAGGTGGTGGCAGGGACCTTGCCACGCTTTACAGGAAGCTTACACGTGTCCCTTACGTGTTAAATGAGATAAATACAACAAGAAATTGGCCAAAAATGGAGAGAACATAGTTCTAGCGATCAGGTATGAAGGCGGCGAGCAGCTGGTTATAAACATCATAGGAGGCGAGCAGCTAGTTGGGTGAGCAGGTGAGTTGCTCGCTTCCACTATAAATTGAACCACCTACTCACCACCTATAGGCAATAGGGTGGCGAGCAGCTCATTGCGGGCGAGCAGGTACAGCTGCTCGCCTCCTTTCAATTTGTACTGCTGCTCTCCTATTTCTTGCTCTTCATGTGATTTTTTCATCTTCTTTGTTGATTTTCACTTGATCCAGCTGCATCAAAGCTTCATTATTATGATCTTCTTGTATTAGATTAATTCCCTTGGGACACGTCATCCGGGATTTTATTGATTACTTCCATGAACACTTGGATTAACTTATTTCATCAACAGTTGTCCCCTAGCATGATGTTTGTTTAAACCGTCAGGTGGATAACAATTATCAAGCTATCTGGATTTTATAAGGGTCCTTCGTTGCTGGGAAGTAATATCAATCTTAATTTAACCTGCAAAAGTTTGGATTATGGATATACTAAAAGATTCACTTGGCCTCATTAAAAACATAATCGTAAACTACCCTTGTGGATAAACAGGTCGTAGGAAAAAAGAGATACCAAGGTACTCCCTCAAATATCCACGCCCAAATATTGTTGAATATTTAAAATAGGGTCTCCACGTGCTGAGATAGCTGAGATTGGAGATCAACTACAAAGATTTGGAGGTGGCGAGCAGGCCTTAGAATGAGGAGCGAACAGGTCATGGGGCGAGCAGCTGAGCTGCTCGCCGCCTCTGCTGGAGTGGTTGGCACGGAATTCGAACAATCTTTCCTTATTTCGCACACCACTTTTTTAAACTTTTCAAAATTTTGCAATTTGACCCCCGAATATTGCAAGCAAGGGTCTGCCCCCAACCCTTATATATATATGATTCATTTATCATTTCCACTCTTTAGTTTCATATTTAAGTTTGAGAGATTTCTGGCAATCATCTATCGTGTTCTTCACCGTGCAAACCACTCACCAAGGTAGACTCATCGGTTCTTCTTTTCTTTTTCTATTTTTTCTTCTGGTTTTTCGATCGAGTTCGATCGGAATCCTCATATTTCACCAGAAATTGTCGTACTTGATTCTTCACTGGGGTTTAGCGGGCTTTTGTGAGTGTTCTTCGTCGGAAATCGATTCTGGGATTGGTTGTTTTGGTTTTAGGATTTGATCCTTCTCTAATCTGTATATTTTGTCTTTTACCGGAATTTTCTGGTTGTTTGGAGCTTTTCATCGGAGAAAATGATTTTCCCCACCTCCTCCGGCGATATGCCGCCACAAAATCCAGAGAAACAACCAATGGTTGAATCCCCACTCCATAACTTGTGGGATTACTCTAATTTGGCTAGAAACAGAGGCACAGGGGCAGTGACAATGGGAACAGAGTCCCGGGTGAGGGATTATGTTGTTCAAGAAAGCAGGCGAGCAGCTGAAACGGATGTTGAAAGAGCTGCTCACCTCGAGGATGATGCTCAAGGAGCTGCTCGCCGCTCTTCTGGGTGAGCTGCTCGCTCCCCTACCCAGGAAGCTATTCACCACCAGAAGCGAGCAGATGCAGCTGCTCGCCCCCTTACTCAGGAAGTTGTTTGCCGCCCTACTGAGGAAGCTGCTCACCACCAAGAGCGAGCAGGTGCAGCTGCTCACCCCTTTACTCAAGGAGCTGCTCGCCGACCTAAACAGAGAGTTGTTCGCCCATTTAGTAAGGAAACTGCTCACTCCAGGCGAACAGGTGAAGCTGCTCGTCGCCAACCCTCCGAGAGAGATTTGCGAGCTGCTCATCGTGGTCAGGCTGCTCGTTCTCCTCCAGCCAAGAGAAGATTGCTCATAATTGATAAAGAGACTGACGACGAAGAGACTGAGTTTGATGTTCATTCAGTTTGTCACGACATTTTTTGGATGAGCTTTGAGTCTTTCGGACCTGATGCTGAAGATGTTAATATTGTTCGAGAGGTTCCAAAAGCCCGAGATCAGACTGCTAACGTTCTCGAGGTGATGAATCTTCGTGGGGGTGATACCGGGTTTTGAGTTGGGGAATGAGCCGGGTCAAGATGACATTTGGAGGGAGCTAGCTCAGACTTACCAACCTTCGGTGCAATTACTTGAAGAGATGATACCGGAGGGAGTTATTCAGGAGATGAATTGGTTAGTCTACATTGAGCAATATCGGGACCAATTCATTCGTCCTCGACTTCGTCCCGTTCCATATGTCAAGACAAGGTATGAGGCCACCCGACACCACAACCTATTATTGGAAGATGACCTAACGGCCATTTGGGATGAGTATAGGGTCCCGCTTGATATTCACATGCATGTCCCTCATGACAATGAACGAGCTGACTTGCCTCCACCCGGTTGCACTGCGATGAACCTAGACATCCTTGAGGCCGGTTTTCTGCTCCCGGTGCATCCTGCAGCAGCCTCTGACACTGAGTCGGCGCCTCAGGAGGAGGCGGCTCGAGTCGAGGGGGAACATGCTCCACCTGTTCAGGAGCCGGTGCAGGAGGACCCAGTGATGAGGGTCGTAGAGGTGTTGGGTAAGGAGGTTCAGGCTGAACCGTCGGGTGCTCAGGAGGAGCTAGTTGAAGGTGAAGGAGGCGAAGTGAAAGAGGGTGAAGAGGATGTTGCTCAGGAGGAGCAGGGTAGTTCTGATGCAGAAGATATTGAGCATCGGGAAATTGAGGGGATGGAGGCTCAGGAGGAGGAGCTCCAGGATGAGGATTTGGAGAGTAATCGGGGACGGAAATGGACAGTCTCCAATGACGCTGAATCCGGGTTTGATCAACCGGAGGAGGCTGAGGAACAAACTCAGGAGGAATCAACGCCACCAAAGTTAACTCCATTCGAGTTAGATGTCAGATGTCAGGCCATCAGACTTGTCCAATAGCTCTTTCCTGATCTGGAAGAGTCTTATGGCGAGGAGGTGATTCGACTCAGGGTGCTGGTGATGATGAGGAGGGCCTCGATTACTGAAGTTGCTACCCTGATCCGAGACATCTGCGAAGAAAACCTCAGGGACGAGGAGCAAAGGATCTTGGATAGATTTGGGCTTCGCACTTATGCCCAAGTCATCAACAAAGAGGATTTCATCAGGGTAATCAGGGCTCATGATCCCCAGAATCCTCAGCCCAACCCTTCTATGGCACTTGTGCCAGTAGTCGGGGAAGGTGCGACCTCAGGTGGAGGTGCACCGGCCGATGACTCACTCCCAGGGACCGGGATTGCTGAGACTTCAGGAGAGGTCCCGAAGAAGGTTGCCACTAAGCCCAAGCCAGCCAAGAAGAGGAGAACCCGAACCATCACAGTGGGAGTGTCACTGATGGGGAGGACCATCCTAGGCAAACTTGATCGTCAGCGTGAGAAAATAAAAAAACTCACTGCTGAGTTGGGCAAGGCTAGGACGGAATTGGCTGATAGATTCCTGAGTCTTGAACAATAACGATCCTCCGGAGTCACTACTGATAAGGTGCATAGCATGATTGACAATTCCCTCAGTGGCCTAGATGACAGGATCAAGGCACTGATTGCTGAAGCATTTAAGGGGCAGGAGGCCCAGATCAGGACAGTGGCTCAGGAAGAGGCCAGAAAGGGAGATGACGAACTTTTGACCAAGTGGAAGGATGGTCAGAAAGCTTCTGAGGACGCAATGCAAAAGTCACTGAACACAATGCTCACTGAAAGCCTCACCAGGAAGGAGGAAGTGACTGCAATGCAGAAGGAGTTCGATAGTCATCTCACCGAAAGCCTGCTCAGAGCTGAAGATAATGCTAAATTAGCTAAGGCATTTCAAGTGGTTTCCGATCAGCAAGCATCGCAGGGGATCCTGATTCAGGATATTAGGAAGAAGGTCGACAAGGACGAGGATGCCCCTGATGCTGCCAAAAAGTGGGAAGGGAAAGCTCTGAAAAATCCTAAGTCTGGGGCTCAGAAACGGAAAGCCAATGTTTCCATGGACGACCTGATGGAGGAGTGTGAGGAGCAGTGTTTCCCTGGTGATCCCATTATCGAGGGAAGGAAAAAGTCTAAGCAACTAACTCTGGAGACCGTGGTGCAGGTCAAGAGTCAGGCTACTCAGATTGAGAAGCTGAAAGGGGAGATGGTTGTGCTGAAGGAGAAGACTGATCCTAAGAAGCCTGCCCCTGATGCTAAGAAAAAGAAGCCAGTTGCTGGGACTAAGAAGAAGGTGGTGGAAGCTCAGGATGCTAGTCCCCTGGTGTATGAGTACGTCGACAATTTTGTTCCTCCTGAATTGAACGAGACCTGGGTCCCGATCAAGAAGGAGTTTGTCGATCTGTACTACGTCGTCGGGAACTGGCTGAAAACATCCGAAGGCAAAGACGTCAACATTATCTTTGCTGAATGGATGGCCCTGCACCATGCTGATCTCTGGGCTGAAATTGATTGACATGCTGACAGAGCAGGAGTTCAGATCAGGGCACCCGAGCACACACCTATCCAATGCCAACCCTCGGCATCAACAACCACCTGAACACAGAACTGGTCAGAAATGAGATAGCTATGATTGCCTCAAAAACAGGAGCTATCAGAGACCAGAAGATGTTCCATGAAGTCAAGCTGAGAGTCCTAAAGAAGTATGGGATCACCTTGGCTAGGTGGGATGATGAAGACTGAAGAGTATAGATCAGGATTAGTGTCTCAGGATCTTTATGTAATAGTTTCAGGAAATCATGTACTTATCTTTTATATCAATGAAACTTTTTACATTCCTGAGACAACATCTCGTTGACTCCTGATTTACTTTTCTGCTCTTTGACAAGAACTGTGCTAACCCATTCCTGTTTCCATCTTATAGAACTCAGGACCTGTTATAGGTTCCTGAACTGAATACTGACTAAGTCAGTAACTTGTTTAGATGGTAGGATTTTTCTAAGGGTTTTGGCATCATCAAAAAGGGGGAAATTGTTGGGACAATCTTAAGTGTTTTGATTAGATCCCAAAACCCCTTGATGAATTTGCCTAAGTATAGTTCATCAGGATGATAGGCTCAGGATTAGATATGTTAGAATATATTTTTCTATTCACAGGTATTCAGTTCAGGGGGAACGTACTGAGGAGTAAAGACTGATGGAGACGTCCCTGAAGTCTAAAGTCTGAAGCTGTTCCAACCCTGAAGGTGTTGAACATCCTGAAGATGGTCAACCTGAAGCTGCAACCTGAAAAACCTAGAAAGAGTCCTGAAGATGCCTAGAAGTCATCCTGAAGAAGACCACTGATCCTGACAGAACTGAGTAGACTAAGCATGCTCAGGGAAGTCTTTGTCAGTGAAGGCTCAGTGTAACCTTGATCAGGCTGAACATCCTTCTGATGTTCATAAGTCCTGACTTGGGCCTAGTATCAGTTAACCTCATACTTGTAAGTCCTGAGACCCAAAGGTTACACGTGCGAATGGAAGTCTGATGAAGCAGAAATAATGTCAGAGTCTCCAACATAAGACAAACATTTATGCTGAGTAAAGAACTAGAAACTCAGTGTTATAAATGTACGAGGTTCAGTAAAGTCAATGCCGACAAACTAGCCGTTGGACAAGCGACCAGTTAGAAGGCGACACGTATGTACGGAGACTGAACACATTTAATGCTTCTCAGAGGTGCAGGCAGCAGATCATAAACTTTGACATACTAGGTATGGTCTCTGTCAGACAAGGACAACCAGAACCTGCACCTACCTAATATAGAAGGTTTGAAACAGATCACTTCCAACGGATCTTTTTCAAACCTCCTATAAATACAGAAGACCTTGCCCCCATTCAAGGTTACGGGAAATTTCCAAGTGAAAGCATTCTCAAGATTCCAAGCACTCAAAGCAAATTTGAAGCAACACTCTGAACTTTAAGTTTCCCTAGTGTTGTAGTAG
Organism: Prunella vulgaris; assembly: GCA_026898435.1. NCBI lineage: Eukaryota > Viridiplantae > Streptophyta > Magnoliopsida > Lamiales > Lamiaceae > Prunella > Prunella vulgaris. Next base: position 63,834 of record JAPKLY010000377.1, on the reverse strand, counting down.
GAATCATTCTGTATTTTGCTTAGAGTATTGATCTCACCCTTAGCACTGATTTGTTAGAGGGATCAATACACAATAGTTGGAAAACGTGAATACCAAACCCCTCAGGTTGTGAGTTGGTTGGTAGGAAGGACTGGGACTTGTAAAACCACCCAGGGGTCAGTTCCTTAGAGAGGAAGTTGGCTATTCGTGTCCCTTGGCACGTAAAACCCAAGTACCTATCCTCAGGGTTTTGAGGATAGCTTCCTGTTCAATCAGGTCGTGGACGTAGGAGTTGGTTATCTCCGAACCACATTAAAAAGACCCTTGTGTGCTAATTTACTATTCTGCTCAGGATCATAAACTGTCATCATATTAAACTGAAGCATACTTGCATTGTTTCTGAAAAACCGTCAGGACTGACTTGTCATCCTGATCAGTAAATTGTGCACCAGTCTTAACCACGTTTTCACTAAGCAAAACTGATAAGTTTTCAGAACTAAAACGAGTAAACACTTAAGGGCTCACATTCCGCACTAAACTGAGCTTACCGAGATAGTAGCCCAACGGACTTGCTTCCGAGCAGTCAATAGGATTGTTATCTCTACTGAGCTTCTGAGAGCACAACTCTGACTTAGCTTATCTGGTTCATTGCTGATCCGTCTCTGCTGCCCCTGAGGACCATCAGTAGACTGAACATATCAGGAGCTTCCTGACTAAGTCTGAAAGAGAATTTTCCTGAGATTTCGGGAAAATCTGACATCAGTGTATTCCCCCCATACACTAATTATACTCGTTTCGGGACCAACATGATAGATTTTAAATAAAAAATAAATCAAATAGTTAATCTCATACTATATGATAGACAGTCTCACACAAAACTTACACAAGAATTAAGTTTATTTCTATGATGATAACATTTAAATATTATTACTACTTCCTCCATTTTGGAACAAGTTTCAGCTTGGAGATTTAAATACTCTCTCCAACCATAGATTTTGTACACTTTTTATATTTAGATGTGTAACAAATTTTCATAAAAAAAATGTGAAATTTTAGGGATGCAAATTCTGCTGGGACTGAGGGAGTAATAAAATAAAAAATATATATTTTATTGATTTTATTAATGTAGAATATTTCCTTTTTATGTACGTATATGAAAGTAAAATTGAATATTTATATAAAATATGCGTGAAAATAGAGTTAGAAGGAGGAATAATATTTATATATTAAATATTAAACAACTTAAATAAAGCAATGACTTCTCTCATATGTGTGTCGTTCCATGATTGAAAACCTTACACAACCTTACAAAAATTCTAAGAGCATGATTGTAAATTTGGACACACTCTGCATGGTTGTGAAAAAATTGCAGCAAACGTGATTGTGCACGTTTTTGCTTAAAAATTAACTATTCTCAAACTCACCATATTTTCACAAATACAAATTAAAATCACAATATTTATAAAAAAAGCCCTAGTTTTATAACCCACAATTTATTTATTAATAGAAAAGTTATCATGTGTTTTATATCAAAGTTTTAAATGGAGCACCAAGCTTTTGAAAATAAAGAAAAGTAATTCAAATCAATTCTGTTTAAAAAACACAATATTTCAACAGTCACACTCATGTAAACCGTTTCACGGTGTAAAATATATCATATTAAAATATTACGGATTCTTAATCAGGTTGGGTTAGATTTGTGCATTTTTTCCCAAAATTTTCGAAACTACATTTCTAGGTTTTTTTACTCCCACGTATGTTACAATTTGGGCATATGCATATTACTATTATGCAAAATGTGTGTTACAATCAGATTAAATATTATTTTTTTACATATGTTCATTTGTTTTGTAAAAACAATATTTTTTTCATACAATCTAATAAAAAAATGTGTGTTACTATAAAAAAAATAATATATTTTCTTATAACACATTTTGTTCTTGTATTATATGAAAAATTATTTAAAATATAAAAATAAATGAATATATATAAAAGAACAACATTTCATAAAATTGTAACACAATTTTGCTCCCCAATTTGTGTTACAATATGGGCAGATGCGTGTTATTATAAGAAAAAATGTACTTTTATAAAAATAAATATGTATTTTTTAATTTAATAATCATTCCTTTAAATCTAGGTATGTTGATTCATATATTGACACACTTTTAAACTATTTTATATGTGTTATTATATAAAAAATAATTATTTCTATACAAATAAAAAAATATTTATGAAAAATCAACATTTTATCCTATAGTAACACACATGATTTTGCTCTTATATTGTGATAAAAACTATTTATTCTATAAAAATAAATGAATATATGCAAAATAACAACATTTCATAAGATTGTAACACACATTTACTCTAATAGTAACACATATTTGCTCCTCAGTTTGTGTTACTATATAAGCAAACATGTGTTACTGTAGGATAAAATGTATTTTTCTTAATAACAAATATGGTTTTTTTTTAAAAAATTTTTAGTCATAATCTCTTAAAGCTAGATAAATTAATTCATGATTTCATATAGTAACACATATTTTAGTGTTTTATATGTGTTATAATTATAAGATTAAATGCATGTTTTGAAACTCTATAAAACAACTTCTAAAAAAGTTTTTTTTTTTTTCAAAAGCTGTGAGAGATAGCTTTAAGAAAAAAATATTCTAGAAACAGTTTTTAGTGTTTCAAAATATGCACTAAATAATTGTTTCTATACAAATAAATATATATTTATGAAAAATAATATTTTTTCTTATAATAACACTCATTTTGTTCTTACATTATATGAAAAAAAATGTTATTTCTACAAAAACCTGTGATATATATGTAAAAAAACCAATGTTTAGTCTGATTGTAACACACTTTTTGCCTAATAGTAACACACATTTGCCAAAATTGTAACATACTTGGGAGCGAAAATTTGAATTTTCACCTTGCATTAATTTTTGAGAAAAATATCAAAATTCAACCCGACCGGTCAAGGATCCACAAATTTTTATATATATAGCATATTTTACACCGTAAAATGTTTTATATAAATTTTTATCATCTCGCAAACTACATCCACAACTACATAAAATCATACCAATCAAATCTCTTTCAACACCTAAACTTATTGAGTTGAGTTATTTACTAAGAATTGAAGGTTAAAAATTTATATTATGTTACTATATTGATTCATCTAATTTTGACATTACCTATTTAACAATTTTTAATACTACAATTGAACAAACATATTCAACAATGGAACATATGAAGGCAAGATAGAAGATAATTTACTTGGAGATTTTTTGATGATATATATTATGAAAGACAAACATTTTAATGAGTAAAAGTACTAATTTTTCAACCCACCCCATTCATAATTTCTGGATCCGCCTTTGATGATACCTAAAAACTACTACAGTTAAATTTGCAAAGAAAACATCAGAAGATATCAGTTGCTTATAGCATAAAGTATTAATTATTTTATTAAAAGATACTCATTGTTCAATTAAAGCAGTTAATTATTTTACTAAAGAGTATTAATAATAAACTAATTTCACATGATATTAATTGTAAGCCAATTTCACGATAAAGTTTGTTCACACAACGACTCTCAGCACAACGACTCTCAGAATGATAACTAACGCCTTTTCGATGAAAACATTCTACAAAGTTTGGATACTCTGAAACAAGCTTATGCAAACTACTACAAAAATAACACAAGCCCTTCATTGTAAACATAATCCGCCACATTCACAAACCTCTACTAATACTGTGCAATGTAATTAAGAGAGCAATTAAAATAAAAATTTGTAAAGTAGAAACTCCAGGTGATCTCAAGAGCAGAACTATTTCTGCAAAATACATAAAAGTTCAGGTTGTATAATCAAGCTTCCTTTAAGTGAGTCAAACAACATTTTATTGGAGAGACAACAGGCCTGATAAATAAGATAAGGATGATGTGGTAGTTATGTTGTCACTGTTGAGTAGACTCTGAAAAACTAATGTTGATTCTTCCTCTCAAACTCTGACTCATGACAGTGAGGATCAAGCCAATCTCTAGGAGAACTCTTTGATGCAAACGAGGATGTTTTTCCACCACCCACAAGCTCCCGTAAATGATCCATCTTATTCTCTCGCCCTGTTCCACTGAATAGACTATCCGCTGCCCTGAGTTTCTGTTTAAACTTCTGCTTACGGCTAGAAGTCTTTGGCTCTAGTTGTTTCGCCTGAGATGGAGGAGCGCCGTGGGGCCCAAGGTATATATTCTCGTCTTTACTAGCCTTCCAAAATAAGACATATATTTGAGGTCTCTTGCAAGCAGATAAACTAAGTTTTAAAATGTCTAAAGAGACCTCCAGTTCTCAAAGGGCTTTATTGTTTACCTGAACTTTAGAAACCTTAGAATCTTCTACTTTTGGATATTCAATTTTATTTTGTTCTGGATCTTCAATTCCCAAACTGGGAATTACAAATCCGTCGGTATCTATCAAAAGTAATCACAAGAAAAAAATGTTGGTACGCAAAACTATTGAATTATGCATATGAATGAAGATAAAAATTCACTGCACATAAAACAATGAGAAGATATAACTATACAGATGAAGAGGGAATTAGTAGATCAACATACAGTATGCACTAGTGAGTTTTTTTACAAATCCTATGAATTGAAAATCATTATAAATCGGCAAAATTTTGATTATAGTTGTTGCTGGTTATCAAAATTCCTAAATCATACTAAAAATATTCATGTCGATTGCATCCATTCGGTTGGTAAATTATAGCAATCAAATTCCAAAAAGATGGCCAGCTCGGCTCCCGAACCATTTTTAACTTGGATGTATCCACCTTTTCCTAAAAGTGAGTTGCACATCAGGAATTTAAGTGACATACAATAGGAAAATTATGAGTGACATTTCCTTCATCTTCCTATATTACAGAACACAAACATTTACTATCTTTTTTTATATGCTTCCGAAATGTTAGTACTATCAATACACCAAAATGTTAAAAAAACTGATAATTTTAACAGAGGCGAGATAGAACTTCGCGATTATTTAGTATTCCATGTATGGCATTAGTTTGAGACTATCATATAATTAGAGGTACACTCCTGATGCTTGAGAATTTCAATTCTTTAATTAAAGAAACAATTAGAACAAGAAACCATATTAATCTCCAATAAATTTCAAAATCCAGCAAGTAACTTTAAGGTCAGCGCTCTACAGTTAAAAGACTGATAATATTATAGTATACAGAGGCGTACACCAAACCGCGTCTCTTACACACCATTGTGTTTCAGCCCCAAAACATGTTTTAAGCTTACATATATTGATTTAGCTAACAATTTTACTCCTAAAATGAATCAAATGATTTATTTCGACTTCTTGAACTCAGGAGGTGGGTTTCATGCCTCTGGGTGGGTGCTCCCAAGAGCCTCTCACTCATAAAAGGTTAACTTTCTGCTTCTTTTGTTAAATATGCATCAATAAACACTAATCAAAGATTCAAAATTAAACAAAAGGATAAGCCTCTTCAGATCCTCTTGCATCTGTAATCAGCATCACCCCTTCTTAAAAACAACAAATGAATACAGCATATACATCATCAACACCACACAAAACACTAAGATTCGCATGCCATAGACAAATAAGATATCAAAATCCAAGTTTATATCTCAAATTAAATCCCCAGAATTGAAAATATGTTATTGTTTAAGATATGAGACTCAAATTCTACAAATATGCGACGCAACAATCCAATTTTTTTAAATTGTAATTGAGAAATTAAATTGAAAAGAGAATGCGAGAATACCCCACTCATCTTCTTCTTCAACGGATGGAGGAGATTGCACTGGAGAAGGGTCCATTGATGCTGCTAATCATCGATTTCCCTTCCAACCGATACAATCAGTGCTTCACAGCGTCGCTGACATTGTTGACAAAAATTGAAGCTTTAAAAAGAAGATGGTTGAATCAATTCTCCAATTTGAAAAAGAGGAGAAAGATGTGGAAAGAAAAGGAATAAGCAGAGAGCAAAACCCTAACCGTAGAATAATCTACTTATTTATTCCCACGCATTTGGGTGCACTGCGCATGTGGCAACTGATTATACTTTTCTCGAATATTCATTAGGAATTGTTCTTCATTTTTATTTTTAAGATAAAAATATCTATATTCTTTTGAACTTTTTTCTTGTCTTCTCTCTTTAATTTATAGTAAAATATTAAATATTTAATTAAATATATTAAGATTTTAAATTAAAGAAATCAATAATTAAAATATAATGTTACTAACCTCGATTTAAATTTAAATATCATAGTTTCCTGCCTATTATGTGGGTTGTTTACAAAAAAAGTATTCAAAATAAAATATTATGTAAAAACAAAAATAAAAAATCTATTTGTGTGAACCTTTGCTAAGAAGATTGATTAGGACTTTCGTGAAGACCTTCGAGAAGATAATTCTGTCAAAGATTTTGAATTCTTGAATTTCTGACTTGATATGTGTGTTAAGAGTAGTTATTTGGTGAACTCGAGTTCATATGAACTCATATTATATTATGTATAATTACTATCACTGTTATTTATGCATGCTATCACTGTTTAAATATATATTTAATTTTTTAAACAGTGATAGTTTATATGCATAACAGTGATAGTGAATATACATAATAGTAATATTATATACATATGACAGTGCTAATTGACAAATGAACTCGGGTTCATATAAGTTTTTATCGTGTGTTAAATAATTAGAATGAGACACCTATTTATGACAAAAACTTATACAGAAATTTCTACCGTAGAAATATCCATTTCTGAATAATTCACGGGTCTAAATTGGGTCAGGTCGAATTTTGGCATTTTTTTTTAAAATTCGAGCAACTTGTAATTTAAGATTTTTTCCGCTCCCATGTGTGTTACAATTTGGGCAAATGTATGTTATTTTAAGGCAAAATGTGTGTTATAATCAGACTATATATTGTTTTTGTTCAAATAAATATTTTTCACACAATGTAACACATGCATGTGTTACATTGTATGTGTAACACATATTTGTTTTTAACAAAAATACATTTTATCCTACAATAACACATGTTTGCTCATATGGTAACACAAACTGGGGAGCAAATATGTGTTACAGTTAGAGCAAATGTGTGTTACTAACTTATGAAATGTTGTTATTTTACATACATTCATTTATTTTTATAGAATAAATAACATTTTACATAATATAAGAGCAAATTGTATGTTACTATAACAACAACTATTAATTTTCACAAATATTTATTTATTCTTACAGAAATAATTATTTTTTCATTTAGTAACACATATAAAATAATAAAAAGTGTGTTACTACATGAATCGATATATCTAAATTTAAAAGGATGATGATTTAATTAAAAACAAATATTTATTTTTATTGTAACACACATTTTATCCTAACAGTAACATGCATTTTTCCATATAATAACATGAACTGAGGGAGCAAATGTGTGTTACAGTTAGAGTAAATAGGTGACACTACAAATGTATCTTACAATTAGAGTGAATGTATTTTACTGCAAATGTGTGTTATAATTAGAGTAAATGTCTGTTATTGCAAGATCAAATGTGTGTTGCTGTATATACAAATATTTATTTGTCCTTAGAAAAATATATATTGTACTTTATATAACATATGTAAGGTATTAAAAGATGTATTAGTGCATTAACAACAAATTATCAACATAAATCAATAAAGGGAACAGAACATAAATTGAGTACACATATTTATTCTTGAACAAATACATATTTTCCAAAAAATTAATTTTTTAAGAATTAGTAACACAGATTTTGCATAATAGTACCACACATTCGTCTATATTGTAACATTAATTGGAAAAAATATGGAATTTGCAGCTTACGTGAATTTTAAAAAAATAATGCCCAAATTTGACCCGACCCGGTTTAGACCCCCAAATTTTTAGAAAATGGATATTTCTATGGTAGAAATTTCTACGCAAGTATTGCTCCCTATTTATATATAGAATTCTAGATTTATGGATCAGTTTTGATAGGTAAAAAAGATTCGTGTTTATCCAAAATATTAATTTGATGTAGAATTTTGAACCAAACTCGATAAATCAGAAGGATTTATAGTTATTCAGAAAGATTTATCAAGCTTCTTGATGAGCTTCAAGAATTTAGAGTGAGTCTAATTTGATTTGTTTGGCTTTAAAAACTCAATTAGATTTGTAAGACTTTAAAAGACCCAATTAGATTTATTTATTTTAGAGACTCAATTCACTTTATTGGACTTTAGAAATTTAATTTATTAATTAATTTTTGATTTATTTTAAAAATTAAATTAACCTCATTTAAATTCTCAATAACTAGAAAATTTAATTGATATTTTAACACCTAAATTTTCATAATGTCATTTTTTAATTCACACAATTTTACTGTGTTTACAAATACAATATACCTATATAGAAATAAAATTCAAATATGAATATTAGGAGTTCATAAGAGTCCATTTGACAGAAGATATAATGGAGAAAAAAAGAAGATATATTCCCTTATCTTCTTGTTTGGTAGAGTATAGAACAAATCTCCACGATCCGGTTACAGTGTCGACCTACTATTTTATATATACTTAAATCTCTTCCACACGTTATTCCTCTTTATAATAGGTAACACATGTGGGGTAAGATTTTATTTTATCTCCCAGATATAAGAGTTGAAGATTCAATTTTGCCCTTATGTTCTTCCTTTGTCATCAGTCTTTCACATCCATCCGATAAAGAGCAACACCAATTCCAATGAACCTACCATCAAATGCACCACCATGAATTGGAATAATAAAGGCACACGTGTATCCCATTTGAATTGGATGGTGTTGGAATTTCTCCAGTAAACCCACAATCAGTCACATGAGGTGAACCACAGTTGATGCTACCTACGAACACAACATGAGAAAATTGTTTTGTTTATCAGAAAATTGAGGGATTTAGATTTATTGGAGAGGATTGTTGTGTTTATCGGGTAAGTGAGGAATTTAGATTTATTGGAGAAGATTGTTGGGTTTATCAATGTATTACTGAAGAATTCTGAGAAAATTATGAGTGTGTTTAATTAAATTGTAAAAATTTGTTTTAAATCGTCGATTCTGATGGATTTGAAAAAGGGAACATTGGAATTGAGAATTGATTTAACCAAAATTTTGAGATTGATAACCACATACGATTGTAACTCTAAAGTTTTGATGCTTGCTTGAGTTTCTTTAAGATTTATCACTTTCAAAGCGGAATAGAGCGATATGCCGGTGCTCTAGCTCTCGGCAGTGGAAATGAATAGAGCCTATAATGTTTTTTTTGGGAAGAAGAGCGCAATAGAGGTTGTAACAACAAATATCGTAAAAAATATGAAATTATATATAAGTAATTTTTTCATATTAAACCGAGAAATTTATGGGTTCAACTCTCTAATTTGATCCTCTGACTCTTCTCTTCAATTCAAATTGACTTTGACGTTGACTTAATTTGTGGACGAGATCCTTACTTTGATCTTGTCTAGAGTTGAATTTATAGCTTTATAACATTAATCCGATAGCAAATACTTAATTTTGGCTTAGACATTATTCTTGAAGAACGCCTTTGAAAGCGGGATAAACGTCTTAAATTTGATTAAGAACATTTGAGTCTTCAAGTCTGATTTAGGGAGACGACGATTGAAGGGGTTCCAAACCTTGATCTCTGATCTGTTGAGGAGTTACGCATCTGCCCGGATCCATTCAGGTTATACACTAAATATAAATTTAAGCACACAATTAATTTCATGATTTAAACACAATTAAATCAAATAGTTGGTCACCCAACAACAAAGTTTGCATTCAAAGTATATAGACATATAGGATCACATAAATTCCTACACAAGCTGAGTAGAAGGGCTTTAAGTGAACCTCTAGATGACATATCCTTGAGATGCTCCCTTCCGGTGCATACAATCAACTTGATCAACCCAACAAGCCTTCTCAAGTATTTCATTGTCCTTGTTCGTACACTCAGTGGAAGACCATACGAACAATTACAACACAATAAAAAATGAATTTGTTACCCTTAGTAATAGTAGCCAATTTTTTTGCCAAAAAATATGTATGGGATGAGCTCTCTCATCTCATATTTATAATGAGGATTCTTGGTCAAGCATATTTTCACAAGGAAAATCTTGAATATCAAATATTCTAATCTTGAGTATATCAAATAATTCAATCTTGATTATCTTGAATATCAGATATTCTAATCTTCCTCATTATCTTCTTAATATTTTCAAAAATGTCTTGTATGTATCAATTCAATGAGATCTTGATTTTATTAGATATTCTTATATTCAAAATACATATCTATTTTACATAAAATCTCTCATGAATATTAATACATAAATTTTAAAAAATACAATAATTGGGCACGAAATTATTTCTTTTATTTTAAACACCTTCTTCATTGTTAGACATTTGATTGAGCTACTTGAGGGACCTTTAGGAGAATTAAGATTAGATCTCCCAATGGACATTGAATTCTAACATTGAATCCAATGTCATTCAACACATTTATATACGGTGTAACTTGTACTATTATCTTTGAACAATTTGCAATAAATAAATAACATTCATATTATCTAAAGCACAATGATAAAAGATTTATTTCAGATAAAACTCAAGATTTAGTTTAGTTATATATAGTAAAACCATAATTGCCAGTATAACCCTAACAATCTCCCACTTATACTCAAAGTCTGCTTTTAAGTATACTACAACATATACATGTCCTAATAATTTTCCCACTTATACTCAAAGCAGATTGACAATACACTTGACCCCCATTCCTTCCACATGTCTCTCGAATGTTGATAGAGACAGACCCTTTGTGAAAGGATCAGTTAGGTTGTCCTCCGATGCAATCTATGACCACTTTTATGTCTCATCTCTTGATGATTTCTCGTATAAGGTGGTATTTTCTTTCAATGTGTTTGTTGGCTTTGTGGGCTCTTGGTTCCCTTGAATTTACAATTACTCCAACATTGTCATAATAGGCCGTGATGGTGCCGGGCGAATTCAAAACTATGTCCAAGTCAACTAAGAAGTTCTTGAGCCAAACCGTCTCTTTCGCCGCTTCACAAGCGGCTACATACTCGGTATCTATGGTAGAATCAACAATGCATTTCTTCATAACGTTCCTCCATGTCACAGTTGCACTTTCCAAACAGAACACACTACCCGAGGTAGACTTTCTGGAGTCTAAGTCTGATTGGACATATATAAGTCTGTATAACATATGAGGATTAGACTATCTGACTAATAAACTAACATTCTTTCTCGAGTTCTCTTGAGATATTTTAGAATATTTTTAACAGTAGTCCAATGCTCTTTCTCGGGGCTACTTTGATATCATGCTACCATGCCCACGACAAAGCAGATATCCGGTCTTGTACACAACATAACATACATGAGGCTTCCCACTGCCAAAGTATACAGGATGCCTTTCATGCAATCTATCTCATCTTGTGTCTTTGGACACATCTCTTTCGATAAATGACTTCCATTTCTAAAAGGTACAAAACCTTTCTCAGAATTTTGCATGCTGAACTATTTCAAAATAGTGTCTATGTATGAAGCTTGCGATAAGCCGATCATTCTTTTTTTGCGATCTCGAGTAATCTTGATCCCTAAGACATGACCGGTTTAACCTAAGTCCTTCATATCAAACTGATGTGACAATCATACCCTCACGTCTGATAAAAGCTCTACATTATCTCTAATGAGCAAAATATCATTTATGTATAGTACAAAGAATACCAAAACAATTCCGACACACTTCTTGTACACACAACTCTCAAACTTATTTTGATCAAAATCATAAGATTTTATTACTTGATCAAAACATTGATTCCAAGCTCGTGATGCTTGCTTGAGTCCGTAGATAGACCTCTTAAGCTTGCTACAAGGTGCTTTTGCCCTATTTAAATAAAGCATTCAGGTTGACGCATATAGATTTCTTCTTAAAGACTTACGTTAAGAAAAGTTGTCTTGACATCCATTTGTTAGATCTCAAAATCTAGATGTGTAGCTATTGCCAAGAGAATACAGATAGGCTTAAGCATAGCTACAAGCGAAAAGGTTTCCTCATATTTGATCTCTTCTTTCTGAGTATATAATGTTGGGACAATCTGAGTATTTTGATTAGATCCGAAAACCCCTGATGAATCTGCCTAAGTATAGTTGTTCAGGTTGAAATAATTCAGGATAGTTAGGTTAGGAATTCAGTACAGGAGGAACTCGCTGAAGACTGAAGAATATTGGAGTCGACCCAATTTACTGAAGTCTGAAGTGTAATCCATCCTGAAGGAGTCAGTCAGTCTTCCTGAAGATTGCCTGGTCTGAAGCTGAAGATCGAAGTCTGATGATCCATCCTGAAGTCTATCCTGAAGTGCCATTGGCTGATGTTTCTACATAATACACTAAGCATATTCAGGACATAACTTAGTCAGTGAAGAGTAAGTGTTACCTATCAGGCTGTGCTGAATGCACTTAAGACCTGACTTAGGCCTTGGTTCAGTTTATCTGAACCTTGTAAGTCCAAAGCAAAAAGGTTACACATACTGGGCTGAATAATCTATCAGGCTGTGCTGAATACACATAAGACCTGACTCGGGCATTAATTCAGTTTACCTGAACCATGTAAGTCCAAAGCAAAAAGGGTTATTTATGCTATGGGACAAGAGACAAAGAGAATGTCAGTAAGACTCCATTAAGACACACGTTCAGACTGAGTTATTAACAAGAGACTCAGAGTATTGAATGTACGAGGAAGGACAAATGTCTGAAGGTCAACTAGCCGTTAGAGCGGAGAGCCAATGATCTTTCTACACGTATGTACGGAGTCTGCGCAACATTTAATGCGGCATTTAATGCGTCTCAAAAGTTGCAGGCGATGGGACAACTTGCCAGAATAAGCATGACGTTTAGGTCAAACAGTATTTCTGGCCTACAAACACCCTAAAATAGGAAAGATTTGATTTGATCTCCTCCAACGGATCTATTTTGAATCTTGCCTATAAATATGGAGAGCCTTGCACCCATTCAAGGCTAACGGGAAATTTCCAAGAGAAAGCTCTCAAGAATCCAAGCTCTCAAAGCATACTATAAGCAACACTCTGCAATTAAATTTCCCTAGTGTTGTAGTAGGATTCACTCTGTATTTGCTTAGATCGATAGCTCTAATATTTAGCATTGTTTTGTATTGCTAGAGCTATCTTAGTTGGAAACCAGAATACCAAACCACTCAAGGTGTGAGATTGGTTGGTTAGAAGGACTGGGACTTGTAAAACGCCCAAGGGTTAGTTCCTAAGAAAGGAAGTTGGCTACTCGTGTCCCTTGGCACGTAAAACCAAGTACCTATCCTCAGGGTTTTGAGGATAGCTTCCTGTTAAATCAGGTCGTGGACGTAGGAGTTGGTTATCTCCGAACCACGTTAAAAAGTCCCCTGTGTGCTGATTTACTATTCTGTTCAGGATCATAACTGTCATCATAATAAACTAAACATTCTGCATCGTTTTTATATTCAGGACTGAATCAATCATCCTGAATATTAATACTGTGCACTCAGCCTTAACCACCAGTTTACTAAGCAAGTTCAGAGAAAATGTTTTCAGAAACTTAAAACGAGTAGAACTAAGGGCTCACTTTCCGCACGTACTCTAGCTCACTGAGATAGTAGTCCAACTGACCCGCTTTCTAGCAGTCAGTAGGTTTGTTATCTCTGCTGAGCTTCCGAGCACTTTACTCACACTCAGTTTATCTGACTCGTTACTGAACCGTCCCTGCTGCCCCTGTGGACCTTCAGCACACTGAGTAATTCAAGAAATCCTGACTGTGAGTGTTAGAGCATTTTTCTGAGTCTTTCAGAAAAATCTGACATCAGTGTATCCCCCCACCATACACTGATTGTACTAGTTTCGGGACCAACATATATGTTTGGTGTGAAAATTGCTCAAATTTTATATGCTTTAATTGCCCATTGTGATTAATTTTTGTGCATTTATTTGCACTAAATTAATTAATTGAGCTTGAACTAGAAAATTCAATTGTGTTTCAGTTTTATTGAAAATATAATTGAATTCATGAATTAAGTTATTATTTAGTTGCTTATTTAATTAATTGAGGCATAAAGAATTATTAGTTAAAATGGTGTAAAATATTGCTAAATTGAATGAAAGCCCATTTTATTAATTATTTAAAGGCCCATCAAACTAAATTAATGGCTCATTTGTGAGGATTGACCCATTCCAATTCATTTATTTGACCAGGTTGTGGATGTTGTAAATTGATAGAATGAATAATCAAAGCAAGAATGAAATAGACACGGGATTTGGTAACTCAATTCGTCACAAGGACTACATCTGGGGGCGACCAAGCCAGTAGATAATCACTAATAATTCCGTAGAATATCATCGTACATTTACATTAGGAAATATTTGTATATATAGGTATGTAACCCTAGCTAACCCTAGAAGCCCATTAGGACAAGGGCCCAATAGACTTATATAATTATTAATGTCCACATTATGTAATATTTTATAACACTCCCCCTTGGACGTTATAATTATTATAACTTGGAAGTATACATTAATTAACAAGGAAGAGTACAACAGTCAATTTTCGTGATAAAATCTTCAGGATTGTTTTAATGTTGATACTCCCCCTGAAGATAACAATCTTCCATGTCGACGTATCTCGATCCCATGAGCATATCTTTCAAAAGTAGATGTAGGAAGGGATTAAGTGAACAAATCTGCAAGATTGTCACTTGAGCGTACTTTGTTGTATTGTAATTTAACCACTCTTCTGGAGTTCATAAGGATAAAATAATTTAGGAGAAATGTGTTTCGTCAAGTTCCCTTTGACATAGCCATTACTCATTTGAGCAATACAGACAACATTATCTACCTGAATTATAGTAGGATTTATGTCATTTAAAGGGATACCACACGAATCATAAATGTGTTTTACTAAAGATTTTAACTAAACACATTTTCGTGCAGTTTCATACAGAGCTATGATATCTGAATGATTTGAAGAGGTGGCCACCATAGTTTGTTTAACAGATCTTCATGAGATAGTTGTACCACCACAGAGAAAAACCTAACCAGTTTGCGATTTTACATTGTAGGGATCAGACATATAACCACCATCTGCATAACCTACTACTGTTTTGTCTTGGTTTCTTTGATAAAATAAGCCAAAATTTTGTGAACCTCGAAGATACTTTAATATATTTTTAACATCATATCAATGTCTCCTTGTAGGAAAGACACTGAATCTTGCAAGTAAATTTACTACAAAAGCGACATCCGGTCTAGTGCAATTTGCAAGATAAAGTAATGCGACAATTGCGCTAAAACAAGGAACTTCTGGTCCTAATAATTTCTTGGTATCTTCTATAGGTCTAAATAAGTTCTTTTCCACTCCAAGAGATCAAACAACTATTGGTGTACTTTAGTGGATGAGATTTGTCCATATGGAATCTCTCCAACACTTTCTTTAAGTAGGTTGACTGGTGTATATAGATTTCTTCAGGGAAATGCTCGATCTACAGGCCGAGACAAATCTTGGTTTTGTATAAGATTTTTCATTTTGAATTTAACTTTTAAGATTGAACTAGCTTCTTCAACCTCTTTAACTTCCACCGTCAATGCCTCGTACTTTCTGGGACCAAACTTCTGTCTTTTCTGGCGAATTGGTTTTTGAGCTAGATCAATATTGAGCCGATGACAGGCGCGTTATGTCGGAATTCCTGTCATGTCGGAATGTGACCACGCGAAAATGTCCAAATTGTTTTTCAAATATTCAATCATTCTTGACCGAAATGGTTCTGGTAGTTCAGATCCGATGAAAAGTTCAAGATCTTCTTGGTCAAGATAAGCTTTAACGGCTGTTAATTCTTCCATTGGTGTAGCACATTTTCGCTTGTCTTTCCATTGTGGATAAAAATAGGCCCGTTGACGTTTAACTCATCCTCAATCTCCATCGGTTCACATTCCAGTCTGGGTTCGAAATCATGGCTGAGAAGGCACTTGTCCGGTCGTTTACCGTTGTGCTTTTCAGGCTCTGATTTCTCCAGGACTGATGTTTCTTGATTATGCTCGCTCCTTTGTAAGTAATCTGGGTTGTCGACCTCCATTGGGTCTACTTTGGCTTGGGAAGTAGCCAACATCTCAGGTCCCAGTTTAGTACGTTCGGGAGGACTTTCAATTACATGTATGTAGGTTACCGATGGTGTTACTTGAAGTAAGCATTCGTGGTCTTTCTTTTGATCGCCTTTGATTGTACCAGCGCCATTTGGCGTTGGAAATTTAAGGCAATAGTAGTAAGTCGAACAGGCAGCTTTGAATTCATGCAAAAAAGGTCGGCCAAGGAACCCGTTGTAGGAGGATGGCTGGTCTACAACGAGAAAATCTACTTACCTCGTCAACCTCCTATCGGGATCGTCGACCGATACAAGTTCAACAGACAGACGTATTGTACCTAGGGGAATTGTAACTACTTCCCCGAACCCTATAATCTTGTGATTACAATTTTCAATGTAGGATCCGAAGTCCCCTATCTGGTCCAGTGTACTCTTGAACAGGATGTTCGTATAAGCTCTCGTGTCGACCAGCAGTCTGTGAACTAGTGCATTCATTATGTTCGCGCTAATGACCAAGGAGTCGTTATGTGGGGTTATGATTCCCTCCAAATCCTTTTGCGAGAATGTCAATTCTGCAGTAGGTTTGGTTGAGGGTCCCACACCGGTCTCCTTAATTTGGTCAATAGCGCAGCTCGGCTTTCTTCTGCCTCTTCGAAGCGGGTGGCCTCCCATCTGTACAACCACCAGCATGGCCTATCTCGGGCTCTATCACCAAAATTTCCCTTACAGGCCCCGGTTGAGGTGGTGGAGTTGGTCGCTCATGTCGGGGCTTTGAGCCAGTACTTCCTTCATCTTCGCTGCTTTCATCTTCCGTACTGTTCTTGGGCCCACGCGGTCTCTTCTTTGGGGCTTTTTTCATGAACTCAGATAATTTGCCTTCGTCATAGAACTTCCACAGCTGCCTTAACAAGTTTCTGCACTCGCATGTGAAATGTCCCATTGACTCATGGTAAGCACAGTATTTGCTCGAGTTTACTCTCTTCGGATCCACCTTGATCTTCCTTGGAGGTTTTAATATTCCCCTTCCACTGACTACGTTGTAGACTCTATCAATGGACGTAACCAGGACCTGGTTGATCTTCTCCGCAATCTCACCATCATCAGCAAAAGATTTCAGATTCTTTGGGGTTCTATAGCTTCCCGCAAACCTTCTGATTGTTGGTTTCTGGGCTTTCTTATTCTCTCCCAGTGATTTCTTCAACGCCTCCGACATTGCCACGTATATTCCGGCTTTGTTCCAAAATTCTCCATAGGTCTTCGGACATGCAAGATGCATTTCGTTACATTAGTCGGACTTGAGGGGCTATCTACTCACTTACTAACTTTCTTCCTTACAACTTTCAAGAGAAAACTCTCTTACAACTCTTGTTAGTGCACACTTGCATCTAACTTCTAGACTTCTACAAAGTCTTTACAAATGATAAATAAATATGTAGGGTTGTGTGAGTACAAAGAGAATTGTGTTGCGATTCTACTAGTTGATCTTGTGTAAAACTTATTTAAATCTTCTCTATGGTACTCATATTTATAGGTGTTAAATACTAGCCGTTAGAGTTGACTAGAATTTGAAATCCCTATAAATATGTAATCAATCAATTAAAGTGATTGATTGATTCTTGATCTCCAAGTTGATATCTTTCCATCTTGGCTTGATTGATTCTTGATCTCTAGATTGATATCTTTCCATCTTAACTTTGATCTTCAATCTAATTTGACTTGATTGATTGCCTATGATTCTGGAAATCATGTTGCTATGATCTTGTCCCATTGACATGATTGACTTTCTGTAAATAGATCTTCTATGCAACAGCTTCAGACGACCTCAGCTGCTGTTGGTGGTCCTCTTCTGATATGTTCAGGGCTCAGCTGGTATGTTGAGTCATTGCTGTCCTGAACGTGTCTCAACTGATCTGGGTGCTCTTCTGCTAATTTTGTCCTCGTCTGATTTCGGCACCTCAGCTGGTCTGACATCAGCTGACCTGGACCTCAGCTGATCTGACATTAGCTGACCTGACATCAGCTGATATCTAGCACCTCAGCTGACCTTCACCTAAGCTGACCATCCTTAGCTGATCTGACCTTAGCTGATCAGCTGACCTCCCAAGATCATCTAGTTTTAATGGCATAAAAAAATAAGGGATTTCCCAACAAGCCTCATCTACATAACTAGGAGGAGTTTCTTCTTGATGGCAAGGTATAGGAGAGGGTAAAGTGTATTAATGTGGATCTTCGTAAGAGTAGGAATCATGAGATGTATATGGTTTAGAAGGATAAGAAACTTCTTGTGGAGGTGGTGGAATTTGGTTTTGGTTCCATAACATCACCATTATGTGCTTCATACACTCTTCTAACATGGTGATTTTATCGAAAGTGGTTGGGGTTTTAAATGGGTAAAGTTGATGTAGGTATGGATTAGGAGATGATATATTTTGTGGAGAATACGAGTAATGGTTATATTCGCCCATCTTCAATTGAGTTCACTCCTACAAGAATAAGAAAGTATCAACACTCACCAAGAATAGTCAAGTAAACAAAGAAACAAAGAAAAATAAAGTAAACAATAATACAAGCCTAACAAAGTGATCGTTTCCCCGGTAACGGCGCCAAAAACTTATTTTGGCGTTGCCGGGACTCAAGGATGCTCAAACAAATAAACAATACAAACCAACAATATTCAAAACATTCAAGTAAACAATCGATAACTCGTTCAACAAAGAGATCGTTTCCCCAGCAACGGCGCCAAAAACTTGTTTGCCAAAATCGTGATGATTTCCACGCAAGTGAACGTGGTCGTTGTTGTCGTGGCAAGTTAACCAAGTTAAATATCGAACACAGGGAAAAGATGCGATATCAAGAAAGCATTGAATGTCTACAAAAGGTTAATAGCTAGGAAAGCAGGAAAACCATCAAGGATTCTATCTACTATGACAAAGCAAAGTAAATCCTAACTATCACCTCAAAGAAGTGAGCAAGTGTGAAGTGTACATGGAAGTAATCCTACTATGGTTCCTCTAGTATCCTATCCATCCTAGCATGCAAAAGGTCTCTTGGTGTCTTAGTCAAGCCAACTAGTGTCTAGATCTCTCTACAACACAAGGTAAGCTCTATTGGATGTCTAGATCTCTCTACAACTCCCAATACTCCAATTAAGAGGTCTTAGGCTAATATGCAATTCTCATTGGTCATACTAGCAATATATCAAACACTTGATATGCATAAGGTTCTTATAGCTCAATTCTCATTTCATAGCTAACCATATAAGCTAAACATTCCAATTAAACATACCAAACATTCATACAAGTCATTAATAAGAGAACTAATTCAACAAGATCACTAATTCATGCATAGGATTTATAAGAACTAAATTCACCATAGTATTCATACAACCATGCAACAAGGAATTAGCCCATGGCTAATTGGAATTGGAAATCAACAATTAACATTGGAATCATCATGAATAAGAACTATAACAAGAGAATTAAAGGAAAACTTACCATAGGAAGAGAAATTGAATACAAGCATCAAACCTTGAAAATGCTATCTCTAAATTTGGAATGCAAAATACAAAACTGAATAGTAGAAATGTAGCTTGAATCGAGAGAAGAACGTAGGAACAAACGGATTGAAATTCCGACAGACGGATCAAAAGTTATGGACGAAAGAAGATTGAATCTAACTAAGAACCCACTAAGTAACTACCTAATTCTCTCTCTAAACTAATCTAAGAACTTGGAATAATGATGATCTAATGTTTGGAAATCTGATCCTTGAAGTATTTATAGTGCCCACAATGCTTGATCCAATATGCCCTTCATTAAACGCACAAAAAGACGACAGCCCTTAAAAAATGTGCAGTCCGGGGCATCACACGAGTGGACAACAGTGGCATTCGTGTGAGCATTCGTGTGAGCCTTCATCACA
This sequence comes from Prunella vulgaris, assembly GCA_026898435.1. Taxonomy (NCBI): domain Eukaryota; kingdom Viridiplantae; phylum Streptophyta; class Magnoliopsida; order Lamiales; family Lamiaceae; genus Prunella; species Prunella vulgaris. The sequence continues at coordinate 43,713 of JAPKLY010000377.1, read as the reverse complement.
CGAACCAGAGCCTCCTCGCACGAGTGCATGCTTGTGGTCGCTCGAGTCTGGCCTTGTGGTTGCTCGAGTCCAGCTTCGACTTGTGCGATCGATCCTTGACTTTCTCGTTTTCTTCATATCTTGAGTTCTAGAGCTCCGATTGACTCGATTCTTTTTCTGTTGCGACCCTCTCTTCGAACTCTTCGACATGGTCTATAATTCCTCCATTGTATCAACTCACATTTTCTGAAATTTTACGAACTTGCTCATCTTTTGCCGGTTTTTGCTCGTTTTCACTACAAAACACATTTTCTTGCTACAAAATGGTTAATAGCACAATTTATACCAAATTAGGGTCAAATATGAACATAAACACACCAAAGTCATGTAGAAATGGATGCAAAAACATGCAATTATGAGATTTGAATTCTCAGTGTGGGCGACCTGGATGCTACTATATAGATTGGCAGTACACAAACATATCATTTTTATAAAAACATATTCATAGCCACAAAGGCTCATCATTCATCATATAGCCCGTAGGCCCTTTTCCACCATGGCGCCTAGCTACACAAGCCAGACCATTACGTATCATTTGAGATACCTGTTATCATATACCCCGTAGGTCCTTTTCCACCATGGCGCCTAGCTACACAGCCAGACCATTACGTATCATTTGAGATACCTGTTATCATATAGCCCGTAGGCCCTTTTTCACCATGGCTCCTAGCTACACAAGCCAGACCATTACGTATCATTTGAGATACCTGTGCCCGTAGGCATTTGGGTAATAACCTCGTAACTGGACACGAAGGTCAAAGCATTTTCATCCGCATACACCAACAGTCCATGTAGTATTCAACGCAATACAGTAAATGTCACCCACCTTAAATGCTTTCCATTTGTAAAAACAACCACCAATCTTTTCTCCCAGAAATCCTCATCACCGTTTTCGCACTTACACCTAGCACCATTCTTTGCGTTTCAGTTATTGACATCTTAGAAATTCTTTTAGATTTTATACACGTTTATCCAAAAGGGGACTTTTGAGCACTTAAAGTCTTATTCTCTTTATTCTTATC
>JAPKLY010000377.1:19732-37045 GCA_026898435.1 Prunella vulgaris | reverse complement strand
GCATCGCCTATAAAGGCGGAATCATGCCTCTGGGAGGCGCATAGCCTATATAGGCATCGTCGTCAATATAGGCGGGATGGACATCGCCTATAAAGACGGGATAATCATGCCTTCAAGAAGTATTACTGCTTAGAGAAGGCACATCGCCTATATAGGCGGAATCATGCCTCTGGGAGGCGTATCGCCTATAAGGCGGAATCATGCCTCTGGGAGGCGCATCGCCTATATAGGCGGAATCATGCCTCTGGGACGCGCATCGCCTATATAGGCAGCGGCGTCAATATAGGCGGGATGGACATTGCCTATAAAGACGGGAAAATCGTGCCCAAAGGCATCTGGTGATAATCGTGCACGGAGGCATCTGGATTTTAATGCTTTAAGAAGCAATTTTTTCTGCTCTGGAATTTAATTGCTTTAAGAAGCAATTTTTTTATTCTCTGTAATTTAATTGCTTTAGGAAGTAATTTTTTCTTCTGGAATTTTAATTGCTTTAAGAAGCAATTTTTTCCTCTGGAATTTAATTGCTTTGAGAAGCAATTTTTTCCTCTGAAATTTAATGCTTTAAGAAGCAATTTTTTACTCTCCTAAACTAATCCTGCCAAGAATTAATTTCTGTTCTGCAAGACTAATTTAATTAATTTAAGCCAAGCATATTAAGTTTATATAAAAATCGGGCCTAATTTCCAGGTTTAATTTATTTATTTGCAATTTTTTCCGCAGGGAGTTTAATTACTTTAGGATGTAATTTTTTATTCTCTTAAATTAATCATGTAAATAATTAATTTTTATCTATGCAAGATTAATTTATTTGAGATAGACTAATAATTAATAAATTATTAAAGGATCAATTAGGCCTTAAGATATAATTTGGCCCAATTATTTTTCAATAGCCCAAAGAAACCTGTAATCATAATGGGCCCTAAATATTGGAACAATAAATACCTGACGTGGGTTTTCTTTTATTTTTCTTTCATAGGCAATCAGCTTGTTTGAGTAGGTCCTTCGTCAACCACTTTGTTCAACCACCTCCAATTATCATGGACACGTGCAGTGCCTGTGGAATTAATCAAAATATAAGATTTCAATCAATAATCAAATCCACGCCTTTTTTTTTGTGTGAATCTATGCATCCCAAAAGAATATAAATTTTAGCATTCAACAATGCGGTTATTCTCAATGAAGAATCAGGCAAATTTGTTGGGCCTAAATAATGTCCATATTGGACATAATTTTGTAAAGGCCCAAAGCCTGCCCATTTTAGCCTCTTTAAAAACTGCTCCATTTTCTTTCCGCAGTCGATGTCGATCTCCAACTTTTCATCAGTAACTGGTTTGAATTGGTCAATTCCTCTTTTTGTATGACTCCAATTTGGTGATCAACCTTCGATGGCGAGGAGCTTGCGCAACGTGCAGCAGGCGTGGCGAGCTTCTCGTGAGGGCGAACAGGTAATAGGCGCGAGCAGCCCGCGTGCGGCGAGGTCAATCCTCTTTTTGTATGGCTCCAATTCAGGCGATCAACCTTCGATGGCGAGGAGCTCACGCGACGAGCAGCAGGCGTGGCGAGCTTCTCCGGGTAGCGAGCGCTTCTCATGATGAACATCTCGTAGGCGAACAACTGGACACCACAGCACCACGAACAGCTATACCGGCGACCAGATTGCATTATTGGCGAACACTCCATATGGGCGAACAGGTGATGGGCAAACAACTTCATAGGCAAACATCTTCAGGCGACCAACTCCTTGTGGCGAACAACCTTAATAATTTGGCGACCAGCTCATTGTGGTATTTAAGCGAGCAGGTTGTGGACGAGGAGCCTTGATGAGCGAACAGTCCCCATATTGCGAAAAATCTTTGGGGAGAATGAGTTCTGGAAGCGAGCATCCCCTGGTAGCGAGCAACCCGTTGTGGAGCGAGCTACTCTCACGACGAGTAGCTTATTTGGCAACCATCTCGCGCTGGCGCGCAGCCGCCTTAGGCGAGCATGGGCGAGCAACCCCTTGCGGAGAGCAGCAGGTCTCGCAGCGAGCAGATCCCTAGGCGAGGAACTCCTTGCGATAACATCCGGTGAGGCGAGCTCCTTTGAGCGGCGAACAGGTTAATAGCGAGCAGCCTTTGGTGAACATCAAATGAGCGAGCAGCCCAGTTTGCTTGTTGAATGTATCCAGGCGAGCAACCCCTTTGTTGTCGAGCGATGGCAATCCGGCGAATAGCTCCTTTAAATTCATAACCGCCTTTGACCGACTTTCTCTTCTTATCCTCTGCCGACCTCCGCCGACACCTTCAATAATTTATCAACATCCATGTTATTGAGATGTAGAGCGCGACGCAATGTATACGGTGGTGTTTGAATCGGCGATGAGTAACGGTTGCGGCTTGAACGCGTAAAACCGGCATAGGGCGAGTTGGAGCTTGGGGAATTTCCGGCGACATGGATATAGGAGCGACTGCTTCTCCCTTCTTGCGACGGCGGCGAGTGGACGGCTGCTTCTCCCTTCTCGCGACGCCGGTGAGTGGATCTTGTGGCGGCTGGGATTACACAAATGGGTCGAAACAGAGGGCCTTCAGATTCCAAAAAATGCTGAAAATTCTTCTTTTTTTTTATAGCCGCCAACATTCCAGAACATATTTCCAGCACATATTTCCGACTGAACCAAAATATGGCCGCTGTATTCCGCAGCCATCTTGATCAACAAATACTCCTTCTTCACAGTAATTTATTTGTAACAACGGGAGATCACGTCTTCTTCGTCTAACAGTGGTAGCGTGTGATAGGCCACCAATTTTATTTTCTGAAAACATCCATCGAAAATAGAGATGTATGAACTTTCTTTTTGTGTAAGAACTGAAATATTAATTGTATTATTTGTTTTGATTATCAGAGTTCAAAAATACAGATTTGGTTCGTCTGCTGAGTATGTAGATAACTTAGCATAGATTAATACCCTTCTTTGTTAATTTTCACAAAAGAATAGAAAGGAAACTTATCTTTTCAGTCGTGGATATTGTCCGATCTCGAAAATTAATTTGTGAATATTTTCAGGCGATAATTCGACGTTTCATACGGCACTCCGACCCTCCTTCTAGCGCCAAATTGTTGATAGAATTTACTAATCGTATTTGTTATGTGACTTGTTATAACATATTAATCCTATCAAACAATAACCCAAGAATGTGTTCTTGAGTTGATAATATAGAGGGAGAAAGTGGAGAGTTTTTTAGTGAGAAAACTTGTTGTATTATGATTAAGTTGTTTTTAGAATAATACAAGTGAGACCTATTTGTAGGTGTGCAAGTGTGAGGCGACACCTTACGAGCCTATTTGGCTTCAGGTGTCGACGAGGGTTCTCGACCCTCATCTTGGTCCCTCACAACGCTACCTTTACAATCTTCTATCCTACTACATACCCATGTCCTATTTATACTCCCGCTATCTGGGCTCCTAGACCGGGCGAGCTTCCTGGCGAGGTCCTTTGCCTCGTGCGGTTTTTAAGGATGGTGCAGCGGTGGACTTCGGCGAGGTCTCCTTGGACAGGGGCGAGCTCCCTCTTGAGGGGGAGTAGCTCGCCCGTAATCTTCCTCTCTCGTGATGTCTCTGGCCTATTGGGAGTTTGGGCGAGGTCCTTGCCTACCTCGCCGAGCTCCCTTGTGTTGGTCTTGGTCAGGGCTAGCGACCCGGCCGATAAGGGGCTCGGGCGAGGTTCTTACCTACCTCGCCGAGCTCTCTTGTGTTTGCCTTGGCACAAACCAGTGGCCTAGTTCTCGCTCACCTCGGCGACCTTCGTAGCCTTGGGATAGTCTTGAGATCATCTCTCGGTAGTTCGCCTTGTCAACAGATGTATACTTGATTTAGTTGCATCCACACTTCCTTCTTGTGATCTCTTTATGCTTAATCGACCCTTTCGGGACACGTCACCTGGGATTCCGTTAATTACTTCCTTAAGCATTTAGATTAAGTTACTTCATCAACACATATCAGAACACAAAACTCACATTGATTATCCACTCAATCTAATTCCTGACATTACCAATTCGTGGATAATTATGCACATACTATTCTGTGTATTGGACTTGGAGTACGGAAGGACTGGATTTTGGGAAAGGACAAAACGAGGATATCAACGAGTTCGTAATTATTTCCACTGCATTGATTAAAGGTTAGTGACCCTGTTCGTGTTGGTCACGGGAATGACACATTTCCAACATTATAGAACAAGAATTAAATATTTAGACTTTTTAAAATAAAAATAATAATTAAAATAATTCAAGAGGAATAGAGCAAGAATGATATAATTTAAGAGTATTTTTCTAATTAAAAATTATGATTCAGAGCCTTTTGAAAAAGATTTAGACCAGCATGCATATATTTTTTAAAATCTTATTTATATAATTATCTTATATTATTATTAAAAAGATATATTTTAATTAAATTATAACATTAAAATTAAACTTGAATTCCAGCCACTCTTTGAATCATGTCCCTCTCATTCATTTACAACCGGTTCTCCACAAAATAGAAAACAAATCCGGATTCATGGCCATCATTTTCATCACAGCATGTCGCCATTTTTTAAAACGAAAGCCTAGAAAGTACGACGCATTCCCGGAGACGACTCGACTAACTTCAACTGGATCGTCGTGAAACTGCCCTCGTAAGTTCAATTTTCTGATTATCTACACTGTTCTTGCTTTATTTTCCGCATCTGAATGTCTTTATGTGATTCTATGGTGGTTGAATTATGGGAGCTAACTACTTTGACTATCTCATCTCGCCCTGCTTGAAACTAGTTGATTAATTTGGGTATGGAATCTGTAAATCAGTTAAATTGGGGAATTGATCAAAGAAGATATTACTGCAATTTAAGACTGAAATTAGTTAATTGATTTGGATACGGAACCAGTAAATCAGTTAGATTTGGTGCTTTTAATTTCAGATCCTGAAAATTTGATGTATTCAGGGGGGATAATTTTTCTAAGTAGATGAGAATAAAAGATGATTAGTTCACTTTCCTCATATCTATGTAAGGTAATTAGACTTAAAATAAGTTAATCATTGCCTTATATTACCCCTATAATATTTTTACCAATTTATTCAACACTAGAGAAAAAATACGAACCATCATTCTTGTTATAATTCATTGGTCGATGATTTCCTTTTCCCTTTCTATTGAAGAATTTGAACCAAGGGCCCCCCTGTAGACGATTGTTGCTAAGATTTTGAGTTTTCTAGCAGAAGGATTGCATGTGAATTCCATTTCATAATACTTCTTATTTGCACAGGGGCATTTCCCATTCATTAACCAATAATCACTTCTTGGAATGGCCATTGATGAAGAAAATGCTTTAGTAACAGGACTACTGAGTCCTCCATCTCAATTCAATCACCAATCTGATCCTAAGAAAAAAAGATTTCGCCGTTGTAGAAGTGCTCCTATGGTTGAATCTGTTCCCGGTGAAATCAACGCCACAGATGATGCTCAGACTGCTCCATTTTCAGAATCCTTTTTGGATCAAATCCACCCCAGTTTCAAGAGGGTGACTACTTACTTAATTTTCTATTTAAGTATTGGTACTATTTGCTTTTACGTTGTTAAGGACCAAATCAAGGGAGACAAAATAGACGGTGTTCTTGATTCTGTCTACTTCTGTATTGTAACTATGACCACTGTTGGATATGGAGACCTGGTGCCCAATAGTGCAGCTTCGAAACTTCTTGCTTGTGCTTTTGTCTTCTCTGGAATGGTCATAGTTTGTTTAGTAGTGAGCAAAGGAGCAGATTACCTTGTTGAAAAGCAAGAAATCTTGCTTATAAAGGCGTTGCATATGCATGAAAAATATGGGAACACTGATGTTCTCAAAGAGATGGAGACCAATAAAGTTCGATACAAGTGTTTCGTGACAATGGCTGTTCTCATAGTGCTCTTTTTAGTTGGGACAATCTTTCTAGTTACAATTGAGAAATTAGATGTGGTTGATGCAATTTATTGTGTTTGCTCGACTGTCACAACCTTGGGTTACGGAGATAAAAGCTTCTCTACTAAGGCTGGACGTGTTTTCGCAATTTTTTGGATTTTAACAAGTACTATTTGTTTGGCACAATTGCTGTGTTATATCGCCGAGCTTAACACAGAGTGTAGGCAGAAAGATTTAGTGAAATATGTTCTTACAAAGAAAATGACGAATGTTGATTTGGAGGCAGCTGACTTCGATGAAAATGGGGTTGTGGGGTTAGTTACTTATTGCCAAATGATGATTTTGATATTTCTCTCTCGATCAAATTCTTGTGTTTCGACTTGTATGTATATTATCAAGTTTCATACATATCTTGTCATTGATTTTGTTTCCTCGCTTGATGTGTAACAGGCCTGCTGAGTTTGTCATACATAAACTAAAAGAGATGGGCAAGATCAATCAAGAAGATATCTCAATTCTACTTCAAGAGTTTGAAAACCTTGATGTTGATCAATCTGGGACTTTATCTACCTGTGACTTAACGCTTGCCCAATCAGATCAACTGAGGTCCTGATTCTGTGAGTTCTTACTCTGATTCCAGTAAGTAAATAAATTTATCTCCAGTTTTGTGCATTCTAGTTTGTGTCAAAAGTGTGTTCCTTGACTTGCCTCGTCGCTAAATCTCATCTGGAATTTAAGGCAACCGAGGATTTTATATCCGATTAGGCTTATGTTAACACGGTTTTAACACATTGCTTCCAGTACGGAAAGGTGTTGTTCGAGAGCAGGTATAGAATTTGTTGTGTTGTAAAATTTATGCATGTGTAACAGGACGAGGTTGTTAGAGAATTACTTCCCTCTTTGTTTTTGCATTGAGAAGTATTTAATTTAAATTCTGCAAATGAGGCAAAAATGTCAACTCCATTATTGTTTTCTTATGATTTGAAGAAAGCTAATACTAGGCCATTTTGGAAAAAAAAAAAAAAATTGCTTCATAGAGAAAAATGTGCTGGGTTTCATTTGGTTTTTGATAGACATGTTGAATACATTTTATGTGACACTGCCTCAGAGGCGGAGTTCTATTTTAGTATTTACACCTTAATATGTTTAAAAATTATATGTATAATAAAAAATTTATATTTTTTATTTAAATATTAATATTTAAAATAAAATACTCAATTATAAGATAATCGATTTTCATTTGATTTATTTAATTTTATTGTATTGATTTGATTAAATATATGCAAATTAAATTTAAATTTAATCAAAGAAATTAAATAAAAATAATTTATCTTCTAAAAATAGTATTATTTTGACTCAAATGAATTCATAATATTTAATATACATATATAATTTAAATAAATAATGAAATATATTTTGTAATAAAAGTTTTAATATATCATGTTTATAGAATTAAAATTAAAGTCTAAAATTATAAAAAATTTATAAAATGTAATTTATTATATTTGAGGAAAAACAAGAAATATTTAAGATTTATTTTGTTATATTTAAAGATAATCAAGAAAGATTTATTTTATTCAACTTGTAGGATAAATTATAATTTTTTATTATTATATAAATATGTTTAAAGAAATCAAGAATGCTATATTTTACGAGATTTATTTTATTACGATTAAAAAAAAGTTTATAACAAGATTTAGTCACTCTTTTAGAATGATAATAACAAAAGAGAATTAGATAAATAAAATAAAAACATAATATTTCATAAAATTTATTATTCTTATGATTAAAGAAAATAAAAATATATATTTAAAATTCACTCACTCATTATAAATTGATAGTAATAAAAGATGATTGATCTTTATAAAAAATAAGTATCCCATGTAGTTATAATTTGTAATGTTGATACCAATAAAATAAAATATTATTTAATTTTTAAATAATATAAATACATCAATAAATATGAAATGTGATGATTAGATTAGATTCACACATCAAAATTCATCAACAAATAACTTGACACATTATAATACATAAATAATAATAAAATAATTAGATACACAAATGATTTATCAAAATAATAATAATGAAATTGACATTAAAAAAAGAGGCACATTCATGTAAACCGCTTCACGCTGTAAAATATATTATATTAAAAATTCGTTGGACATTATCACGGTCGGGTTGAATTTTGATATTTTTTTATAAATTTTCGCAGTTGTAATTCCAAAATCTTCTACTTATAGGTATGTTACAACTTGAGCAAATACATATTACTATTAGGCAAAATATATGTTACAATCAGATCAAATGTTATTTTTTTTTTACATATATTCATTTATTTTTGTAAAAGTATTATTTTTTTTATACAATCTAATAGAAAAATGTGTGTTACTATAAGAAAAAATATTATTTTTTCATTCATGTTTATTTTTTCATAAATATTTATGAAAAACAATATAATTTCTTATATTAACACACATTTACTCTAATAGTAACACACATTTGCTCCCCAATTTGTATTACAATATGGGCAAATGCATATTATAATATAGGCCAATGTGCGTTATAATAAGAGAAAATATACTTTTATAAGAATAAATATGTGTTTTTTAATTTATCATCATCACTTTAAATCTAGGTATATGATTAGGGTAATAATTACATCATATTTGGTGTATTCTAGCATGATATTATGTGATTTATATGCATTATTGACCCTAATATGCTATATATTGTGTTATTCACCCTTTTGTGGAAGGAAGTTGCTTTTACAGGAAAAAACGAGCAAAATCAAGGAGATTACGATGAGGAATGCGAATTGATGTGATCCAAGCATTTACGGAGGCTTTAGTGATCAAGAAGAAGACCCTAGAAAATTTGAACGAGCAATCGAAGCGAAAAAAGTTGGAATCGGATGTTGGAGGTTACACTTCGATCGAGCTCTGGCTAACCTCTGCTCGAGCGCAACGAGCGTTTGTTCAAGCAGAAGTCCACTGACATGATCACCTGGGGTGCGCTCGAGCAAGCTAGCTCGAGCGTTGTTTGCCAAAATTGTGTCTCACGCAAGTGTACGTGGTCGTAGTAGACGTGGCAAGGTAACCAAGTTAAATATCGAACACAGGAAAACGATGAGATATCAAGCAAGTATTGAGTGTTCACAAAGGTGGATAGCTAGGAAAACAAGAAAAGATCATGATTTCTATCTACTAAATGAAACAAGAAATAGTAAATCAAACTATCACCTTATAATAAGATGAGCAAGTGAGTGGTGTGTCTGCATGGAAGTAATCATACTATGGTTCATCTAGTGTCCTATCCATCCTAGCATGCAAAAGGTCTCTTGGTGTCTTAATCAAGCCATGACTCTAACTAGTGTCTAGATCTCTCTAACAACACAAGCTAAATGGGCTCTATTGGATGTCTAGATTTCTCTACAACACCAAATACTCTAATTAAGAGGTCTAGGCTAATATGCAATTCTCATTGGTCATACAAGCCAAACATCAAACACTTGGTATGCATAAAGTTCTTAGAGCTCAACTCTCATATCATTGCTAACTCATATAGGCTCATTCAATCCAATTAAACATCCCAAGCATTCATACAAGTCATTAATAAGAGAACTAATCCATCAAGATCACTAATTCATACATAGAATTAACAATAGACTAAATTCACCATAGTATTCATACAACCATGCAACAAGGATATTAGCCCATGGCTAATTAATGGAACAAAACAACAATTAACAATCTAATCATCATGATTATTAACTAAAATAAGAGAATTAAAGGAAAACTTACCATATGTAGAGAAATTGAATACAATCTACAAACCTCCAAAATGCTAACTCTTGATCCAAAGGTTGAAAACAAAAATCGAACCGTAGAATTGTAACTAATAACGAGACTAAGCTAATGGAACAAACGGATTAAAGACCCAATGGATGGATCAAAAGTTATTGAAGAAAAAAGATTGAATCTAATTAAGAACCCACTAAGTAACTACCTAATTCTCTCTCTCTAAACTAATCTAAGAACTTGGAATTATGAAGAAGATGATTAAAAATCTGATCCTTGAGGTATTTATAGTGCCCAAAATGTTTAGTCCAAAGCGCCCTTCATTAAATGCCCGAAAAGATGAAAATGCCCTTCATTAAATGCACGAGTAACTTCCTGTTCACGCGCGAGTAACCTGTCGACCTAGCTCGACAACTTGATCGACACAGGTCCTTGGCTGCCGATTTGATGAAGTGGCCTGTCGATCTTGATCGATATTTTGCGTGCGCGAGGCTCAAGCTGCCGATCCAGAACTCCGGCGCGTGACCTGCCGAGCTGGGGTGTCGACCAAGGCACCTCGGCTGTCGATCAAGACACTTCGTGTCGGTCAATGCTCGACTTCCTCGTTTTGGTCATATCTTAAGTTCTAGAGCTCCGATTGACTCAATTTTTTTTCCGTTGCGACCCTCTCTTCGAGCTCTTTAACATGGTATATCATTTGCTTCCATTGGATCAACTCACAAATTCTGGATTTTTTACGCGTCTTTTGTAGGTTTTGCTCGTTTTCACTACAAAACACAACTTTCTAGCCAAAAAGGGTTAAATGCACAAAGTATAGCATTTTAGGGTCAAATATGAATATAAGAACATCAAAACCATAGAGAAATGGATGCAAAATCATGCAATTATGACCCTAATTAAGCGCCATATCCGGAAGTTGGAAATTAAGGGCAAATCCGTCTTTCCAATCATTTAATGAGGGTCAAATGAGTCTTAACGTTTTGAGCACTATAAATACCACTTGAATAAGATTTTAGAGAGCTTTTCATTAGTTTAGATTCATCCTAGATTATAGAGAGATTAGGGAAGTTACCAAGTGGGTTACATTTTGATTCATCATCTTATTTCTTTAATTACTTTAGATCCGATCGTTCACGAAATCACACTATCGTCGACTATCATTTTCATTCCATTTGTTGCAATAGATTCCCCATGACATTAGCTACATTTGTACGGTAGGATTTATCATTTCAAGCTCCGGATTAGAATTTAGCTTTTGAAGGTATTTGGATTGTATTTCAAATTCATCCACAATTGGTAAGCTTTTTTGAAATTTTGCTATTTTAGTATTAATCATGATTGCTTTTAGCTTAATTGTTTATTGTATTTCTCAATTAGCCATGGACTAATTTCCTTTTGCATTGGATGTATGGAGATTATGGTGTAGTTTAATTGCTTGTAATTCCCATGCATGTATGAGTTAGCTTGATTTGTTGATTCTCTATATTGATGATTAATTGAACTCTTAGTGTAAGCATTTGGATATTTTGAGCCTAGTTGAGTTAGCAGCATATGAGAATTGAGTTAATTCAATGATGTTCTTAATTGATAATTGTGCACACCAAGTGTTTGTGTTAAAGTTTCATTGTCAATGAGAATTGCTTAGATGCTAAGAACAACTCAAGTAGAGTATTAAGTGTTTAAGTGAGAACTAAACATTTGATAGAGTCTATTGGCTTGATTAGTACCTCTTGTGATACTTATGTATGCTAGGAATTGCAAGTTGTTAAATGAACCCATAATTGAAGTACTCCAAGGCACACTACCAACATTTGCTCATCTTGTCAAAGGTGATAGATAGATATTTTGATTTCTTGCAAATAGTAGATAGCACCAAGCCTTGTCTTTACTTTTCTTAGATAATCAACTTATTAAACATCCACTTCTTGCTTATCAAACATTTATTTCTTGTGTTCGATATTTTAACTTGTTCAATTTGCCAACACAACAACGACCACGTACACTTGCGTGATTGCATCCGATTTTAGGCAAACAAGTTTTTGGCGCCGTTGCCGGGGAAACATAGAATTGATATGCTTGGTTTTTATGTTTACATTTGCTTTTCTTTGTTCTTATTCGTTTTGGTGAGTGTTGATACTTGCTAATCTTTGTAGGAGTAAACTTAATTGAAGATGGACGGGTACCAGTGGCGGACCTAATATAGTGACATGGGGTTACAACTGTACCCCCTTTTCAATTTTTTTTAAAGTATATATATATATTATATCATTGAAACATTGACCAAGTTTATATGTAACAGTTATTTGGTGTAGTGCCGTGAGTGAGTAGTTGTGTAGTTGACTAGGTAAATATTTTAGGTTTTAATATATTATATATATTTAATTTAGATTATATTTTGTCAATTCTTATTTGAATTGATGAAAATCAAATTTAATTTTAGAATATCAACAGTCATGTGTTAACACAACTTCTCTTTTCTTCATCTCTTCTCCACTCCCGACCAACGTGCTCTACTCTCCATACAAGTCTACCTCAAGAAAAATATTTGTCTATTTCTACCTCTTTTGCTCTCCTTTTTTATTTAATCTAAGGTAAATATTCAATGTTTTTAATTAATTTCAATATATAATTTTGTGTAGTTGAATTTTGAAATTATTTTAGTGATTTTGATGATCATTTATAAAAAAAATTCTGTTTCCAAAATACATGGATTAGAAATTGAGAATCATTTTGCATATCTGGAACAAGTCTTTATTAGAAAAAAACTTAATGGAAGAAATAATATGAAATTATTTAAAAATAAATTTGGGTATAAAAATTACCAGCACAGAAAACCAAAAAATATGAAATAATTTCATATTATTTTAATGGGAGATATAGTATGAAATTATTTTCATATTATTTTAATGGGAGAAATAATATGAAATTGGGTATAGAAATATGAAAACGTTTTTTTCCCAGTGCAGGAAACCAAAATATTATCAGTCATCTGTTCGCACCAAGTTGCAATATTTTTTGCATTTTAATATGTACTAGGTAATTGATGGTGCATTTTTTAGATTATTGAGTTAATTTGATAAAAATTTTTATGCTAAATATATTACGGATTGCTATATTTACAAATAAGATTTTTTTAAAAATTTGTAGTTTACAACTTTAAATACTAATATATTTGTGTGATTTTATTCTTATTTTGTATAGTTTAATTAGAAAATGAGAGATGAAACATCAAAATCAAGGAAATTAAGGGCACTGAAAAAACAACCTGATCTTCGGCAATTTATGTTTAAGAGAATGAAATCTCAAGGAACTTATGTAAAAAAATAAATTGCAAAATAACATGGGTGATCAATTGTTAAATGATTCTTTGGTTAGTTTCATTGAGAAAGAATTATTTCTACAAATTCCTGATGATGATATCATAGACCGCTTTCAAAAAATGAAGATTGTAATTCTTATTTGAACTCTATGAGACAATATTTATGTTCAAATATTTATAAATTATCTATTGATCGTACCCCCAGTTTTATGAGATATTTTAGTATATGTAAAATAATATTTATGTTCAAATATTTATAAATTATCTAATGATCGTACTCCTAGTTTTGAAATCTTGGATCCGCCACTGATTAGATGTGCAAAGGTAACCAATGTAGGAATTAAGTATTCATGAATTCATTAGGCAGATGGTGGCTTTGGATAAAGGCATAGAAATGTTAGTTTGGGTGGTAATAAGAAAGAGAGCAGCAGAAGTGTTATCTTGGGTATAAGTTGGCTGAAAAGGAGAATAAAAGAAAGAGAAGAAGAAAAAAGTTTGTTGTGAGGATAAGACTACCAATCTTTTTCTCAAGTGGCAGGGGTCGGTTGCCATCAATAGTAGTAGAAGGTGTTTCGCTTGTTATAGCCGATTAAAAAAGGAAAAGAAAGAGGTATGTTAATAAAATTTTCGTAATTCAAGTTTACATGTGGTTTTTCAGCTCAATTTCACTAACAGCGTCTTGGATTAAGCTGACTGGAATTACGAATAGCGAGTTCTGGAAAGATGTTAGCATAGCTTCGTTAAGGCAGCGAAAAATTTGTGTTTATTCTGAAAAATGAGGCCTATTTATAGGCAAAATTACAAGCAGGTGGTGGCAAAGGCTTTGCCACGCTTCTCAGACAACTTACACGTGTCCCTTACATGTTTAACTGGATAATTACAACAGAAAATCGACCAAAAATAGAAAAAATAGGATTCTGGCAATCAACTCCTCAAAGTGGCGAGCAACTAGTTATAAATTCTTCATGGAGGCGACCAACTAGTTATAAATCACCATAGGAGGTGACGAGTTGGTTATGACAGGTGGCGAGCAGCTGGTTGGGCGAGCAGGTGAGCTGCTCGTCTGTCTTGTAAATTGAATGACCTGCTCGCCCCTACTTGCTATAAGGGGCGAGCAGCTGAGCTGCTCGGCACCTTTCAATTTTTTTATTGCTGCATTCCTATCTCTTGTCCTTCATGTGATTCTTCTTCTTCTTTGTTGGTTTTTAATTGATCTAGCTGCATTCATGCTTCTCTCTTGTGATCTCTTCCCATTTGGTAAAATCTTTTGGGACACGTAATCTGGGATTTCGTTAATTACTTCTTTAAGCATTTGGATCAACTTATTTCATCAACAGTTGCCCCCTAGCTTGATGTTTTTTTGAATTATCAGATGAATAACAAGTATCAGGCTATTTGTATTTTATGAGATTCCTTCGTTGCTGGGAAGTAATTTAGACTTGATTTTAACCTGCAAAGATTTGGAGTATGGATATATTGAAAGATCCTCGTGTCTTCATTAAAAACCTAGCCGTAAACCACCCTTGTGGATAAACCGGTCATAGGAAAAAAGAGATACCATGGTACTCTTTCAAATATCAATTTCTAAATGATGTGAAACATTCAAAACAAATTTAACACATGGTCGAGCAGCTGATATTGGCGATCAACTACAAGATTAAAGAGGCCTGCGAGCACGTAATGGAGCGAGGAGGCGAGCAGCTGAGCTGCTTGCCACCTTCGCGAATTTTTCAGGCTCGAAATGCGAATAATTTTTTCTTATTTCGAGCGCCACTTTTTATACTTTTTGAAAATTTGTAATTCAATCCCTATAATAGAGTTAATAAACTCTGTTCCCCGATCTGATCTGATCCTGACGATGCTCTGACCCTGTTCAGTGCTCAATTTCCTGAGTAACTCCGGAAGCTTAATCTAAGTCTCCTTCTTGTTCAGCAAGAAAATAACCAATGTGTACCTGGAATAATCATCAACAAAAGCAAGGGTATATTTCCTACCATTCATGCTGACAGGAGTAATCGGACCAAAGAGATCCATGTGCAGGAGCTGAAGCACTCTGTCAGTTTAGAAGGCATCTTTCTCCTTGAATGAAACTTTAGTTTGCTTGCCTTCCTGACATGCTCCGCACACGTGGTCTTTGCTAAAAACTTCATTAGGTAGACCCTCTACAAGAGAAAGTCGAGAGATTTTGTTAATAATCTTGAAGTTTAAGTGACTCAGGCGTTTATGCCAAAGTCAACTGAGCTCTTAGCAACTAAACAAGTTTCAGGAGAGCTGCCCTTGAAGTCTGCAGAATATACGTTTCCTCTCCTGCCACCTATAATCAGAACCTGCACTGTAGATTTGTCATTCACAAGGCATATGTTAGATGTAAATTCTACTCTATAACCACGGTCACAAAACTGACTGACCGAAAGCAGGTTATGCCTAAGACCCTCAACATAGGATACATTTAGCACTCTCACAGAACCAACAACAAGGGTACCGAATCCTCTGGTGAAACCCTTAGAGTTATCACCAAAGGTTACCTGCGGGCCTTCATGAGCTACGTAGTCCTGAAGGAGATCACGAAATTCGGTCATGTGCCTAGAACACCCTGAGTCCAAGTATCAGTCCTTCATCAGATCCTCCTTCTTCTTCTTGTAGCCCGTAGTGACCTGAAAAGAATCAGGCCTCAGGTACCTATCTCGTATTGGGTCCTATAGTGTCAGCCATACCCTTCGGGATCCAGATTTATTTAACAATTCTGATGGCATCAGAAGTGTAAATCTGTCTCCCTGAAACATCAACATACACTGTCCTCTTCTTCCTTTGTGCCTGGGAAGTTGAGGGTGTATGGGTGTCAGCCTGTTGGTCCCTAAAGAAGATTTTGAGTCTTCTTGTTTTGAAAAACAGCTGACTTTACAATCAGCTGAGTGCGCAGTGATCTTAGTGCGGAAACGTTTTTAGTTAAATCCTTTTAATTAGTGCAGCAAGTAGGAGCAATTAAATAAAGCAAATAAAAACACAAGTTTTATAGTGGTTCGGACCAACTGTCCTACATCCACTCTCCTAAATCCAACTTGGAGTTGAGGGGCTCTCTTACTTACTAACTTCCTTACAACTTTCAAGAGAAAACTCTCTTACAACTCTTGTTAGTGCACACTTGCATCTAACTTCTAAACTTCTACAAAGTCTTTACAAATGATAAATAAATATGTAGGGTTGTGTGAGTACAAAGAGAATTGTGCAGTGATTCTGCTAGTTGATCGTGTGTAAAACTATATAAATCTTCTCTATGGTACTCATATTTATAGGTGTCAAATACTAGCCGTTCATAGTTGACTAGAATTTGAAATCCCTATAAATATGTAATCAATCAATCAAAGTGATTGATTGATTCTTGATCACCAGATTGATATCTTTCCATCTTTGATTGATTGATTCTTGATCTCCAGGTTGATATCTTTCCATCTTGGCTTTGATCTTCAATCTAATTTGACTTGATTGATTGCCTATGATTCTGGAAATCATCCAGCCCTTGCTGTGATCTTGTCCTCTTGACATGATTGACTTTCTGTAAATAGAACTTCAGACGACCTAGTCTGCTCCAGATGACCTGGTCTGCTGGTCTGCTCCAGATGACCATGACCTGACTCCGCTTAATTTAATGTCATCAAAACATAAGGGATTTCCCAACAATTTCCCCCCTTTTGATGATATTAAAGTCCAAGGAAAGTTTGATCTTTCTCCAATCAGCTGATGTTCCCCCTTAAACAAATCTCAGCTGATTTTCCACCTACGTGTAGGCCTTCCCCCTTAATTGGGTAGATGTTTGCGTTTGGATCTGTTCATCACACACAACTCATCTTATTTGATCATCTTCTCATCTGATATCAGCTTTTTGTCTGATCTCCTGAACTGGTGTGTACCTGAAAATAAAATCAGGCAATAGGTACCCTACTAGGTCCTGGAGGGTCAGGAGGCAGTTCTTTAGGGATCCATAGGAATAGGTCATCCTTATGAGGCTTAGGAGACCTTATCCATCTCCCATATTTATCAACAAAGACAATCTCCTTCAGAGGATTTCTCTTAGGAGGATGTCTTAGAACACCAGGTCTGGTGATCTGATTATAAGGGTAAGTCCTGCTGGAGCCTTTGAATGACTCATAGACAACAACTTTAGCTGATTTTGCAGGTTTGGGTGGTACTTTAAATGTAATCGATGGTGGAGAAGGGTTCTGCTTGGACTTACCCTTCTGGGATGGTCCAGGCAGATCCCTCCTCATGTGATTTTTCCCTT
>JAPKLY010000377.1:0-13763 GCA_026898435.1 Prunella vulgaris | reverse complement strand
AATCAATCAAGGGGACAAACTTGATTGATTGTAGATCGCGAAGATTGACGGGAATCAAGATGGAGATTCAATCAATCACAATGATTGATTGAATACGAGATTATAGGATCTCAGATTTCTAGTTCATCTCAACGGCTAGTTATTTGACCTTTTAAATTAGAGTAACAATGATAATTTCAGTATCGGATTTACAAGCATATTAAGCTAGCCGAAACTCTGTCAGAATTATCACTTGCACTCAAAAACCCCATTCATACTTATTCTTTGTATAAGCTTTGTAGAAGCTGTGAGAAGTCAATTGCGATTGTAGCATTGACAATTTGTAAGAGAGTATTACTCTCGAAGTGTGTAAGTGAGTAAGTGAGTAAGTTAGTGGAGAGCCCCTCAACTCCAAGTTGGATTGAGGAGAGTGGATGTAGGACTGTTGGTCCGAACCACTATAAATCTCTTGCGTCTTGTCTTATTTCTTTCTGTTCTTAACTTGTGCACATCACCTAAAACTGATTTTCATTAAAAACATTTCCGCACAATTCACAGCGCACATATTTCAAATTTAGACTACCTCAGTAGTCTACTGGTTTTCTGAATAACCAAAATAATTTGAAAAAGGTTTTTGAATCCTTACAAGTCTATTCAACCCCCCTTCTAGACTTGTTCAAAGGTATTCTTCCCTAAAAACTGCCTTTGGGACCAACAGATGGGTACCTGAGGCCTGATTCTTTTCAGGTCGCTGCGGGCTACAAGAAGAGGAGGGAGGATCAGAAGCTGGATTGGGACCAGATTTCGTGATCTCCTTCAGGACTACGTAGCTCAGGAAGGCCCACATGTAAACTTTGGTTATAACTCTAAGGGTTTCACCAGAGGATTTAGTACTCTTGTTGTTGGTTCTGTCAGTTTTGTGACCGAGGATATAGTGTAGAGTTCTCATCCAACATATGTCTCGTTAAGGACAAATCTACACTGCAGGTTCTGATTACAGGGGTCAGGAGAGGCAATGTTTATTTTGCTGATTTTAAGAGCAGCTCTCCTGAAACTTGTTTGGTCGCTAAGAGCTCTTCTGAGCTCAGTTGGCTTTGGCATAAATGCCTGAGTTACTTAAACTTCAAGATTATTAACAAAATTTCTAGACTTTCTCTTGTAGATGGTCTACCTAATGAAGTTTTTAGCAAAGACCACGTGTGCGGAGCATGTCAGGAAGGCAAGCAAATCAAAGCCTCATTCAAGGAGAAAGATGCCTTCTTAACTGACAGAGTGCTTTAGCTCCTGCACATGGATCTCTTTGGTCTGATTACTCCTGTCAGCATGAATGGTAGGAAATATACCCTTGTTGTTGTTGATGATTATTCCAGGTACACATGGGTTATTTTCTTGCCGAACAAGAAGGAGACTCAGGTCAAGCTTCCAGAGTTACTCAAGCAATTGAATACTGAACAGGGTCAGAGCATTGTCAGGATCAGATCAGATCGGGGAACTGAGTTCATTAACTCTATTATTTCTCATTTATGTACTAACCATGGTATTGCTCATGAGACTTCTGCAGCCAGGACCCCTCAGCAGAATGGGGTAGATGAGAGAAGGAACCGGACCCTGAAGGAAGCTGCCCAGACCATGTTGGCTGAGTCAGGACTGCCCAAGAAGTACTGGGCTGAAGCAATGAACACTGCTTGCTACACTCAGAACCGATCTATGCTGAAAAAACAACATGCTCAGACACCTTATGAAACTTGGAACAAGAGGAAGCCTCGCATCTCTTATTTCCATATTTTTGGGTGTAAGTGTTTCATCCTGAACAATGGGAAAGACCAGCTTAAAGCCTTTGATAGCAAGTCTAATGAGGGAGTTTTCTTAGGATACTCCTCAGTCAGCAAAGCTTTCAGGGTGTATAACTGTCGGACCCTTTGTGTGGAGGAAACACCTCATGTTGTGTTTGATGAGACTGCATCTATGCATAGAAAACATGTTCCTAGTCCTGACACTGAGGGGGTTACCAAGAGGGTGACAAGACTGAGTCTGAAGAATCCTGAGTTCAAGATCAAGCTTGTCAGTGCTCCCAAAGGATGGGATGATGATGATGATGATCATGATGGAACTCAGGCCAACCCTCAGCAAGCCCCAACCTCGAAGAATGTTGAGTCTCAGACGGAGGCACAAACTCAACCTGAGGTACGTACTGTCGGTGATGATGCTTCTGCACCTGAGACAGTTACTGAGTCTAACACTGTAGGGGGAAACAATGCCCCTGATATTGGCCAACTCTCAGGAAATGACTCAGTGTCCCCTGTTCTTGCTCGTTCCGCTTCTTTGCCTATTATTGTCGAGACTAACATTTCAGGATCAGGCGAGGGAACGTCAGCAGCTCCCAGTGTAGCCGTCAGCAGGAGGCGGTGGCTAGATGATCACTCATTTGCTGACATCATTGGTGATGTCAATGAGGGGGTTAGGACAAGGTTGTCCTTTGGCGAGAGTGCAATGTTCTGCTGTTTCCTGAGTGATCAGGAACCTAAGAGCATAGAAGAAGCTCTTGCTGACCCCAACTGGATCTTAGCCATGCAGGATGAGCTCAATAAGTTTGAGCGGAATCAGGTTTGAGACTTAGTTGAGAGACCTATGATTCAACATGTAATTGGCACCAAGTGAGTTTTCAAGAACAAGAGGGATGAGAAGAATGTTGTAGTCAGGAACAAGGCCAGACTTGTGGCAAAAGGTTACTCTCAGGCCAAAGGGATCGACTATGATGAGACCTTTGCCCCAGTTGCAAGGTTGGAAGCAATCAGGCTGTTTTTGGCTTATGCAACATTCAAGAAGTTCAAGGTGTATCAGATGGACGTAAAGAGTGCTTTTCTGAATGGTGTACAGAACGAGGAGGTTTATGTGGAACAACCTCTAGGGTTCGAAGTTGGTAACAAAGTTTATCACCTGAAGAAAGCTCTTTATGGCCTGAAGAAAGCTCCGAGAGATTGGTATGATACACTATCCCAGTTCCTAATAGACCACGGGTTCGTGAAAGGAACAGTGGACAGGACCCTCTTCCGGATATCCGAAGGGGAAGACATTCTCTTGGTCCAGATTTATGTGGATGACATAATATTTGGATCTCCTAATCTGAAGCTTTGTGAGAAATTCTCCAAGCTGATGACTGGGAAATTTGAGATGTCAATGATGGGAGAGATGAACTTCTTTCTGGGTCTTCAGGTCAGGCAATCTGACACCGGAATCTTCATAAATCAGTCCAAGTAGACTTGATTCAGAAGTTTGAAGTTCAGTCCAGCAAAGTCTCACGTATTCCCATGAACACAAATGAGAAGTTGGATCCTGACAAGGAGGGGACCTCAGTGAATCAGACTGAATATAGGGCACTGATAGGATCCTTATTGTACCTGACTGCAAGTCGTTGGACATCACTTATGCAGTCGGAGTTTGTGCAAGGTATCAGTCTGATCCAAAGAAGAGTCATCTAGAGAGTGCCAAAAAGATATTGAAATACCTTAAGGGTACAGTCAATTTAGGACTTTGGTATCCCTCTGATGACAACCTAGAACTGACTGGCTATTCTGATGCTGATTATGGAGGTTGTAGGCTTGATAGGAAATCAACTACAGGCACATGTCAGTTTCTAGGGAGTAAACTGATCTCTTGGATTTTGAAGAAGCAAACCAGTGTTGCAACGTCTACTACTGAGGCTGAGTATATGGTGGCAGGCAGTTGTTGCTTCCAGATTCTTTGGTCGAAGCAACAACTGTGAGACTACCAAATAGAGGCCACTGAAGTCCCAATTTATTGTGACAACAATAGTGCCATTGCAATATCCCAAAACCCAGTCTAACACATAAGGTGTAAGCATGTAGATATCAGGCATCACTTCATCAGAGATCATGTTGAGAAGAAGGATATCAGGATGGAGAGGGTCCCTACTAACAAACAGATAGCTGACATCCTGACTAAGGCTTTGCCTGAAACCAGGTTTGTTGAGTTGTCAGTAGAGTTAGGACTTCTTGACCCAGGCTTAGGAGATTCAGTGTGAATCTCAGTTCAGGATTGAACAATGTGGTCAGGAGGAATGACTAACTAAGGATCAGTATGAAGAGTTGTAGAGTGAGTGAATGGTTGTAGGGGGAACATTCAGTAAAAAAAGGAGGATGATCAGTATAGACTGACTAAAGTTCAGGACACTGAGTTCAGGGCTTGTTACCCTGATAGGTCAACAGTGGTATCAGTCAGATATCAAAATCTGACTGATTGGTATGGTTCCTGAATTATTTTTAGTCATCATATCTTGCTTACATCATCCTTGATACTATTTGCCGTATTATCTAATCAAATAATTTTGTCACCCTATCTCAACCATTCATTTATTTATTATTTAATGCAAATTATTTGAATTAAATACGGACATGCTCTGATGCGCATTTAATGCAAAGTGGGCGGGAACGGTTTTCGATAAAGTTTTGAATCTTTAACTTTGAAAACCGAAGAGGCTCAATCCGCATCCATGCATAAAATGTTTTAATCTCAATCGTTGAATCTCATAAGTCATAATTTTCTGAACCGTCCGATTAAAACTGGATTTTTGTATAAATAAGGGAAGTTTTTGTCATTGCGACCTTTACGCACTGAAAATATTTTCCTTGCTTATTTCTCTCTGCAACATATTTTCTTCATATCTTCATATCTTCATGGTATCACCATCCGTCGATTCATTCTTTGGAAATCTTTTCCATCTTAGAAATGAAATTCATTGGGAACCATTTGGTGATTTCTCCACGAATCACCCAGATATAGTGCCTGTGAAAGAGTTGTTTGAAAATGCAAGACTGTTAAGGTTCATCACAGCAAAGCCCAAGAGAGTTCATCCTCGACTTGTCGCTGCTTTTTATCTGAAGATGGAGCAGAACAAGGATACTCAGGAATGGGAAAGTTGCATTCCTTTGACCTCATGTGTGAAGGGAAAGAATGGTGAGGATGAGATGGTGAGCAGTTGGGTCACTAATAATCTCAGGCAGAAGGTTAAGGAGGTGTTTAATCTCCCCCACTCTGGAAGGAGCCCAGTAGACTATGGGGTTGGTAATGAGTAGGACTATCTCCAGTCTCTCTGTGATGGGGATGTTATCCTGAAATCTGGGCTAAACAAGTCCGTTCTGAGGACTACCAGTAGTCACTTCTTCGACCTGACTAGTCAGGGAGTGATGAGGATTGCTGGAGGTTTAGTGCAGAACTCAAGGCCAAAACTGTATACCATGATGGCAATCAATGACGCCTCAGTGCATGCTTTCAACTGGGAGGAATACTTTCTCCAACTACTGGTAGCTGAGACCAGTAAAATCAAATACTCGCCGGAGGGTCAGGCGACGTTTGAGGCCAAGATGCACTTTGGCACCAAGATTTCTTTGATCTTGGAGACCTTGGATATCAGTGATGTGGATCAGGCTCAATCACTCGAGATTCCAGTGAAAGTGGATCTTTTCAGATCTTATTCCGGTGATGCTGGTACAAAGAAGAGATCAAGAACCCTAAAGAAGACTCAGGCGAGCACGACTGGAGGAGTCAAGGCTCAGGCGAGTAAACCTTCAGGGACACAACCTTAGAAACTAGCAGAGGAAAAGCCCAAATCTTCCAGACTCAAACAACAGACTTTTAAGATCAAATATCCCAGCTCAGCGGAGTGAGATAAGATGTTTGTGGAAGAGAAGGCTGATGAAGAAGAGAGTCAACAAGCAACTCCAGAGGGGGAACCTGCTCAGCCTGCTCTTGAGGTTGCCCCCATCTCTGCCATTCAGGAGGATGCACCATCAAATCCGAAGCGTTTTGTCCTTGAGCAAGACGTGACTGAGGATCAGATCCTCAATGTGGTTTCATAATATCAGGGTATGGAGGCCCATTCTGGTGAGGATCAGGGGGAACTTGCTGCTGCTGACAATAGCAAAAGCAGCAAAGGTGATGAAGGTAGGGAAGTGGAGGCTGTTGAAAGTAGCAAAGGTGATGAAGGTGAATTGGCTACTGAAGGTGTTCAGGCTGAATCTCCATGGCCTTTCCCCGCACTTGATGAGACACTTCTTCCTGATTTTGAAGTGGTGGCGAGGGGAAGGGCTGCCAAAGTGGTGGATAGAAAATTCCCGGAACTCTCCGATGCTCAGAAGGAGGCAGTGGTGCAGCTCCGCACGTATGCTATGATCAGGAGTGCCACTTGGCCTGAACTTGATGAGCTGAGCAAAGTCAAGGGAATAAACACACTGGCTGACGATGAAGCAGCTTTGTTTGATCACTTCCAGGTAAACTCCCTGAATAATCTAATTAAGATGGCTGACTTTGTCAGAACTGTAAGGAGGATTTATCCAGAAACTCCGACGGCTGACCCTGAAAGGGAAGGTGTTGGAATGGAACTAGCCCTTGTTCCAGTTTCTGAAGGTCAGGAGGTAGAAATTCCTCAGCAGATGGAGGTTCAGGAAGGAGAGAAGGAGAAGGAGAAGGAAGTTCTTGTGATTGCTGAGTTCGATCAGCAAGGTGCGACTGATGTGATCAGTGCACTGGCCGATGACGCACCCCTTGGACCCGGGGCTGCTGAAGCTTCACGAGAGGGTTCACATGCTCTCGTCCGTGTTCCCGATAAAAGGACTCAGAAGAAAGGGAAAGGGACATGGCAGCGGGATCTTAAATCCATCCGCCGCCAACTCACAACTCAAAATAAGAAAATCTATCGCTACTGTAAGTCTGCGAGCTGAACAGGATGAAAAGATGAACAAATTCCTTGATCAACAACTGAATGCAAGGGTTGATCAGTTGGTTGATGAGAAGCTTACCAAGCTGAAAGCAGAGCTGAAGGCTGAATTACTGAGTGAGATGTCAGAGCAAGAGAAGGAAGAATTCCTGCAGGCCCTGGACTCCAGGATGGGAGATCTAGGGGGTAGGTTGAAGCTTGAGCACAATCAGGCTGTCAGGGACCTCAGTGTCGATCTGAGAGGGATGGTAACTCAGATCGGGGAAATTCAGGGAAAGCAGCAGGAAATGAGCGATCAGTTCGGACTTTTGGCTGAGTCGGTTGAAGAAGTGGTTTGAAAAATAAATGATTATGATGCCAAAAAGGGGGAAGGAAGAAAGCAAATTGGCAAAGGAAAGAAGAAGATCTTCCCCCTTGAACTGAAAGCTCAGGAAAAAAGAGAACTAGATCAGTTGCTGCCACTGAAGCCCAAGGCACTGAATCTGAAGAATCTGGTCCGAAGAGGATGAAGCACTCGGAGGATTCTGCCCTGACACCTCTTTTTGCTGAACTAGAGGAGGGATGGCATCCTGGATCAACCACCCAGGCAAAGAAGCTGGTACTGACTGAGTCGGAGAAGCAAGCGAAGTTGAAGGAGTTATCACTGCTCAGTCAGATCCAGAGGCTGAAGGAATCCAACGAGTACCTGATTTCGCAGGTCCAGAAGAAGAAGTCTGTGCCTACTGGATCCCGAAAGAAGACTCAGAGGAAATTGGTGGTGAATCCAGGTCAAGGACCTCCTCCACTTCAGTTTGTTGAAGATTTCATCCCTGTGGAGTTGTTGGAGGTGTGGATTCTGATCCGAAATAAATGGGCGTATCTATTCTACATGGTGGGGCTTTGGGACAATGTGAATGAAGAAAAAGACGTTATCCTCCACCGCTGGATGGCGCAGGAGCATCCGGACCTTTGGGCTGAGATCATCAGGAATGCTGATATCGAAGGGGTCGAGATTGCTCTGCCGGAATTCATCAAGTACCCTCCTCCACTCTATGGGAACTCCAAGCAACTGGACCGAAAGGCTATATCAGAAGAAATCGTCAAAATAGGACGTGTCTCCAGAACAGTTGGTAATCAGACTAGGATGAAGCAGATTCTGAGTCGAGTCTTGGAGATGTATGAGATCTCACTTGCTGAGTGGAATAAAGATCAGGATGAAGAATAGATCATGAGTTAGTTGTTCAGGAAATATTGTAATAGCTTCAGGATGCTTGTACTTTCAGATTTTTCAATGAAGTTATTTAATTTTCCTGAGTACAACTTCTTGTTGACTCCTGAATTTACTTTTCCGTATCCTTATCAAGAACTGTGCTAACCCATTCAATGTTTCCATCTTATAGACTAAGTGCCTAGTTTGTCAGGAGGTACTGAACCTATTTCACTGACTAAATCAGTTGATTGTATAGATGGTTAGGAATTTGCTCAAGGGTTTTGGCATCATAAAAAAGGGGGAAATTGTTGGGACAATCTGAGTGCTTTGATTAGATCCCAAAACCCCTGATGAATTTGCCTAAGTACAGTTAGTCAGGATAGTCGTATTCAGGATAGTAAGGTTAAGGATTCAGTTCAGGGGGAACGTGTTGAAGACTGAAGAAGATTTGAGTCGACCCAATTATCTGAAGTCAGAAACGCAAGTCAGCCTTGTACAAGATTGCCTGAACTTTAGTAAAGACCAAAGACTTGATGATCCATCCTGAAGACTATCCGGACGTCCCACTGACTTATGTTTCTACTGGGTATTCTAAGCTGCTCAGAACCGAACTTAGTCAGTGAAGGACAAGTTTAAAATAACCTATCAGGCCAAGCTGAATGCTTGTAAGTCCTGACTTAGGCCTTGGTTCAGTTTACTTGAATCATGTAAGTCCAAATTAAAAAGGTTACACTTGTCGAACTGAATAACCTATCAGGCCAAGCTGAATGCTAGTAAGTCCTGACTTAGGCCTTGGTTCAGTTTACCTAAATCATGTAAGTCCAAAGTAAAAAGGTCATTTATGCTATGGGACAAGAGACAAAGAGAATGTCAGTAAGACTCCAATAAAGACAAACATTCAAGCTGAGTTATTAACAAGAGACTCAGAGTATTGAATGTACGAGGAAAGTACAAATGTCAGATGGTCAACTAGCTGTTGGAACGGAAAGCCAATCATCTTTCGACACGCATGTATGGAGTCTGCGAAGCATTTAAGGCAGCATTTAATGCATCTCAGAGTTATAGGTGGCGGGATAAATTTTGCCAGAATAAGCATGGCAATTAGGTCAATAGTACATCTAGCCTGAAACCACCCTAAAATAGGAAAGATTTGGGTAAATCTCCTCCAACGGATCTATTTTGAATCTTGCCTATAAATACAGAGAGCCTTGCACCCATTCAGGGCTAACGGGAAATTTCCATGAGAAAGCTCTCAAGAATCCAAGCATTAAAAGCATACTATAAGCAACACTCTGCAATTAAATTTCCCTAGTTTTGTAGTAGGATTCACTCTGTATTTGCTTAGATCGCTAGCTCTTATCTTTAGCATTGTGTTGTATTGCTAGAGCTATCTTAGTTGGAAACCAAGAATACAAAACCACTCAGGGTGTGAGATTGGTTGGTTAGAAGGATTGGGACTTGTAAAACGCCCAGGGTTCAGTTCCTAAGAGAGGAAGTTGGCTATTCCTGTCCCTTGGCACGTAAAAACCAAGTACCTATCCTTAGGGTTTTGAGGATAGCTTCCTGTTAAATCAGGCAGTGGACGTTGGAGTTGGTTATCTCCGAACCACGTTAAAAAGACCCTTGTGTGCTGATTTACTTTCGTGTTCAGGATAATAATTGCCATTCATATTAAACTGAACATACTGCATCGTTTTAATATTCAGGTTGAATCAATCATCCTGAATCTGAATACTGTGCACCAGCCTTAACCACCTTTTACTAAGCAAACTCTAGCTTACTGAGATAGTAGCCAAACTGACTAGCTTCCGAGCGGTCAGTAGGATTGTTATCTCTACTGAGCTTCCGAGCACATTACTCACACTCAGCCTATCTGACTCACTACTGACTTGTCTCTGCTGCCCCTGCGGACTTTCAGTTTTACTGAGTATCTTCAGGATCATCCTGACTGAGTGTGTAAGAGCATTTTTCTGAGTATTCAGAAAAATCTGACATCAGTGTATTCCCCCCATACACTGATTTTACTCGTTTCGGGACCAACATTCCTCACATTTGACTCTTAAGTCTTCTGACTCTTGAGTTTGTGAGGAAGTGGGTTCAGTTGATAGATCAGCAGACTGACCTTTCCGAGGGTTAGCTGAGAGACTTCAGCTTTTAGCTTTGAGTTCTCCTCTTCTAGTTTAGCACAGACACTTAGAGAGGATTGGAGATCTGAGAGCAGCTTTTGCATCTCAGACTCCATAGAATTGGTAGAAGAGCAAGATGAGCTAAAAGAGGGGGTTTTAGCTTCTACCTCTTCTGTGTCTGCCATGAGGCAAAAATCCTCTGATGATGGTGAATCAGCAGTGGAGATGTATTCCTCAAAATATTGAATAATCTTGTTCATCTCCTCTTCAAAATTCACACCACATTTGTAAGACATGATTCCTGCAAAATTTGTTAGGAGAAATAATACACAAGGATATTTCAAAAAGGATTTGGATCTGCCCTGGTGACCACCTAAAGCTTCTCAGGCTGTGGCCGTTAGGACACACAGCTCTGATACCACTTGTTGGTCCCTAAAGAAGACTTTGAGTCTTGTTTTGAAAAACAGCTGACTTTACAATCAGCTGAGTGCGCAGTGATCTTAGTGCGGAAACGTTTTTAGTTAAATCCTTTTAATTAGTGCAGCAAGTAGGAGCAATTAAATAAAGCAAATAAAAACACAAGTTTTATAGTGGTTCGTACCAACTGTCCTACATCCACTCTCCTCAATGCAACTTGGAGTTGAGGGGCTCCCTTACTTACTAACTTCCTTACAACTTTCAAGAGAAAACACTCTTACAACTCTTGTTAGTGCACACTTGCATCTAACTTCTAGACTTCTACAAAGTCTTTACAAATGATAAATAAATATGTAGGGTTGTGTGAGTACAAAGAGAATTGTACAGCGATTCTGCTAGTTGATCACGTGTAAAACTATATAAATTTTCTCTATGGTACTCATATTTATAGGTGTCAAATACTAGCCGTTTAGAGTTGACTAGAATTTGAAATCCCTATAAATATGTAATCAATCAATCAAAGTGATTGATTGATTCTTGATCTCCAGATTGATATCTTTCCATCTTTGATTGATTGATTCTTGATCTCCAGGTTGATATCTTTCCATCTTGGCTTTGATCTTCAATCTAATTTGACTTGATTGATTGCCTATGATTCTGGAAATCATCTAGCCGTTGTTGTGATCTTATCCTCTTGACATGATTGACTTTCTATAAATAGAACTTCAAACGACCTAGTCTGCTCCAGATGACCTGGTCTGCTGGTCTGCTCCAGATGACCTGGTCTGCTGGTCTGCTCCAGATGACCTGACTCCGCTTAATTTAATGTCATCAAAACATAAGGGATTTCCCAACACAGCCTGAGGTTCAAGAGCCCTGGATTGGTTCCTGGGGGCGGGCCTCCTGTTCCTCCTTGCCTTGGGTGCGTTGGGCTGAGGTCTGTCCTAGGAAGGAGCTGCTCGAGCCTGACCTCTAGGCACTTGAGGTCTGGCCTGAGCGTTATCGGAGTCAGATCTACGTCTCCCTTCAAATGCCACCTGGTTTGTCCTTCTCCTCTGAGGATTAAGACGCTCCTGATGGGCTCCGTGCCCTGTCTGAGGCCTCTGGACCTCAGTATTCCTTGGTCTTGCCTGAGGCCTCCTCTGACCAGAGTTCCTTCCACCCTGAGCATTCTGAGGCTGAGCCTGAGAAGTGCTTGGGGCAGAGTTCTTTCCAGCCTGAGGGTTCCTAGGCTGAGCCTTGGAGTTCCCTTGGTCCTTCTTCCTCGACTCCTGGTCAGGTACCTTAGCCTTTTCCTTAGGTTGTGGCTTTGGTCCCTCAACCTTTTGCCTGACAGGTTCAGCAGGAACTTTCTCCTTCCCTTTGCCCTTATCCTGATGAGCAATACTAGGGCCCTTGTCATCAGTTTGGGCAGGGACAAACTTTTTCTGAGAGTTACTCCCTGAAGCACCTCTCTTCTTTTTGCCCTTTGGGTCTTTTGAGGCATCATAGTCTAACCCACCTTTAGCACCATCGGTAAGCTGAGAGAAATTTGTTAACTCATCAACCACTTGGGAAGATGTGTGTAACTTCTTCAGCTTTTCCTCAAGGCGCACATTTTCTATTTTTAGGGCCTCAAGCTCAGTGGTGTACTGAAGCACCAATTTTTGATGAACATTCTCTTTTGAGATCATCTTAAGATCCCAAGCAGTTTGCTCAGCACTAAGGCAAGCATGCCAATCAGTTTCGAACATCCCTCTCAGAGCAATCCACTTAATCATTTGCTGTTCCTGAGCAAGGAACAAATGTAACATCCCCACTTAAATAATACAAAAATATGATGTGGCACAAGTAGGAATGCTACTGAATAGTATATATAGTATTAAAATATGCCACACGTTTATACAGTGGAAGGCTTAAAATAAGTACGACCGCAGTCTTAAATTTTTGCAAATATCGTTCTAAACGTAAATTTATATAAAACAAAATGCCACTGCCAGCCAAGTTCATTCGCCCACGTCGGGATCCATAGCATCTGTAAACAAAAATTAAAAGTAGAAGGGATAAGTGTTTGTAAACACTTAGTGGTGAATCTCTTGACAATTGCACAAATTAAAACATCAATGTTTATAACATGTGAGCCCCCGGAATTTCACCGAGTATCTCTGGGTGGTGCGACCAACCCGTGGTGCTGGGGCGACAGGACTATCCCAGTTGCCACTTGTTAGGATATCTATGTTAGATGTTTTGATGATATAATAAACCAATCAACTTGTAATAGGACCAGTTGAACATGTTAGTCAGCTGATGAGTAGTTAGGATTAGATAGGTTCAAGTGAGGGGGAATCTACCTTGCTGCCTAGAAGATCCGAAGCTATCATAGAAGAGAAGTCCAACTGAGACTTTGTGGACTTAGCCGATCTTAGAAGACAGAAGATTTAAGCAGCTGACACCGGAGCAACAAGAGCAGATCATCAGAGAAGTTAACATCAGTCGATAGCTAAAGAGCAGATCAGCTGATATCAGAAGATTAGCTGATTAGCTTAGAGCACGTCGCAGACAAGACAAGGACCATGGATAAAAGATGTATTCAGACGAAGTAAAGAAGACCAGCTGAGGTGCACACCAGCAGACTTGCACATCAGCTGAGGTCCAAGTATCAGCAGACTGATACACCAGCTGAGGAGACAGATCAGCTGAGGTCTTGTGCTCAGCCCAGATTCTTCGGAATCAGTTTTAAGGGTTAACTTGCGACATAGAAGGAAGATTTCCAGAATAGAAGATCAATCAATCAAGGGGACAAATTTGATTGATTGAAGATCGCGAAGATTGACAGGAATCAAGAAGGAAATTCAATCAATCACAATGATTGATTGAATACGAGATTATAGGATCTCAGATTTCTAGTCCATCCCAACGGCTAGTTGTTTGACCCTATAAATTAGAGTAATAGTGATAATTTCAGTATTAGATTCACACGCATATTAAGTTAGCCAATACTCTGTCAGATTTATCACTTACGCTCAAAAACACCATTCATACTTATCCATTGTAAAA
The DNA here is from genome assembly GCA_026898435.1 of Prunella vulgaris. Lineage (NCBI taxonomy): Eukaryota > Viridiplantae > Streptophyta > Magnoliopsida > Lamiales > Lamiaceae > Prunella > Prunella vulgaris. Next base: position 283 of record JAPKLY010000377.1, on the reverse strand, counting down.
GCTTTGTAGAAGCTGTGAGAAGTCAATTGCAATTATAGCATTGACAAGAGAGTAGTACTCTCAAACTGTGTAAGTAAGTGAGTTAGTGGAGAGCCCCTCAAGTCCAAGTTGGATTGAGGAGAGTGGATGTAGGACAGTTGGTCCGAACCACTATAAATCCCCTGTGTCTCTTCGTTTTCTTTTTGTTCTTATTTGTGCACATCACCTAAAAGCCGATTTTCATTAAAAATGTTTCTGCACTATTCACAGCGCACTACTTTCAAAATCAGACTACCTCAAGTAG
>JAPKLY010000376.1:391431-460178 GCA_026898435.1 Prunella vulgaris | reverse complement strand
CTTGAAATCAACCTACACTTGGGTACGTAACTCTCAAGGAGCTATCAGTATCTATTGATCACAATTTAGATATCACTCCTTTTTTTGTATGTTTTCAATTTAAACTTGAGTGAAATATCTGATCTTAATTAATTTTGAATTTTGGCCTTTCTTCCTGATATTTGTTGCAGTTAGTTGACAATAAAAGTTCCTTTTAATATTTCTTGTTATATGAAACAGGCTGTAAATTAATGCCCATTAGTTTACATATTTCAAAATATTTCATCCTTTATTACTTATAAATTATTATTATAATACACACACACATATATATATATAAAGTTGTGTTTGAATATTTGATAATTTATTAATTTTAGATTATATGATTTTACAATTATTTAAAAAAATTCTAATTTGAATCTGGATCTAAACTCAGTATTTGAAATTTCATAAATGTAAATATTGAGACTATTACAAGTAAGTCCAGTTGCACACCAAAATACAAACAAATGTTAAAAGGGAAATTGCCTCTAAGATACTAGGTTGACATAAATTTTGCTCTAAGCCCATTACTCTCCACCCAATTATCCTCCACCCATTTTCCTTGTTTTCTAGGTTTTGACCCACCCCACAACTCATTAACCACCCACCACCATCCTATACCCCATGCCTCTCCCCACCCACCTTGCTGAAACAAAAGTCAAATCCTATCACCACCCAAAAAATTTGTCTTACCTTGTCCCCAAGTATGTATACCACCTCCACACTCCATTCCTCCACATGGAAAAAAGAACCCCACCTAACAATTTTTATATTTATTATTATTTTTTCATTTAGTTATAAAAATACGAGATATACATCAGTTCAAAAAAAAAGTAAAAGTTCAAACGTACGTTACTAAAGTTCAATCTATTTTTGAGTAAAAGTTCGATTATAAATTTATTACAACAATTTCTCTTTCTTTCTCTCCTCTCTCGTTTACTCCCTCTCTCTCCCTTGTCAATCAAATCTGTCATCAATCAATTCAACCATCATAATTATTTTTTCTTTTCTTTTTTCTTAGTTTATATACATTTTTTTATTATTTACAATTTTAATTTTAAATTTAAAATATTATTATTTATTAATTTATTTGAATTCATTTTTCCCCTTTTAAATTTTTTTATTTTAAATATACTTAATGTTATACTATTTTTTTTATGAATTCAAATGTTAATTATTTTTTAGTTTAGATCTTTTAAAGTGATTTTACGAAATATTCATAAGTTCCAAAATTAAATTAAAAGTTCGAATGATTGTAAATACAGTTCAAAATATTTGATTGATAAAGTTCAATTATAAGTGTGTTCCAATTATTTTTATTTGTTCTGTAATATAAGGTAAAAATGATTTGAATATATTATTTCTCTCCTTTTATAACTATTTTAAACTTTCAATACTTAATGTTACACTAATATTTTTTATTTTTGGATGAAATATTTGTATTCAATTTTCTATCATTTTTTATAAAATTCTTGAATATTTAACATTTTAATTCAAATTAACGGATCATTCATAAGTTCAAAACCAAAATACTTAAAAGTTCAATTTTTATAAATATAGTTCAAATATATTGATTGTTAAAGTTCAATATATGTATAAATAAGCTTGAAGGTTTTTTCGCACTTTAAATGTATAAATAAGCAGGCCCATGTTAAAAAAATTCCCAATTAATATAATTAGGTCCAATAAACAATTAAAGAATGATGGGCCATTAAGCGGAAAAGGCCCAGAATGTGTAGGGTTTTCAGTATCAGAAGATATGGTTAACATATTACAGATTGTTTTGCGCGTTGTCACAGCCGATCATTCGCCGGCGTTTGTCGGCTCACCGTCGCCACGCATCGCACGGGAAGAGGCGCACCGCCTTTCGCCTAGCAGGCACCGTCTCGTGGATAGCAGGCAACGAGCAGGCACCGTCACCGCACATCGCACAACCAGAGGCGCGCCGCCACAGCTGCACCGCCTGATGCTCTACGCCGGAATTACAAGTTTGAAGCAGCCTGGAAGCACAGCGCCGCCGCGACTGAAATGTGGAAATCGAAACTCAAATCATACCTCTGCACCAGCCGCTCTTCGTCGGAATCGTACCCTGTTCGTCGGAAATCTCTGCTCTCAGTCGCCTTCATCAGCCGGAAATGGAACTCGAATCGCGACACCACACTCACCCGCAACCACTGTCGCAGCCTCGCGACGCCCAAACCGCGTCTCTCAACGACGCACAACCACACAACTCGTCGCCGTCTCGCCTAGAGCACAGCCCCTGCTACAAACACCACCAGCCGCCGTCCTCACTCACAGCCACTATTCTGCTCTGAAACTGTTCCCTGCCTCCGATCGGAAACCTTTTGCAATCGCCGCAGATCGGAACCAACACTGTACCCGTTTGAAACTCGTCGCCGACTCTTTGGAAACCGCCTCACGTCCGGTAGAGAGAGATACACGAGGAAGAGAGAGAATGAGGGTTGAGTGGGTTTGAACGGAGAGAAATGGAGTATTTATTTTGAGAGAGAGAGGACATAGGGGTAACCTACCCATACCACCCCAATTTTTTCTACGTAGGTGTACTTTAGGTACTGTTGATAGTTCAGAGTAATTATTTTTGTCAACGTGTTTTTAGGGTGAATCTTAAGGACAAATTGTATCCTACAGTTTCTAACCCATGTTAAAAAAAAAAAAAATAGGTCCACATAGTATAACCAATTGATTGTATTTTGAGCCAACAAAAGTGGACTAGATTGTAAATAATTTTTAAATGTTTTACCTAAATAAATGAAATTGATAAAATTATGAATTTAAAATTTATAGAATAAATCCTTCCGTCCAAGCACAATCTAATGGCATAGCTAGGGTTTAAAAAAAAAACTCATATCTAGTTTATCAAATAATATAATGTAATGTTTATACATAAATATATATATTAAATTTCTACAAAATTGATTTATTGACTTGTTCTTTAACTTTTTTATTAAATAATTACTTTTTTTATATATATTTATTAATAAAACATTTACTTATTCAATATTAAATGTTTACTTGTTATTTAATTTAATTGTCAATAGATAACATACCCGTTGAAAGATATGTTTATATATCCATACACATAAATAAATAAATAACATGGCAAAGACTTGTTTGAAACCGTCTCATAGTATAAAATTAATTAAATTAAAAAATGATAGAATTATAATACAATGTGATAATATTTTTAAAGAAAAATGATAATTCACCTTTAACTAAAATATCATCAATCTTATTAAAACTTTCTAACTTTATAAAAATAGCAATTGTTTAATTAATAACCGATACATTTTAAGTTAGAAGTGCATCAAATAATATTGGTCTCATATTTTGAAAAGATCTCAAACAAGAGTAATAGATCTTGTGCAAGACTATCTCGAGATAGAGCATAAAAACATGATATACTAATATTTTTTTTAAATAAGTGTTAATATATGATTTTTTGCCATATAAGAGTGGGTTCTTCACAACTCACTTAGGAAAAATAAAATAAATTATAAATTTTAAAATTATTGCATGAAATAGTTTCATAATACTTTTAGTTATTTTTAGATACTTATTTTAAAAAAGTATTACAATAATTGAGAGGATAAATGCCTGAACTGTGCCCATAGTTCAAATAAGTAGACCAAAAGGGCTTTTTTCCATCAACATAGCAGATGAGCTATGTTGGACTATAAAATTGGGCCTCAAGGTGATAAGTAGTACCCTCTTTGAAAAATACATTATCCAAATAAATATATTATTTTTTTGGATAAAACTTTAAAAACAATTACCGAATATTTTTAAGAATAATGTATTTTTCAAAGAGACTAATGCCAATTAGGGGTGTGCATAATTCGGTTATTAACCAAAAATCGAACCGAAATCAAACCAAAATATGAATTCGGTTCGGTTATCGTAATATTCGGTTCGGTTTCGGTTATCATTTTTTATAATTTCGGTATTCGGTTCGGTTCGGTTAATTAATAACCGAAATAATTTCGGTTAACCGAAATCCGAACCGAAATTATTATATATTTAATAAACATTAATATATATATTTAATTAATAATATTTATATTTAATAAATAATATAATATAATATAAAAAACACAAACCTAAGTAAGTATAATATCAATATTTAATAAATAAATAATATAATTATATTTAATAAATAAATAATATAATATAAATAATATTTATATTTAATTCGGTTATTTCGGTTATAACCGAAATCAAACCGAAAATTTCGATTTCGGTTATATTTGATTTTACATAAATTCGGTTCGATTTCGGTTACTTTTACCTTATTTCGGTTCGGTTTCGATTTTTTCAATTCGGTTCAGTTTGGTTACCGAACCGACCGTTGCACACCCCAGCCAATAACATGAGGCCAACTAGACTCTTCTAAAATCGGCGCCACTGTATATATCTAGGGCCAAGTTTGTATACACCGCGGATATATAAGATAAAATTATCAGGATTTATCATATGTTTTTTGTTTACTTTTTATTTTTTGATAGGGGTTTATCATAGTATTTATGTAGAAAGATATAAAAAGAGTAAATTTACTATAAAATTTGTTCATCATATAAAATTTATACTATTAGATTTATTCACTTATACAATAATATTTACAATATAATTTTAATTTATAAATTTAATAATATCAGTAAATGCATGTAATAATATCAACTAATATATGATATATTTAATGATATTAGTTTCATTGGATAATCTAAAAACTATCTTATCCATACATCCGAGATTAATTCATCAAAATTAGTAGGATAACTTGACTTTAATAACCCTTTCCTCGTCCCTCAAATAAAAGTTTATAACTAGGTTGTGTTTGCTTTATGATGACTGATGAGGCTTAAGGTGTGATAGGTTAAAAGAGATAGATATATTAATTTGTTAGAATAATTAATTAAATTATATATAGATATATATTCTTGATTTATTAATTCAAATATATTATTTTTCATTTAATTACTTTGGTTGAATAAGGAATTATTCAGTAAATAATTACCGATTTTTCCTAGAATTAATGTCAGACGTACTAAGTTGAAGATTTAAACATGAGAATATATATATATATATATATATACTAGAAAAAGAAAATTAACATAAGATATATTCTCATAATTCTGTTGCATATAATTAATTGGTAAAACCAAATATTATATAATATTGTCTTTATTTGATTAAGACCGCGCGCGTGGGCAGCATTATGTATTGCTTATTTTCTATTATTACATCCATCCGTTAATCACAGTATGAGAAACTTTTTAGTTTTTAATTTCTTTGTTAGCTTCACCTCCGCCATAACCGCCACCACCTCCACCTCCGCCTCCGCCTCCGTATCCACCACCACCACCTTGTCCACCTCCTTTTCCGCCACCTTGCCCATCACCTTTCCCGCCTCCTTGTCCACCACCCTGGCCACCACCTTGTCCGTCACCTTTCCCACCACCCTGGCCACCACCTTGCCCATCACCTTTTCCGCCGCCTTGTCCACCACCTTGCCCGTCACCTTTTCCGCCGCCTTGCCCACCACCTTGCCCGTCACCTTTTCCGCCGCCTTGTCCACCACCTTGTCCGTCACCTTTTCCGCCGCCTTGTCCACCACCTTGGCCGTCGCCTTTTCCACCACCTTGTCCTCCTCCATATCCACCACTTCCTTGGTCGTCACCATGTCCTCCACCGTGCCCGCTGCCTTGACCACCACCTTGTCCCCCTCCATAACCACCACCATCACCGTGTTCTACACTGTACTTTGGTTCTACTTTATTCTCTGCATGCATGTTAAAAACATGTATACATTACTATAAACATCTAACAATGAGTGAAAGAGAATATATAAACTCAAAACTTGTAACCTCAATTAATTACATGCATTAATATTATTTAATTTAATGTGACAACTATATATTCAATTGTTGAAATTTGATTGGATAAAATTTATTTTCCCTAAAAAAATTCTTTTTTTCAGCCTAAAAGATTGGCAAAATAGTAGTCATGCTTCTTTTCCAATTGGTTTGTCCGTTAGGACAAAAAAAAAATTATCCTTTAAATTATATTTGGACAATTTTGTATTTTTTCTCTATTGAAATTGCAATTCATGGTTTTCTTTTTTTACCTTTCCTGCAACAATAACGGTTGCAACCCAAGCGGCTCCATCCACCACAGCACCATCGATTCCGACAGTAACTGCCACCTCCATGGTGGTTGAGTTCCTTTGCTTCTTCGACTGCCTCCACTTTGTTTTCTAATTACATAATTTAATTCTCAAAATATTATCATAAACATATATAAATATATTTATATACACACTATTAAAATTATAATATGGTGGTAGCAAATATATATGTATATAATACAAATATTTTTCTAATGTAATCAGTGAATTAATCTCATTAAGTATATATATATATATATATATATACCACTGCGACAGCAATAGCGATTGCAGGAGACTTGATGATATTTAAATATATATATATATGTTTGCTTTAAAGGATTAATTCAAATTACATTTCTTAAAATATATAATAAATAATTTTATTCTTTAAAATAAATAAATATATGCAGTAAATTATAAATAAAAGAAGATACATACCTAGAGTCGATTCTTTCGCTTGGTCTGCAAAAGCGAAGCAAGCGAGAAGAAAAATAACAAAGAAAATAAAACATTTAGACTTCACCATAATTGGAGAATTAATGTATATGAGAGTTATTGGAAAAGGCTGAATGATGAAATAATGTGGGTTGTTCGATGGATATTTATAGGTGCATATATATATGCAAGCATTAATTAATATGCATATATATATATATATGGTTGGATCAATCGATATATATGCCGCCGCTGCTTTTGAGATAAATGTTTGAATTTTTTAGTCTTCTTATCAAATTGATTACGAACAATCTTTGACAATTGGGTGTGAATACTTATTTAAGTATATGTTCCATTTTTCTAAAAATACTTTTGTCAGTAGGTTTTTCTGATCGATCGATTAGTAAATAGGCAAGAAAATTCAATTTCAGTCTTCGTGTCTAAAATTTGTGCAGAGGAATAGCTATTCATGTGGATTAATATCAAAACCTCCTGGAACGGATGGTGAGTTACCTCGTCTGGTCACTGGTCTCTTCACTTGAGTGAATGACCCATGTTCGATTTCTGCTGGAAGATATAAAGATCGATATTCATGGAGTCCACAAAAATTTGGTGAACTAACTTCTAACTACTAATTAACAACTAACATTTATCAATCATTAAAAAAAAAATCAAAACGTCTCATAACTTTTTTACTTTTTTTATCTGGTCCCATAATTATGTAATGTTTTAATTTAGTCTTATGACAATTCAAATTTAAACAAAATAGTCCCAAGTCATCGAAAATAACATAAAACGATATCGTTTTACTCACTTTCCAGCTACGTGTTATATTTTCCGGCGATTTCGATATTAATCTCGCTAGCTATTCATGTGACATTTAGTTTTGTGTTCAGTAATACTAAACTCGTTTGGCTTGGTGAGCCTAGTAATAAATTTTTTATGATAATAATTTTTATGAATTCGAGTTCACAATGAAATCTGTTTTATCTATTATCATTGTTATGGGTATATATTATTACTGTTATATATATATATATATATATATATATATATATTCATTATCACTGTTATACATATATAATATCAATGTTAGGAAAATTAAGCATATTTTTATAATAATAATTGTGTATATGAATAATATTAATATTGATTATACATAACAGTGGTATGAGTTCATGTAAACTCAGCTTCACCATAGAGCTAGCTATTTTTTTTATTATCTATATGCGAGGATGTACTTCCTCCATTTTTTTTAAATATGATGTTTAGAACTAAACTACAAATTAAGATTGTAGGTTTTGTCAATATTGCCCATTATTAATGAGAGTAAAAGCAAATCTTTAAACTAGAGGAAATAGGAAAGAAAAGATTGGTGTGAAATTAATTTGTTGAGCTTGAAATGAATAGGGTTCAAAATTTTAGATATTGAGGAAAATAATTAAAATAACATGTATTAAAAAAGTGTAAAAAGTTATAAGGCATGTTTATTAAAAATAGAGGGAGTATGTATAATATTAATGAATTGATATTCTTTTCTAAAATCGTCCAACATAAAATTTATCTATTAATTAAATAAAAAAAATAAGAGTTAATTTCAAGAAAAGTTATGAATTTTTAAAGTTTGTATTATAAGTGCGAAATAATTTATTGTTGCAATTCGATATATAATGTATATATATGACAATATTTACGATTATATGACAAAAAAACTTTTTTATCAAATATTTTTAAAATTAAAAATCACAGACCAATAAATTTTAAAAAAAAATACTTATTACTTCACGAGTTAAAGGGTTGAATTGTTAATATAAATCTTGAAACTATTAAAAAAAATTAAAGCTTCATTTAGATGGATGAATTTAAAAATGAATTAATTTAAAAAAAAAATACATGTAAGAATGCGTGCATTTCAAGTTAAAAATTATAAAAATATAGAGAAAAAGGAAATAGTAAGAAGAAATAGAGATGAGAATGGGTAGAAAAGAGGGGTTTCAAATGACATATTTTAAAAGAAGATTTAATTTTTTTTCATTTTAAACATAATTCAAAATTAAATATTTATAAATTTATGGAGAGAATGATTATTTGTGTGTAAAATTCACGAATTTCAAATCCACTGGAGCCTAAAAGTATTCGCTGATAGAAAAAAAAACAGGGAAGAAAATTTGTAGCTAAAGTTAGATCGACTTGAGGTATGAATATTCCTGAGTATTTGATCAGGATATTTCTCACACAGATAACAAAAGGGTCTCAGAAGCAAGAGAAAGTCAAGGTAATTAAAGTTTGGATTTTATTGGGAAGAAATTTAGTTTCAAATTGATCATTATTCAACACGTGTGACACTCAACAGTCAACACTTGGTTGGGGAATGCGCCACGTGTCCAAATCATAATTATGAGTCCGACTGAGTTAGACCCATTTTTAGATTGATGAATCTACAAAAATACAGTCCAAATTTATTTAGGCCACGGTCTATCGAGTCCTTCGATTTTATTTTTATTAAATGAGAATAAATATTTATACTATACATGCAACATAAAACATTTTACAGATTATATATATTTTATTTCTTCTTAATATTGAACAACACTAATCCCAAATTTATAAAATAGAATAAAAATCACAAATCCAAACATAAATTTTTTTTAAAAAAAAGAACCAAATAACTTAACAGCATAAATGGTAATCTTCATTGGTGGACACAAATTTATATGTTACCACCAATGTGATAATGCACATAAGTGAAAGGTCCACTATTATTTTAATTAATTGTTTTAGTTTGCTTACGTGTTATTATCACATTCACATTTAGATATATAAGATTGTGTCTTACGATTGACATGTGATAATTCTCGACTTTAAAGTCTTAACAGAATTAAAAATAATTCAAAATTTTAAAATTCAGATACAATAACATATAAATGTTAATATCTCAAATAACTCAATACATTAATTATGACCAATCTTATAATTCTATTTTGACAAGCGTAACTCATCCATTTCACGAAACAAAAGGAGTTTAAAAAAGAAATAATTAAAGTTGAATATAATTATGAAATTATAATTAGCTGACGCTCTAATATTTTTTGAGTATCTAATTTTTCAGAAGCTCATCGGTGTTTAATATGTACTCTATTCTCTATTTTTTATTATATATAATTTAATTTAAAATTTTAATGGTACATATTAAATCAGGCTAAATGAGCATGGCCAGTTGGGCCAAAATCCAAAATAGCTCATTTTGTGGAGTTTATATATTTTAAAGGGCCCAACTATATACCCCTCCAACATTATTAGATACCCCCACCCAAAACATTTTTATTTTATTTTTGATATATCTTTATCAAAATTTACTCATATTTCAACAAAAATGTGTTAAATATATGTTTGAAAAAATATTTAAAATATTTTGTCAGTAAATATCTGTCAAGTTTTAATTAATTTTTTTATAAAATATAGCAAAAATAAAATATATACATTAAAAAAGTTATTTAATTTTTTATATATCTTTATCAAAATTTAATTGATATTTCTACAAAAATATGTAAAATATATATTTGGAAAAATCTTAAAAATATTTTGTTAGTAAATATCTGTCAAAGTTTAATTAATTTTTTGATAAAATATAGCAAAAATAAAATATATACATGTATCTAATAATTATGGAGGGGTATATAGTCTGGGCCTATTTTAAATTCAGATGTTGCTTAACATCGGATAGATTAGAACGACCCATTAAATTGAGCTGGGCTCTAATACAAATCTCTATATATCTTGTATCAATAGCAATAAAATGAACAAGATAACTAAAAATCAATAAAATGAACAAAATAACTAAAAATCAATGATATTGATTGAGACTTGTGGGATAATTTTGTACATCTCCATAAAATAAATGTGCAAATATGCAATAGGAAATGAGGAGTAATATTTAGTAAAATATATATTCGAATCTTGTGATGGATAAATAAATCCATCAAAATTTGAAAATTTACATATATCATCTCTTGGTAATGAAATACTATTATTTATGTAATATGTAGACTACAGTAGTCCATTGGTTAAAAATAGATATTCCATAACCATTTGGTTATAAAACAATACCTTAGCTGAGAATTTGGTTCTCCCAAATTCCTCTTTACAAGGTAATTATTAATTGCAAATCAATCTCTCTATAATTTTTAAAAACTGAGAAAGTTTAAATTTTATTTGGGATGTGTAATTGAAATTGAATTTTTGGAATCAAATTTATTTTGATTCAATTTTAATTTTTATATCTAAAGATTATTTAGAACATTTCAATAACAAAAAGGGCAATAAAAATTGTTTTTAAAAAGTTGGGCAAAATCCTCCATTTATGACAAATTTGTAGTTTACCCAATTTTTAATACTAATTTCTACACCCTTATTCAAATCTTTGATACTTTAAATTAGTTTTTATAATAAGTTATTTTCATATATAACATATTAAAACAAATTTATGCATGAGAATACGTGTATATATATTATATTATATTTTAATTGTAGGTATCACAAGTGTTGTTAATTTCTTAAATGAAGTTGGCCTAATAATCTACTCCTCATACCTACATCTGATCAATCTAAAGACTTTTTTCTTCAAATCATCATAATATCTATAAATATGTAACTCTGCTTCAATATCACAACACAATACAGTTCCTTTCTTCTCTACTCTTAAATAACTACAATCCATCTCAATGGCTCCCTCTAACTTCCACTTGGTGTTATCTCTACTCTTGGTGATCTCATTCTCAAACATCCATGCCGGTTGGGCGGCGCGCAACCTGTTGCAAGCTTCTCAGCCCGGGTTGCCGACAATCCCAACACTGCCAAAACCCGCATTGCCACCACTGCCGAACCTTCCCACCGCCACACTACCACCAATTCCAACCACCCCTCTGCCAAAGCCCACGTTGCCGCCGATGCCCCCGAAGGTGGCGCTGCCTCCAATGCCCTCAATTCCGACTACGTTGCCTTCTTTTCCATTCTTCACACCACCTCCATCAAACTAATATCCTTGAGATGATCAGATCGCCATGCATGCATGATTTATCATTCCCTTCATTAGGAAATTATATTTACATTTTTTTTGTGGTGTGTGATTATTGTTATCTATTGGCTTCATGAATTTATATTATTGTACAATCTTCCAGGGTTTAGCAACTCCATATATATTACATTGGCTTCATGAATTTATATTATTGTTATCTTCATTGTTGTACTTGTTTTGGATCTTCATCTCATCTGAGAAGAAAACTATATATTTTGTAAAGAAAGACAGGAAGAAAAAAGAGCATGAAAATAGCCTTATATGAAATAACTAATCATCCTTGACAAAAGAAATATGGAAAGCACGCCAATAGAAAAAATCAACAAGAATGAGAGAAAAAATATATATACTGACACTAAATATTGCTACAAGTTAATTTTAAGTACTATTTATATATATATATATTTACTTTATGTATTATATCTCCTTGACTAATAAATGTCATCCTTGGTGGCCAAATGAACACAAAATTAGGATTTCAAAATTGTAAAGATAAGTTTATAGCTAAAAAAGCAGGCAATTTTGTAAGTGATCAAGCACACACACAACAAAAGAATTAACCCGTGGAATCATCCACACAGGGTGACTGAAGTATCTACACATCCTCCATTTGCGCGCGCCACACATGCCTATATGCACAGATAGACGACAAATACTAGTCCACTAGATGCTGCTTAACATACCAATGTATACAAACAAGACGGAATTCAGAGTGCACCAAATGCAACAGAAATTAAGATGCCGCAGGCCTTTTATATATATTTGTCAAACTCAAGAAGCTACAACTCAGGTAAGTTTACACACAACTCAAACGCCAGAAAAAATATATATATGTTTGAGCTGCATCTCTAGCTCTTCCATTTAGGATAAGCATAATTATTTCGGAACCAACAGGTTAATTAGTGAAATGAGCTGTGATTTTATCTACTAATACAGCTATTTATTATCTAGCTATTTTTCAGAAATTTTAGTATACAAGGAGGAAGTACCTTATCTTTCCAAATACGTCCCCTGAAGTTCAGCAAGATCCAACCACCTTCATGCAATACCGATAACCCAGGCAGTTGCGGGTTGTACCATGAAATAGAAATGTCTGTTGAATAATAGCAGTTATGGATTGTACCAGGTAGACCCGAATAAATAGCCAGATATATCCTCCGCACTGGAATCCTTGGTGCTGTCTGTACTACATGAACCAGCATCTGATGTACTGAAAATAGACGAGTTGTCTGAATCCACCAAATGGACTCCCGTGAAATCATTGGGAGTCATCCAATCGAGGTGTTTGTTAGGAGTAGTTTTTGTCTTGGGATTTTTCTTCTTATTGGAGGAAACAGCTTCCACGTTTCTCTTAGTCTTCCCATCGGAATACACGCTGCTATTCCTAACATCTCGTGGGGTTTCCCTAAAGGGTTAAGCAAAGTTCAATTTATTTCCAATAAAAAAGTTGCTTGTGAAAGGAAAAAATTACCCGTATAGTTACCTTGCGTAGAAGAGAATGTATGCTTCTACATTTAAAACTGTCTCCAGGTCTACATGGCTTACCTATATGAAGAAAGAGAAATCTTGTCATACATATTCTGGTAGAGCATAAAAAAATTAAAGTGAAAAGATAGCCAAGCTTTTTGAATCTACTAGCACCCATTTCATAAATTGCAACCTAATCTAAACTTTTGAATCTTGGCAGCAAAACCTCAATTAGAAAAAAGAAAAAAAGAAAAAAAGAAAAAAAATGGAAACAAGAAGCAGATTCACTCCTGCCTGGAAATAACGTGTCAATTATCTGACGACTGAGCTATTCATTGTATTAACATGTTTAGATTTGTTCGGATGATAACAAATAATTAAACTTCATTTTTGGGCAGAAATCAATCTGTCTGTTGATTTGAGTTGCTAAAAAAAAAATTAATTGAGGTTTTGTCTACGGATTTTCAAAGTTTAGATTGCAATTTGGGAAAGAATTGTGATTTTATCTGCAATTGAGCCTAAATTATAATGAAAAGATAGGATATCTGGAGGTCTGTACAGTAAGTAGCATACCCTGCTGTCGTCAATTCTAAACCATGCTCCTCGAAAATCTTTGATATAACTGACATAATGACCACTATAAGCAGAACTCATTATACCCAAGTGAACCACCACTGCATACAGATGATATACAGGATATTTGTCGTTCATTTCACTCAAATAAGGAGAAAGGTTCAGCATCTCAGGAAATCTAACTTGCTTATTCAGCTTTTCCAAGTTGCCTGACTGGAAGCACAATTTGTTTGGTAAGTTTAGAGGTCATGAATATGATAATTAAATTTGATGCTAAATTACGATATCTTACGTGGAAACGCTTCAGAACAATAGTAAGAATGTTGGGGGCCTCAAGTATCGTCAATCTCTTCTTAGCCTTCTCATAAGACTTACATCTGCCAAGAAAGCATATTAGGGGCCTCGAACCACATTAAAATCATTAATAAGCAAATAGTATTAATCTACTTTCAGGCATCTGAATATTCATAGCTTCAAAGTTCAGACGCAAATTATATGAGAAAGATTCAAGAAACTGATGATATGATTTGTTTATTCAATCTTAATCTACTGCTGTGAGGTCAAGCACTCACTTTTTTTAGACATCTGAAAGGCAAAAGATAGTAGTATGATGGAGGAAATGCTTCTCTCTCTAATAGCAGTTACTCCACCAGCTAATTAAAGGCAAAACTTTGGACGGGGAATTTACTCTATAATTTACATCACACTGCAATGTAATTCATCACATAATCAAGAAAATTGTTTTTCTAGGACAGCATATAATCGGTGTTAGCATATCAGCACATTATCTTTTCGAACTTGCAAAATTAAGACGCTATCTTTACAGGTTTGCAGAATTAGGGTCTTTATAAACTTGCAAAACTAGGACATTATCGCTTATATTGGGCATATTTAGGGCAAATTTTATATAATTCGGGCCAAATAGAACCCAATTATGATGAGTATTTGGCCTGAATTTTTAACTTAAAAGATAGTGTCCTAGTTTTGCAAATTTGTAAAAGATAATTTTGCAAGCTCATAAAGATAGTGTCCAAATTTTGCAATCTTGTAATGTCCTACTTTAGCAAACACCCATAATATAGTTTCCTAGAACAATAATTTTCCCTCAGAAAATCATAAAGAAGGGATCATATTTCACAAGGCCAGCAGATACCTAGAGAAAAAGTTTCAGATATAATAATCTAAATTTGCTAAAACCCACGTTAGTATCAGTAGTATCAGTATGACACTATGACAGAAATGGACGGACCTGTTGCACTTATACTTATCATCTCCACAAAGTGTTTCAGATTTTGTAAATTGCATAAGAGCCTCGTCAAGTGTATATATACTCCCATCAATCTCCACTGTAAGATCCAACATCCGGTCACAGCGCTCAGACCTCCCTGAACACTTCATACACTTAATCTGGCAAATCAATAACAGTTAATTAACACACATAACAGCACATACTCCCACCACATACCAGATTAACGTTCAAACAAAAAAATTCAACAGAAAATAAAACATGAAGATAGACCTTGGATCGTAGGTATCCGCTGAAAGTCAGACCCATAAGGGTAGAATCTTCGGCAAATGACCCGGAAACATCAGCTTCCTCAAGGCATATGGATTGCATTTTGTCTACCACATTTCTGATACGACATAAATATGGTAATTATGAGCTTATTCATTACAAAATATTCAAACACAAAAAAAAAAACTTGCATCAGATGCTAGCCTCAAGAACTCGTGTGCATCTTCCTCTCTTCCAATCGGCTGTATTTGTGACAGTAATCCAACTGGAGATACAGGAGAATTTGTTTCTTGTCCCTTTTGGATCAGACGTTCAAACTTGCATATAAAGCATGGATCCCGCTTCCAACCTGAATCATGATAAAGAAAGCTGAAATAAGAAATAAGGGTATAAACACAACTAAATATCCAGAATGAAGCATAAAGTGGTACTTGCATGTTTCTGAGTGCAACCGTTGAAGGAGATATGACGTAATTGGCCGAGTAAAAGTCAGACACTGCAGCACAGCATTCGCATAACAGCTGCAAGAAGAATAAATAGAAGTTGCAATATATATACAGAGAGAGAGAGAGAGAGCATTCATTCTTGTCCAAAAAAAAAGACATCACATTTAACATGCGAGCCAAAATAAAAGTGACTGTATCACACAATATAAACTAAAACGAGGAAGAGAAATCAAACAGTAGTTCAGATCCTTGCAAGCACTTTAAAACATGAAAAAAAAAAAAAAGAAACATATAAGCAACACATAGGACCCATAAATAGAGTCCAAGCTTCAACATAAAACAAGGTTCTATCATCCTGCAGGAAGTAAACTGTAGGTACTGAAAACAACAGCAGAAATGATAAATAGAAATACATCAACCATGTGCCACACAGACACAGAGTACATGCTACAACAGATTCACATGCATATAGGCCAAGAAGGATATCACAAAACAAGCATGAAACGCAGGACAGACAAATTATATTAAATTAACATTTCACCGACCTATTTCCACAGTTTACAAGGCCAAATGGATGAATTTCCACATCATCACAAGAGTACAATTGCATGAAAAGCTTAATGGGAAATGCAACCTGTTAAGAAACGAAAACAGCCTAGGTAAGATGATGAATAATCTTGTAAAAAATCACTGTCATTCAAGAAAAAAAGCAACCTTATGGTTATGATTTCCACCAGAATCCTTCACCACATCAAATGCATAGGACTTCGACTGCTTTGGTGCTTTAAAATGTTGTACAAGTTTCCGTACAGAAGTTTTCAGACCTTTGTTTGTAGATTGCGACAAAATACGATCATCTTCAGTCTCTAAGGAAACAACCTGAGTACTATCAGTTTTGGTAGACAGCTTCTGAGAATTGCCTGAACTCCTAAACATAGTGGCTGGTCTTGTTTCCTTAATGTCGCAAAATTCATTTTTCCAAGGATCATGGGACAGCAGAATCTTTGAGGATTTTTCATATTGTGAACTTAGTTCCACATTTGGCAGTTCCTTACTGCAGAAAGCCTTAGAAGGTATAGATCTCGCTACTTTACTAGTAGATCTATGTGCTCGGTTTTCCAGATCTTCAGCTACGGATGTCCTTCCAGGACTATTGAATTGTGGATTCCCCAACTCAATTGAACCCAGTTCAATCTCTTCGATAACAGCAGCCCCATCTTCTCTTTCACCATTAATCTTACTAGCTGGTGTCTTTTCAATCTTGTTAACCAAAGGTGGATTAACAGAATATGAAGGAACTGATGCACTTGGTACAAATATGTTATCAGACTCGGAGATAGTTTGTGACAAGTGAGAATCAATAATAACGGGAGGTGTCCTACTTGGCCTGATAGGAGTTCCTAACTCAGCATCTTCACTAATACAGGTATCAAATGATGTTTCACTTTGTTCAGTGGAAGAAAAGAAGCAAGGCGTTGAGCTACTTGAGGATCTTGAATGATCAAATTCTTCACTGGGATCTGGACAAACCTTAGACTCATTATTCAGCTGTCCTGCAAACTGATGCCCTGTAGCTGTTTCCAGGCATTCACTTTTCTTTGCAGCATGCAATGCAGGCGCTGGCCGGCAGTCATCTTTATGGCCTTGTCTCCAATGAGTTATTTGACACTTACCAGAACTAAAAAAAAAAAAAAAGGACTAAAATTAAAACATGGAGACGGATAACGAGAATTCATATCAGTATTTAAATTCAAAACAGAAATCTCTTAACAAAGAAGTAATTTCATGACTTAGATTAACCAACAAGATGTGAGTTATCTTTCATTCTCATTATTAATTTTGACAGGCGGTCTCTGACATTATCAGGTTCCTGTTGAATATAGAAATAAGCTCCTCATCCCTACATATATTATGCATTCAAAAATAGCAGATTACACACGAATTATAAATTCCAAGTAAGAAGAGACTTCAATGCTACACCCAAAAAAGGAATTCATAAAAAAAATTGCATGAATTCACAGCAGCGTGAGTTTCATCTAAATCACAAGCCAACTGATGCCTACACTTAAAAGCATTTATAACATGATTGAGGCACCACTTCATCAAGCATGTCCGAAATGCATATTCAATTGTGATATGATCCTGAAGCTTGACATCTGAGTGCAAGGATAACTAGACACCAGTTCCCTATCTCTTATAGGACAACTAAGTAACACCTTTCCTGGGGCACATTTTATGCCACCTCAAGTTCATCTGAGTCTACGTTTATTCCATATAGTCGTTGCTTTATAGGCATAGCATCCAAATTTTTTCTTGCTTACAAGCATTCATTGTCGTAAATTGTGAGAACCCAATATGTCCATGCGGACCATGCCTCAACACAATAATAACTCAAAACAGACCACCAAATTTCCATGTGATGAAAAAAATAAAAATCAGCGCACTTCAAAACAACAGCCCAAAGGCTCAAATCCTAACAAAAGATTTCAAGAGAGCTTAATTTCACCTTCAAATAACAATGCTGAATAGACTGGACCAATATAAGCAAAAGTTTTGTAACTACCATCATAAGGTGGATAATATAGAAGTTAAAACTGAAACCTTGGAGCTGCTTGTCAAATAATCTTGGCAGCAGCCAGGTGCATAACCAATCACAAAGTCAATAAAAAAGAAAATGCCACATTCAAAGCCTCAATCAACCCTGAAAGCTTTCGGTTTAGGGATCTCCAGTAATGTACATTAAGAGAATTTAATTGGTTTAAATGTGCATGCTGTCAGATTAAACTGGTATCTTCATTAGGGGTCTATTAGCTGCTGAAAATTACACATACAAACTGCAAATATTAGATATAATGGCCTACGCCAATCTTCTATATTTGTTCTTACATCTGATGCCCTAACACAAGCTAAAAGCAAAAGAAGATCTAGCAAAAAAAATTGATTTGAACTGAATAACTCTCTATCTCGAATGGCGAGTCTCATTACAGCACCACAAAATTTTCAATAAATATCTCCATGCTCCTTTCTATCAGCAACAAAAAGAGTTAGCAAGTCATGGGTCTTACTTTCTATGAAGTGCACATACATTTCCATATTTTCACATCTTACTTTTACCAACTTACAATGAAACCATAATACTTCATAGGCCTATCTAGCTAGATGAAGTATCATCACATCTCGACATTGGACCCTCAGCATTCATCTCTCCCACCACTCACCCACCATAAGAGTCATCCCCCAATTGATCTCCATGTACTTCCACAATCCAATGATGTATGCCTGCCAACCCAAAGCACTTGTCTTTTCCCTTCTTAGTATTATCATAGAGGGACAATCAACAGATAGCCTGCACGATAGAACTATCTCTCATTACACTCTAGCCCACGCACTATGTTTCCTATCAAGTAAGCCTCCAGATCTTCATCGCCCATTGCACTTGTTAACACAAAATTCTTCATGAATTTAACAACTATTTTTCTTGGTTCAAATCAAAGACATGGATTTACTCGCAGCCAATAAATCGATAAATTAGTCCATGGTCCTAAATTTCCAATTAGACAACAAATCACTCCCAAAAGTAAATTTCAGTTCACACATATAAAAATAAAAATAAAAACATAATTAAAAAAACACGCATTCAAACCAAAAATAACACCACTCACCAGTATTTAACAGCTTTACACCTCGAGCACCTAGTCGTGGTGGGGCAATGGCAAACAACACAAGATTGCTGTACTTCGAGCTGCGGATTGGGAAGCGAATTATACTCATCAATAGCTTGAAGCTCTGCAATTTTCGCTTCTTCTTCGGAGGTCACAGCCACCAGCCTCAGAATCTCGTCCTTCTTCGCAGCCCCATTCCTCCACTTGTGGCGGATTACAAGGCCAAAAATTAGCAAAATCCCGATAATCACTAGCATTGGCTTATACTGATTTCAAGCAAATTAACCGGCTGCAAGGATTAACAAAGAGCTGAACAAAAGCCCTAAGAATCGAATTTTCTTGAAATACATAGAGGGTTGGAGAAGAAACTGGGATGGTAGTAGTGTCGGCAGTAACGCCGGCGGCGGAGGGCGGCGGATTAGGAAGGTAAAATTGGAAATGGAAGGAAGAGAATTTTATGGCGAGTGGGATTGTGAAATGATATACCGAAAATAAAAAAGAGAGAATAAAAGAAAGTAACGTACAGATAGAGATTGGAACCTGTTTGGTTGGGTCGGAATTCCTCCCCTGCTTTTTTTCTTTTCAAGTTTTTCTTTTTTCACCAATATTTTTTTAATTGACCAAATATATCGTGAATCAATTTTATCATAAGATTTAAATATAATAACTTTAATAATATTATTTCTTTTAAAATTATAATAATATATTTGTTTCACTAATCTGATTATATACATAAAATAGTTTATATTATTTTGAAGTATTTGATAAAACTATTTATAAAAGATTTTATCTTTTTCAAATTATTCAGTCATAATGGTCCAAAATGTAATTTAATTAGTTATAGGTTTTATGTCTCTCCACGGGTTTGGATATGCAAAAAATCATATTAGAATATTATTACCTCTAAAAAATCATATTTCCTCTGTCCCAAACCAATTTGCACACTTTTCATTTTGAGTTGTCTCAAACCAATTTGCACACTACTTAAAAGGAAAATATCGATTTGCGTGCACATTCATAAAACTTTCCACACATTTACCCATACACCACTACCTTATTTAAAATATACATTTTTCTTAAACTGTGTATCATCCCAAGGGTGCAAATACCCCTGGTACGGAGGTAGTATCTTTTAATTATTAGTGTTTGAAAGTTAATTTATAAACATTTAGATATTGCCTTTTACTTGAGCATGCTTATATAAATTATTATTCTTTTCTTCGTGAAAAAGGAAATATTATACTAATGTCACGTGAGAAGTAATATTTTATTTAATAATAAGGGCACAATAGTTTTCCCATTGTAATACGAAAGAAATATCATTTTATTTACATATTATCAAGATTAAAAAGTAATAGTAAATAGTAAGTATATTAATATTATCAATTAATATATATGTGTAAGTAATAATATTAGTTATGGTGGGTATTGCTTGAAGCTCAATAAACTTTTTGGTAAGGGAAAGAACTACCTAATACGATATAGGTAAAACTAATATTATTTATAGGCCATCATAGCTTTTTGGAAAATTTTTGCTTTTAATTGATATTTTTCAAAGAAGTCCTAATGTTCCTTTTGCAATTGGTTTTCCAAAAGTTAATTTGCAAGTAACCAATAATGCATGATCTTTCTCTATCTATATATGTATTAATATCACTATAAGTGATTCAGAAATCGGCCTAGGCGGCCGCCTTTAGTCTTCGACCCGATTTCTGCAAATCAATAATTATAGGTATTTTCGAGTCTAGACGGACCGAAATTTATATTTGTAATATTTTTTTTTTTAAATAAATAAATAAACGGCCGTCTAGGCGGCCAAAAAACATCCAATTATCGATTTCTGACTTCTGCAACCTTGATTAATATGCAATTATTAATAAAAATAATTAATCAAAGTTCAATTACCCGAGTATATTTGAGTTTGGTTCAAAATTAATACTATTTGTTATTTTTAATATCTATGGCGTGTTTGTTACTAGGATTACTAGGTCATTTTTAGTATTAATTGTTCAACTTTTGTGGATTGTCTTTCTGATATTTCTTATTTTTGCAATTAATAAAAAAATGCCTTTCAATTTAAAAATAAAATTATGTCACACCTTCTAACTAAATGCAGTTCATTTAAGTACTAAAATTAAGGTGCTCAATTAAACCTTATGTTGTGTTGACTAAACTAACATAATAATTAAATCACAATATTTGAAATTCAATATTATATTCAAAACAATATATGTTCTAGTCCTCTACAGCTTCAACTTTGTATGCGGCTCTAGATACTAATGTTTTATTTTCAAATGAAAATATGATTTATTTTTGTGTGAAACAATTTTATATGTGAAATGAATTTTCATCGTATTATGTAAGTCATACTTTAATTTAAAATATTTTTAGGTAGTGGCCTTATAAATTTATGGGTCTTTGCCACATCACAATTATATATACATATATATATATATATATCAGATTTTCACCATATTAGTTTAATCGCTATTTATTTTAATATATACACCTTTCATTTCATTTCATACTTTTCATTTTAGATGTCTCAGTTCTTTTTTCACACCTTAAAAAAATATTTTATACTCACAAAAGTTAATAATGTATATTTTTTATATTTTATTATTTAATATTATACTCACATTTTTTTTTTAATTGTGTGTCATGTCTTTTATGAAAAAATAAACTGGGACAAAGTGAGAATAGTATATACTCCCTTTGTTTTCCAAATTTATTTCCCTTTAGGGAAAATACACTTTTTTATCCTATAAGTTTCATTGACTTTGATTTTCGTCCTCTTAAGTTTTGAATTTTGATTTTCGTCCTTTAACTTACTAAAAATTATGATTTTCGTCTTCTTAAGTTTTTAATTTTGGATTTCGTCCTCTTAAGTTTTGAATTTTGGTTTTCTGTCTTTTAACTTACCAAAAATTATGGTTTTCGTCCTTCAACATAAACCAAAACAAAATATTAGAATAAGTCAAATTAAATTTATAATTTTGAAAATATATCAAAATTTTATTTTTTAAAACATAATTAAATACGCAACTATTTCAACTTTAAAAGTGTTTACATTTAATTTAAATCAAAACAAAATATTTGAATTTGTCAAAATTAAAATTATAATTTTGATAATATGTCAAAATTAAATTTTTTTAAACAAAAATTATATAAAAACTTACCTAAAATATAGCAATAACATAGAAAAAATTATTTACGAATTTACATAAATTATTTACGGTTATATTTTGTAATTATCCTAACAAAAATTTAAAAACGTTCATATTAAATTTAAACAAACAAAAAAACAAAACATTTGAAATTTTGAACATGTCAAAATTAAAAAATTTAAAAATATGTCAAAATTATAATTTTTTAAAACAAAAAATATTTACTTATTTACCTAAAATGTAGCAATAACATGATTTTTTTTTACGAATTTACCTTAATTTTTTTTAAAGAATTTACCTAAAAATATTTACTGTTATATTTTTAATTATCATATTCTTTTTTTTTTTTTGAAATTTTAAAATCATATCTATTATACAATTTTAATTTTAAAACCATCAATATTAAACTAAAAACAAAAGAAAATTTTGAATATGTTGAAGGACGAAAACCATAATTTTTGGTAAGTTAAAGGACGAAAACCAAAATTCAAAATTTAAGAGGATGAAAACCAAAGTCAACGAAACTTATAGGACAAAAAAGTGTATTTTCCCTTCCCTTTATATGGGCAAGAGTTTTAAGAAAAATGAGATAAAATAGATAATGTAAGGATATTATGAAATAATTGTGAGGTCTATTATAGAATAAAGTTATTATTTTTTTTAGTATGATAATAAAATAATATTTAAAAAAAAGAGAATAAATTTGATAAAAGAATAAAAATAGAATGTGAGACAAATATTGAGGGGAGTGATAGTATAAGATTTAGTTAAGCAGATACTTCTAAAACTTGTGAAAAATTTCCCTGAAAATGAATCCAAACGAATCTTATCTTTCACAAAATAATACAAAAACATAAAAACTATAGAGAATTGACTTTCAATCTTTTTCAAGTATATACATCAACCTTTTTGGCCCACAGTCCTGCTTGTGAATGGTATTCGATTTGACACTTTAGCTTTCATCCACTGATACTTTCTGGCTGTACGATTTTCAAAATTCAAAGTGTCCGATTTTTGAATATGCTACTTTTATTCAAATATATATATGGGGTCTTAAATAACAACCCTATTGTCCCTTTATATTATACCTGCGGATTTTAGTTGAATTTTGTAATGTTATTTTTATACTAATTTTTTGGTGTAGTTGTTAGTATCTTTCAGAGTGATTTGTCTCACCACGTGATTATTACTTCCTCCCTTCGTTTATTAAAAATTTTATTTTAGAGGAGCAACATTAAATTTAATAAAAAATAAATAAATTATTATGGAATCCAAATTTTTGTTTGTGAATATAAGTTTTTTCTAAATAGGAACCATGAAAAATTTTTGCAGACAAATAAAGAAAAAATAGACACTTTTGTCCACCGAGGGAGCATGTATGAAAATATATATATATATATATATTTTTTATTTTATTTTTACAACAGGAGAAGATCTTTTATAGATATGAAAACATAAAAGTACAAAGATCAATTTCCACCCCCTTTACCAAACAGGAGAAACATAAACTACTCCAAACCAATTTAGAGGAAATTGAGAGTATACAAAGAGACCGAAGTTAAACTTGTAAAGTTCTATGGCAAATAAAGCACCCCACACTAAGGTGATTTTCACCATTCAAATGAATTAGCAATAATCTCGAATCCACCTGCAATTCGACAAAAGTACTACAAGATCCAAGATAATCTAGCACACTACCAGATTTAAATCTCCAGCACAGCAACAAAGTAGAAAAATCAGAACCCATTATCGGGGGGGAGACCACATAGAGTGTAAACAGTCTCACTACTAACAAAGTAGAGGAGAAGAGATTAAAATCTAAAAAGACATACTGCAGAAATAAATAAAAAAACAGTAATAAAAGAAAAAACAAAAGAAATAAATAAAAAAAACAAGATCTAAGAGGTCATCCTACCAAATGACACCGTAACTACGATACCGTTTTAAAGGATGGACCCGTTAATCTACAGAAACAACAATAGGAGATAGAAATTAATTGATAGAGAGGAAGAACCCTTTAAAACTGTAGATGTGCTCCCAAAATAAAATAGATTTGTTCTTATGTAATGGATGGAGAAAAATAACTCTCTTTGACGCTATTTTGATGTGTAGGAAAGAGATGGGCGGTTGTTATGGAGTGGTGGGCGGCGGCTAGAGTTTGTAACGATGTTACTTACAATTGAAAGAAAGATGTTGGACGTTTTATTTTACTAAAAAATATACGTAACCAAACAGAATACAAATAGATGTGTAACTAACCAAAAAAAAAAATATAAATAAAATGAAATGTTGGGGCAAGACGTCATGTCAATTTCATTTCTTTAGTTTAGTAGATCTATTTTTTGTTAAGACTGATGAGTGATGTCATTACTTAGGATTTCTTTTTTAATTAATTGTACGTCAGTAATACATAATTCAATTATTAGTTTTGTTAAAACGGATAACAATAATTAGCCGACTATGAAACTAGCTTGTTTACTGTTTAAATATTTTATTTAACTATATCATAACATTCATTCAATAATACCAATGTTTTTATAATTCGATATATTTTGTAGGAATAAAATATTATGATATTTAATTATTTATAAGAGTAATGTCGTTATTAAATAAATATTATGATATTTATTATTGAATTAATCCAATTTCATACTACTATTTAACTTGTTCACTTGAGAATTTGTAAAATGTTTATTTTCCAGTGATCATGTTGAAAGATATTGTTATGATTCTACAGTGAGAATAGAATCAAACTCCAAAGTATATGAAACCAAGAACAAGAGAAAAGTAAAATATTAAGAATAAGAAAATACAAGTGGTTTTATCTTAAAAATGTTCATCACTAAGAAAGCATCAAATTTTCACTATTGACTGAGATAAATTAGAAGTCCACTTATCTCTCCATTTCTTTAGGGCTAGTTTGGTTCAATAGATAAGATAAATAACTTAAAATATATTAAACAAGATTATAATCTAAAAGATTATTATGTGAGTTAAATAGTATGTTTGGATTGATGGATTAAGATAATTAGTAATGTAAGATAATTTCATCTGAATGTTTGGATTGTAAGATTAATAATAAAAAAATATAAAATTGACAATTTTGTCATTTATATCATAAACAAAAATAAAGTGAATTATAGTTCTCATTTTCAATATAAAAGGAGTATTTTAGTAAAGATAAATACAATGGATTATTATCATATATCTTCCATAAGATAATATTATCTTCCATTCATAAGATAATATTGAATTTTAGTTTTGGGCTTTTAATTAATCTTGAGTTTTTTTGTCCATTAAACCAAACATCAAATTAGATAAGATAATTTAATCTATCTTAGCTTATCTAACGAATCAAATGAGGCCTTAGTATATATTTTCTATGAATTTCACAGAGAGATAGACATAAAATTAAAATAATTAATAAAAATACATATTTATGAGACCAATGATAATAACACCACCACATGTCTTGTGTCTTTCTCTCTTCTAACTTTAGGAGAAATTTATAAATAAAAAAAATAGAGAGGATCCGAACTCTAAATTAGATTGGTTAAACAAGAGTATAAGTATCAATTAATTTTTCATATACTTTCAAAACTTGAAACTGAAAATAATCAGATATGAATATTTTCTAACATTGAAGTTGAATGTATAATACAGTAGCTTCCTGAATTATTTTAGGCTTGATGAATGGTGTATTATGTAAGGTGCACACTCCAATAAAAATCAACTCAAATGAACTTCTCAACCAAAAATTATATCTTGCCAAAGTACATCCCATCAAACCATAAATCTGCGAATTAGTTAAATAACAAAGTTTTATTTTATGTAACCTTCGTGGCCTTTAAACACTTGACCATACACTAGCTAACCATACACTTGACCATACACAAATTTAGGTATGCACCTAAATTTTTAATTTCAAGTTTGATTTTTTCAAAAGACTCAATGCACATCGAATCGTGTTTTTTAAATAATTGGAAAATTATGATTACTTCTTGGAATATTACTGATTATCTCTTAAGATATTACTGATTACTTATGATATTACTAATTACTTATTGAAATACATATGATGCGTAATTGTTGATGATCTAACTTAATCACTCTCAACTATGTGGCTAATAAACTAGATTAGATCAACAAACATTAAGCTAGAAAAGTTCTAAATTTGCTTGAAGTAATTGGAATATATGAATATAGGAAGAGAAAGAAGTAAATGTAATTGCCCTTTTTTGGAATTATGAGTTGGAATCCATTTATCAGTAAATAACTCACGTATTTATACATTTGCATGTGATGAGTTACCACGTACTACTTACACTTATATGGTCTAATTGAGTGACAAGTGTAAGGTTATTGCCTTTATACAATTGTAACATTCTTGTTTAAGCTAATTACTTATGGAGATCCTTCCTGGTCATAACAGCAAGCTATGCTAGGTGGGGCGAGCAGCTCTGACATGGGCTCTATGGGGCTCTTCGTCCTTGAGTCATGGCGACAAAGAGTTTGAGTAGTTTTTCTAATCATCTTGCTCGATATCTGTTTGCCCCAGTATTTTTTTGCCACATGACCTTTATTTATGAGATGATTATTTCTAGTAGTCTTAATTTTGCTCGTTCTAACAATATTTTGTTCGTTTTCTTGAGCCATTTTGTTCGCCTACCAACGATGATAAAATAAATCATAGTCATAAATTACAAATGTAATCCCATATAAGGTATCCATATATTGAATCTCAATTTAAAAAAAAAAAAAAATGGAAAGAGAAGAATCATAACATATACACACAAGTACACATGAAATAACCCATGCTCATGTAAGTTGACGAACAAATCCAACATGGATTACATTACATAGAAAAGGCTACATGACTTCAAGGCCCAAATAAAAAATAAAATAAATTAAAAAACTCTGGAGGCCCAAATCAGCAAATCGTTTACTATTTAATTTGACTGGGGAAATTAAAATGATAAAGAAAAATACAATAATCGTGTTCCTCCCTCTCTACAAAAGAATGACTGTATCAATTGAATTTTAACGAAGGCTCATTGAATTAATTGCAGATATGAGCTAGCAGTTTATTTTGCTGGTATAAAACTAATAAAATTATGATGTATTTATTAAAATATTTTGTGTGAGATAATCCCATATATTAGAAAGTATTCCAATTTGATATTTAAATCATATTCTTTTTTTAAATATAATTAAATTGGGGTTAATAAGCTCGTAATACATACCCTTGTCCTTTGATAAACTTTTCATTTGCTTTTGCACACAAGTTAAAAAATATAATATAAAATATCTATTTAGATTTTGAGACGTGATAGGAGAATGAAAAAAATACATATTAAATATTTTTTAAAATTAATAATTATTATAATAAAATTCATTTCTAAAGAAAATATTTAAAGATAATGGGACACAATTTTTCATTTCAGGAAATGTAAAAAGTGCAGTCAAAGGTATTTGCTTGAAAAAATTAAACACATGTAAAAAAAAGGAAGAGTATAATAAAATAAATGAAACTTGTGAAAATACAAAATTTTATAGTTATCTATTTATCGATTGCAATTTACAAGCCATCAACAACTTCCAGTTAGTTACATACACTACAAATTAACTTCTATATTTTGTGTTTTGAGTAGACTCCGTGTCAACTCGATATCACGTGAAGTCGTATAACTGTTATGTATAATTACTATAATTATTATTTATATCACTATTTAAAATATATACTTGACTTTTTAACAGTGATAGTGAATATAAATAATATTGATAATCTATACGCATGACAATAATAATTGATAAAATCATAATTCACTATAAACTCGAGTTCATACAATGTTTTATCTTTATTTTTTGCTAATAATTATATATATTTTAAAATAGTGAGTGACGTGAATTCGATTTTCTTTGAGAATTAATTAAGGGAGATATCAGGTGAAAAAAAAATATTGGAGTATTTAGAAACTTGGTGAACTAATTTCTAATTACTAAAAATTAACTGACTAAAAAAAATGTATACATTTAAAATAGTGATGACCTTGGGAAATAAAACAAAAATTAAAAAGTATTAAAACTAGATAACAACAAGTAGTCGCTTTGGCCGAGTGGTTAAGGCGTGTGCCTGCTAAGTACATGGGGTTTCCCCGCGAGAGTTCGAATCTCTCAGGCGACGTCGTATTTTCTTTTTTACTACCTTTGGAAAAATTCAAATATTTTCCCCGAGTTTTTTCAGTCAAAAATTGACCTGCGTCAGGCTCAAGTGTTGCATGGTCAAAGTTGGAAAATTCTCAAATTATAATTTAGTATATTCATAAAAGCACCAGAAGTTCATTTTTAAAAATTTAAATTGTTTAACTGAAATATATATTTTTCAGTAATACATTGTTTAACTTTTTAATTATAAACTATTTAACTTTTTAAAAATGAATTAAAACTGCACTGTGTAACTGGTGCACAGGAGACTTACTCATTCATAAAAGTTTTTTGATCTCCTAAATAAGAACTCGTTTTCTACATTTTCAAATTGATGATACAACACCAAAATTAAATGTTGAAGCAAATTTAATTATAGTATCTGAGCCAAGAATCTCGTCATGCTGAAAAAAATTGATAATTGGAAAATTATGAATAACCCTCAATAATTGAAATGTTCAGTCTTGCATAAATATTGAAAAAAAAATTAGGACATTAGCTTTAGGGGCGTGGCAATTTACAAGATTCGAACAATAGTAGACTTTTTTTTTTTTTACAAAGGATAAAATTAGATGCAAGATGTGCATCTATCGAATAGACTATCCCTAATGACTGGTGGTTCTATCCAATAATTAGGACTATCAACATCTCTAGAAGTTCTAGCAAGAGTATGTGTACCCATGATATGCTCTACATCTTTTTAATAAAAAACTCGGGTAATTTTCATAAATAACTCAGTACGATTTTCCACTTCCAGACATAGTGCATCAATTCTTTCTCATAGATACCAACATCCCAACAAACCTTTGCAAAAGGACAATCAATAAATAAGTGTCATGTTGTTTCATTCATTTCCAGACATAGAGAGCACAAAGAGTTCATATCTGGATACCATTTATTCAATTTTGCTCTAACAACCACCCAACCTTTATACAACCTTCAATTGAAATGTTTAATTCGAGGTGGTATTTCAAGCTTTCATAAATATTTCCAAGGCATATCTGAGATTTGTTAAATTTTAGACATTCTTTTAAGTTTGTTAAACTTTAGGTATTAATTATCTTTTAAATTTGACAAATGCATGACAAAATTGGGTTCAATTAATCTAATTTAGGTCAATTCTCTCTTAATTTATGCTCGATAGTTATTTAGAATACACATTCGTGTCAATAGCTCCATATCATCGTAAAATTAACTCCACCCATTTATTTAACTATTAAGTTAAATAAGTCAAAGTCAAACAAAATTCATTAAGAATATAAATTATCATAAATTAAAAATAAAATATTAAAAAATGTGAATTATATTTGAAATACTAATAAACATTTAATTAATAAATATATTTTTTAAAAATCATCATAACTTGTTTTAAGTATTCCAACATTCAAGAGTCTAATCAAATTAAAATAACATGTTTAATTCATAATCAATTCAAATAAAATTTCACAATATATTACTATTTTTATTTTATATAATAATTTGTGTAAAATAAAAGTCAAATAATGCATGAAATTGGTGGCACCCTTTCCCTTTTTCATAAAAAGTCCACGAATCGACGACGCGTTACAGTTGTTTATGATTGATTAATTCCACACTCTCTCTCTCTCTCTCTCTCGTCTCCTTCCTTTTTCCTTCTCCCTCCCACTTACATATTTTTAGGGGGTATATATACACTCATCCCTTACACTTGACTTGATTAACAACATTCTTTTATTTTTCTAATTTATCAATTTCGATCCATTTTTTCTGAAGAGATTTAGCATTTTTATTTGTATTCAAATATGGGTTTGAAGGGATTTGCTGAAGGAGGAATTGCCTCAATCGTCGCCGGTTGCACCACCCACCCCCTCGATTTAATTAAAGTCCGGATGCAGCTTCAGGGAGAGGCGACGGCCGTTCATACTCTCCGCCCTGCCCTCGCTTTCCAATCCGCCGCCATCCACGCCCCTCCTCGCTCAGGACTTGTTTCCGTTGGCCTGCGTATTGTACAGCAAGACGGCGCCAGGGCTCTGTTCTCCGGCGTTTCCGCAACCGTCCTCCGCCAGACCCTCTACTCCACCACCAGAATGGGACTGTACGACATCCTCAAAAACAAATGGACCGACCCCGACACCAACAACATGCCCCTGGCGAGGAAAATCGCCGCCGGCCTCATAGCCGGAGGCGTCGGTGCGGCGGTGGGGAACCCCGCTGACGTGGCGATGGTTCGGATGCAGGCCGACGGCCGCCTCCCCCTGGATCAGCGGCGCAACTACAGGAGCGTTATCGACGCCATTTCGCAAATGGGCAAAAACGAGGGGATCGCTAGCCTGTGGCGCGGATCATCTCTCACGGTGAACCGCGCGATGCTGGTGACGGCGTCGCAGCTGGCGTCGTACGACCAGTTCAAGGAGATGATTCTGGAGAGGAATTTGATGAAGGACGGGCTCGGGACGCACGTGACCGCCAGCTTCGCCGCCGGGTTCGTGGCGGCGGTGGTGTCAAACCCGGTGGACGTGATCAAGACGCGGGTGATGACGATGAAGGTGGAGGCGGGGAAGGCGGCGCCGTACAGGGGAGCGGCGGACTGCTTGGTGAAGACGATGAAGGCGGAGGGGCCCATGGCGTTGTACAAAGGCTTCATTCCGACGATATCGAGGCAGGGGCCCTTCACCGTCGTATTGTTTGTAACACTGGAGCAAGTCCGCAAATTGTTCAGAGATTTCTGAAATCAGAGAATATTTTTGTTGAATCACATAATAGTGATTGTTTCGCTAACTTTTCCATCTTCTTTAGTATAATAAGATCATTGCTACTTGTTGAAAAATGTTGATTTTACAAGAAAAATTGAAGAGATACAAAAATAAGACTCTCAAATTTTTTTAGCATAATTCTATAAAAATCACCCCGTAAAATACATTTTTAAGAAATAATTTTAAATTT
The DNA here is from genome assembly GCA_026898435.1 of Prunella vulgaris. Lineage (NCBI taxonomy): Eukaryota > Viridiplantae > Streptophyta > Magnoliopsida > Lamiales > Lamiaceae > Prunella > Prunella vulgaris. The sequence continues at coordinate 428,507 of JAPKLY010000376.1, read as the reverse complement.
ATACATTTTAAAGTATTATTTTTAAATTATTGTAAAACTTTTACATAATAGAACAAATATGAATTAAATAATAATATTCTTTTTTTTTTGTATATTATAGTATCAATTTAAAATATATTTTAAATATATCATTTTGTAACTACTCCTAAATTTAAAGTTAAAACATGTTTTGAAATATTTTTTTGAAAACATTCAATAAGTATTATTTAGTACTCCCTCCGTCCCAGAGGAACTTGCAAGTTTTCATTTTCGGTACGTCCCAAAGGAACTTGCAGACCCAAAAAAAGGAAACTCTTTTATAAACTTCATCCTCAAAGTATCTACATATTTACACAAAATGCCATTACTTTTTCACTTTTTGGGCACACATTACGCTCAATCCAACTAATTTTTTCACTTTTTACATAAAATTTTACCAAATTAACTCTCAAAACACTATTTTTTCTATTTTATTTTACTTTCTTCTTAATTTGTGTGTCACTCCCCCCTTACAAATTGCTCTGGGACGGAAGGAGTACTATATATTAATTTGTTAAAAAAACATTAAACTTGAAAAGGAAAATCATTTTTTTAATCAAATGGAAGATCAAACATAAGACTTTCATATGATTCACATTGACAGAAACAAGAAACAAACACTGCCTTGCACATTCTCTTGTCTCTTTCATTAGTCTCTTCAATTCATGAAAGTTTAATTGAGCAAACTTTCGACTCTATACTTCTGTGATCATATATTAATTTAACCTCAACGATAATCAAATAATAGAATGAATTGTATTTGAGAAAAATTATCATACAAAAAAAAAATCTTTTATTAGCAAATGCTCCGTTGAACATCCTCCCGTTACCTCATATTCACAAAAAAAGAAGAAAAAAAGAAGCCATGAGGATTGGCCTTTCATGCATCAAGTGTCAAAACTGCAATTTCACCGGAGAAAAGCTCGTCCCGCAATTGTTACGACTCGACAAGTTCCATGCAGTTCAGAGAGTTATTTGCTCTAGTAGTAGTAGTTGTTTCCCTTATTGTTTTTGACATCTTTGCAGAGCATCGATCGCACTTCCAGAATACATCGCGGAGGTTCCAAATCCTTCTCCTGTAGTGCGTTCCCCAGCAACTGCTGCATCTGTGAAGCAAACGTGTCGTCCAGCACCTGATCATTTCAAGAATACAGGCAACAAAAATCATCACGAGAAAGAACAAATTTCCAGTGAAAGGGTGTTCTGATTTCAACTTGAAGTCAGCTAGAAATACGGGATTTATTACAAATAGGAAAACGAACAGACAAACATACATTTACTGCAACACGTGAGGCTCTGTACCATGATCTGTTCTCCTTCCTGTCTTCCAGAAACTTTAACACGTCCTGCATTCGAGAATCGTTTTAGTTTTCCAAGAAATTGAAAAGCAGAGAGCTGTACTACAACAATCTGATGTGAAAGTAGCTTTCGTTACCTGGCCCATGCGGTCCCAGAAACCACGACAAACTATAACGAAAACTTGGGTTTCAAGAACAGCGTTCAGCTGATTGATCGTGTTAGTGAGCAACTCCTTCAAGGGCTGCATCCTCTGTCTCAGATCTGACTCAATCACATTTTCCTTGGCGTCTTGAATAATCTTCTTCAGCTTCGTGACATTATGCAGTTTAGTCTGTACAGTGACGTAAAATGCATCAAAATTAAGGATTATTTGGTCCGATTGCTCTGCTTTGGTTGATTAACAGATCAAAGAGAAAATCTTTTATACACCAGGTGCGCTGTGCAAGTTAAGTGTAATTTTAAATGGTACTAGTTTTTCACTAAAAAGTACTACTATTAGTTTGTTAGTGTTAGTTGTTTTACACTTTAAGTATTAAATTTCAACTTTAAAGAATTAATTGTGTACAATTGGTGCACATGTATGTTACTTCAGATGATCACATTTTCAACAAGATATGCTTTGAATTAAAATCCAAAATACTCACATTTTCAACAAGTTTATCAATCACTGATTGCAGGTAGGCTCTAAATTTAGACCGGATCATCACTGTTACTTCGCTGAGTTTCTCCCCTGGGGCCACATTGCCACTTTCAGGCATGCACGAGCCCCACGATTTCAATTGTGACTCGATCTGGGGTCGCAGAACATCAAGCATCCTTTTCATGGAATTCAGAAGAATGCCCAACTGAAAAACAACAAGTTGTTATAGTCTTCTTCTGAAAGAATACAAGAAACCAGAGCTTATTAACGTGCAAAGACAAATCACTGTACCTCAGCGGAGACATTATAAGGAGATGGATTCCCCTTTGTGAATTTCTGGACATATTTGAGACCGAATTTCTTAGGCATCGTGTTTTCCTTCAATACAGATATTACTTCAGCATACTGCTTCTCCAAGCTTTCTACTACTGCCTTCTCAACATCTGCTATGGCCTTTACGAAATAAAACAAGAAACATATACAATAATCAAAAGTGAGGAAAAGAAGTGGAGTAACTTATTTTAGCAGAAGAGAAAGACATGTCCACACATTTTCCAATGCAAAAGTATATTCTGGCCAACGACTCATAATCACATCATATTCAGCGAGCGTCTCCTTTAGCCGGTCATAGATATCGTCGATGAAAGGAGTTGTGGAGAAGCTTGAAGATTTTGCCTGCATTTCCATCAGTTCAGGTTAAATTGAATAACAAAATATTAATAAAAATGTTTATATAAAGCAAAAACATGGATTGGGATAAGAGCTATAGTTAAATTTTAGATATTGTAACTATAGTATTAATGCACTTTATGTATTCAATTTGTTAGCAGGCTATATAAATAGGCAAATATATATATTGATCAGAAATGATAAGAAACCTTACTCTGTCAAGCTTGCATAATTCCAGTAAAGCAAGACGCTTATCTTGAATCCAAAGAGTTATATAAAAGTGGAACAGCTCTTTTGCGTCAACACCTCCTTTGATATAACTGCAAGAAAGTTTACGGAGTTAAAATCAAGATTTTCATGATATGCGATATAGCCACCACTATTTTTATCTATTACCTAATATTCCACAAGGAAAGATCCCTTTGAAAATCGGCAGTAGCTATGACAAGTTCTACGACTGGAGGGGAGGGTCCAGCAGGAGGGCACGAAACAAGGAATTCGCGTAGTCTACTGTACAGCTCGGTGCTATAAATAGACGATGAAAGATTCGGGAGGTCTATAAAACTGCAATGAAAGCCTCACACATTTAGTGGTAGTAGGAATCGAAGGCCATGAATTGGTCATATGATTTGATGAAGACAAATTCAAAATATTCAAAAAACCTGGGAAGGAGATCCTGCTTATGGATTTCAATGTCGGTCAAAATCTCATTGTGAATATTCAAACAAAGAGTTCTCATTTTCTTATACGCGGTAGAGAGGGCCACTGGATCCATCAATAAGTTCTCATTGTTGTTGGAAATGAACTCATCAGTTTCTGAGAGGTGCCTTCTAGACCTTTTTTTGGTGGCATTCTGCACAAAAGCATCCCGAATATTATTATCATTATTATTACTATTAAAAGGATTATAGTATGAGACAAAATTTAAGCTTGCCCACCTGAAAATATCTGCACAATTTTAACTGCACCTCGGGAGAAAGAATATCGTGCAAAAGTTTAAAAAGCTTTAAAGCGGGAGCAAGACCGGGGGCAGCCACGCCTGTTGCAGGTCCAAACACATCCATCATTCCTGATGGTGATGATTCATCCAGGGACTTGTAATTCTCGAATACCAATGTCAGTATCTGCTCAACTTGATCAGACACTTCTCCCAAAAGACGAACCTGGTCAGTGACCAGCAAAATCGTCAAGAATTATAACTATGAGTTCCCGTAAGGTAAGTAAAGTACTTTAGAGAATGCACATTATTTGAGAGAGAGATAAATGCTAATATGATAGGTTACATCATGGATATGCACATCAAAAGTTTGGTACATTCTCAAAATCCAGTGAAGAAATTTCCCATATATAAACTACTACTCCCTCTGTACCACTATAAGATAGACTTACTTTCAATTTTCATCCGTCCCAAATTATAGTCCAGTTACCCACGGAAAGCATTAACTATGTGTAGTGGACCAAGATATCCCTATTTAACACACTTAAGTTCTTTTAAAAGTAGTCGGAATACCAAAAGGTTAAAGTAAACCTTTTATCTTGTGCGTGGGTAAAATAGGAAGAATGAAAAATAAAAATTACTATGCCAACCATATTAATTGTTTTCTTATTCTGTTTCAAAAATTGACGTACTAAGCTCCAAGCGAAAAGGTAGCTAGATTAGAATTAATCATGAGCGACCTACCTCTTGGTGACTCAATGTGTGCTTAGTTTTGCCTTTGATAATCACAGGTAGCAGGAATTCATGCACCAAATCGAGGCAGTCGGCAGTTGGTGTGGCAACATCCATAACATATGAAAGATATCTGAAAATACGTCAAATTAAAGTTAAATTAGACACAGAATGAAGCATAAGTAAAAAAATAAAAAATTGTTCCAAAGCATAAAAATTACAAAACCTGAGCTTTGTGTATGCATCTGAAACACCAAAATAAGATGCAAATTCAGTCACCAACCATTTCCACGCACCATGCAACAACAAGTTTCTCTGCTGAAACTGTTGGACTTTCATTGCTGTCTCCAAAACACAATCATAGGCGATTGTCTCCGCTACAGATGCACACTTCATACAAATGCAAAACAAAACTAGTTAATTTAAATGAAGAAATTAATTCACTAAAAGTTTAGGCTATGTATGATTCTACTTTTTCAACACATTTTCTTCTTAAATTTTTGGAAATTGATTATACAGTAAATAAGAATTTTATTCATCCCCAATATTCACTAATCATTGCTTTAATATACTCCTTCTAACAAAAATAAAAAAATCCCATACCGTTTTCCATTATATCCGGAGATAGAAATTCATAACATCAATATTCGCAAAAAAATTAACTAAACAAATATATGTTCTCCCCTAAAAAAAAATATATATATATATGTTCTCCAATACAAGTATACAACCACCCAAAATGCATGCCTCAAATGATACTCAGAAAAAATTGATAATGACAGAAAACAGAGTCTTAGAGCCCAACTACAGTCCAACTAAACGAGGGTATACATGATGATTTACAAACATATTACTAAGTGAAGCTGCACACTTCATTTATTAATCTCAATTCTAGATGAAACCAAACTATTTCTATGACATCTATGCCATTGATGTTTCCACTCGAGTAAAGTTGGACTACTGGAAGTATAAATAGAATGTTAAGCAGACAGAATTTGCCCTGTGAATTGAGAAATACCTTACGACTACTTTCATCAGCAGTAGTTGAATAGTTAATGTGTAACTGCACTTTCCCAACTTGTTCATGCTCTGGCTCCTGATATATAATACACTGACGAACCTTCTCCTTCTCCCCCTAAATTAAGACAACCAGCAATTCAGAAATAGAAAAATCTGTTTCAGCAATAATTATATCAACTGGGGCCCAGAAACAGTACAGAGTCATCAGCAATATCAGCCACTTGAACTAGGGCATGACCACAATGCTTTCCCTTCGAATCATAGACTTCGATTATCAAATCATCTCCAAATCCATCTGGCAAACTGTACAAAAGTAGCAGAAAAATTAGCATATATTATGTTTATTGAACTGAAGACATTACCAATAGAGTCATGCACATACAATACTCGAGTTTCACCAGATCCTGGTTGCATTCTCAAAGCATCCTCTTCAGGTGAACTTTTTAATCTCAGCAAACAGGAATATGATTCTGCAATCAGAATAAAATTACCATTCAGTCCCTAGTTATAATACGGAGTGTCTCGGATTTTATACAAAGTAGCATGTGCATACCTTGTACCACTTCATAGGATGATGAAGTGCTAGCCCAAGCATTACAGCCAATTCTAAGAAGCTGGGGCAATTCTTTCAAATACCTGCGGGTCCCGACAATTATGTATGCCAAGCTTTTATGTAATAAAGAGCCATTGATAGTCATAACCGGAGTAATGCTTTCTCTTCGTAAGGCTTTCCTCTCAGTGGAGAAAACTGATTTCACATTTGATAGCCGGTGCTGAAAAGATTCAAACTTCACCATGGATGATGACTTTAAAGACGTAAATGCACAGCCAGTTGGTTGATCCATCCCCATTTTCACCTTACGCACTGCAACATTATCAAGTTTACAGCAACATTAAAAATTCATTTTCTACAAGAATGAAACAGTTCAAGAGAAATAGAAAGGAATAAGAAAAATTCATGTAGTACCTTGAACTTTAATCTTTCCAATTGTTTTCTTGGTCTTTACAGAAGCGCCTTCACTGACAAGTTCTGAAGAATCTTTTCTAAGCAGTTCTTCCTCTGATTGTAACAATATGTGTTTTAACCTGAAAATTTTATAAACAACAAACAAGTTAGAGACCACCCAATTCACTTTAAGAATTCTTCAAAACTTTCAATTGCCATTTATTTGCAAATTTTACAACTTTCAGTACAAATTATTCAATATCAAGTGAAACGCCAAAATAATATAATACCCCAAAAAGGAATAGCTTACCCAAACGCATCCCTCAGCAATGCACATTCATTTTCCAAAAATGGGGGAGCTTCCATACAGCCTCTGGCCCAAGAGTGAAGGCAGAGGCGGACACATGCATCATAAGACAAAACAGCATACCAATAACCTAGGCCACTGTATCCAATTTGGAAGGTGAATAACAGAGATTAGTGAAACCAATTCCTCAAAAGTGATCCAAATAAAAAACTGTGAAATAATTAACATGTAATGTACATTAGTGGGGACCTATGAACTATTAGGAGTACTAGCCAGTTACCTTGCATGAAATGTAGGATATCTAGCAGGTAACGGATGAGAAGAAACAGCTGCATTCCTGTGGAATGCACATACTTAGTTTAAATATTCAAAGTTAATTCGACAAGCCTACGACTATATGAACTTTGGGTTGCAATTTACATTCAACGATGTACCTTTCAGACACTTCAGGAGTTTCAACTTCTTTAGAACCCACCATCGCGATCTTAACCTTGTTAGACTCAACCTCAGATTCAGAAGCTACCGACGTTCCTGAGCAAGTGTTAACATCCCCTCTAGAAGCTGGATTTCTTTCAGAAACTTGATTCACATTCTGAAAATGCCCAGTCAGTGGGGGTGCACTCGGGATGTCATCATCATAGGAGTTACTTTGCTCTCCTGCACGACGAAAGTCCTGAAAACACCATTAAATCAGAACCCCGCAACGCATATCACACAATTAGCAATCGAAAGATGAGCTAGTAAGACGATTCAACCCTTCTGATCTTTCCAAAATTTTCAAGCAAAATTCAACAAAACTAACAAAATTTTATTGAAACTGAATTGAACAGAAATCAAATAGTCGGTATCAGCTCCATCATCCAAAATAACTCTCTCCAAGTAAACTCTCCTCACTACCACAACACACCAAACAGTTGCATAATGTAGATTACAATTAACCTGTCTTATTGTTTTCGTATTTGTCGGCATAGTGGGGCCCGTTGTGTTCACCCCTGCATTGAAGTTTCTCTCCCGTAAAACGCCATTGTTGTTGCTCGACCTTGGTGGTGATGAATTCACTTCTGAGCTCGTGACAGATTCCGACGAGTCGTCATAGACAATGTCACGACGCCCACCCAAATGGTTACCTAAGCCTAGTCTATTAGTAGGCGGGGGAATGTTTCTAGCGCCGCCGTTGGCTACTTTATTATCTTGAGGCGAAGCTTCGAGTGAGTAACGACCACCGTAGCGCTCGCCGTCGGAATCAGAGGTATCCATGTCCGATTCTGATGGGTCTTCAATGACCCGGCTAACGTTCATCCCTGCAGGCATATGACCACTCCGGAATTTGGACACTGAGGGCAACCCGAGGCTACTGCCCCGGTATCTCAGCCCCATAACTGAATCAGATTGTAGTTTCTGATTCGACATTGGAAACCGACTCTTTCTTTTTCCACCTGAGAGAGAGAGAGACAGAGACAGAGAGAGAAGGAAGAAATTTAAACATGCTTCGAGCTTTTTACTCTCTGCTAATTGCTGACACTAAAAGCCCAACAAACAAAATCCAATTCTCAAAGTTATCCATTGAATAAATTCAACACTAAGTAGACGTAAAAATGGCAAGAAATTTAGAGAAAAATGCACCCCAAGAATCACCATAAATACCTAGAAAATGCGAAAAATAAAGAGCCCCATTAAATGAAATTACCTAAACTGCGAGAAATATGAAGGGGACAGAGACAGCTCTCTCTGCTCAACGTCGTACTGCTGAAAACGTTCCTTTCAAGAAGCTTTTCCTTTTCTTTTCTTTCTCTCTTTTTGCTCAGTCTCTGCTATATTCAAAATTCTTTTGCAAGCTATCCCACATTCGAACCAAACATGGGTTTTCACCAGTCCAAGATTAACAAGAACATCATCATCTCTCCTAAATTGCAACAGAAAAGGGGGGAACAAACAAACCAAAAGAAGAATTCTTTTTCAACAGAAAAGAGGATACGTTTAAGAATTGAAAAGGGGTTTCAATTGGGATGAAGTTTTTGAATCCTTTGCAACGGTAAGTGCTTAGTGGCGCCGCTTTAGGGGGTCAGAGGGTGTGGCCCTCTTCACACTTCACACTTTAATTTAATTCATCTTTATTTGTTAATTAATGATTTGTATTGTGGGGTTATTATTTGGCATTACACTTTTTTTTTTTTTAACATTAGTAATTATAATGATTATTTATATATATTTCAAATTAAAGGAGAAAAGTTTGATGTCGAGGAATTTAAATGATGGACTGTATTTGAGTGTTGCTTGCCTGCTGCGCGTCGCACTCTAATACTGTGTGGGTCACATGTATATTCTATGTACTGCATGGGACCCACGTTCAGCTACTTTCCTTGTCTCTTTTCTTTTGAATTTTTGAATTTGGTAAGACACTTTTTTAATAAAAATTATTCATCAATAAATTATTATAAATTCTCCTAATGAGTTTTTCGATATTTTTAATTAAATATTCAATATTTTAAAATAATTTTATCATGAATCATTTCAAAATCTACTCTAAAAAAAACTAATCAAGACCTATATGGAGGTATGTCCATATTTAATTGAATTACTAATTGGAGACCAATAATATTATAGAAATATAAATTTATGTTAAGTTGTATGGCAAATTTTTATTTTTAAAAATCTTCTAATTATAGTAATCTCAATTTAAAATTTCATCTCAACCCTAAATCTTAATCATTATTTTTTATTTCAACTCTATATGTTAAATTCAAAATTATATAATCCTTTTATGGAAACTTTTAGATTCATCTTAATTTCTAAATCTAATATATATTCCAACTAAACTTTTTTAATGGAAGTTTTTAGGTTCACCTTAAACCTTAATTTCGTTCAATTATTTTTTATTTTATTTTCACGATAGTTTCTATTTTAATCTTGTCTTTAAAAAGGGCTACGGCCCAAAACCGCGGATTGGGCCACGAGCCTACGACCAGGCCATATTTGTCTTTTTTATTATTTTTAGAATATTTTGAATACAACGACAAAAAATTATACTCCTTTCACTAATTTTATTCCAACTTTTTTTTATTCACCGATCATATTCTTTTTTCATTTATAAAAATAAATTACACCCATAAATAAAATTTAAACCCATAATAATCTTTTTTTATTATTTTATCTATCTTTTTAATATAATATTAATTTTATTAAATATCGTGTCTAAAATATGTAATTAAATTTCTTTGATGGAGTGAGTAAATTTTAACTTCATACATTTAAACCGGATGGGAAGAAAACGAATTCTTTGAAGCAATCAAATAACAATCATCCCAGAATACATTATACCACATTTTGGCATGATAGAAATGATCATATCTTCAATTCAAGACACAAGTTCGTGAGATACTCTTTTGTGAAATATATTTAATATAATTAAATACTAAAAATTTGTGGGGCCATGGGTGGGCTCTAAATCAAAATTCGAGAGTCAAATTGATTTTTTTTTAATTCGCGCAGATATTTATTTTAAAAAATTTGCTCTCACATTGTTTTATTATATGAACAAATATGTGTTATTATAAGACAAAATATGAGTTACTAGTCCTTAAAAAATAAATTTTTGTGTTTTAAAGTAACTATAAGGACAAAGATGTGCATTTACAAGAATAAATATGTATTTTTTAATTTATTTCTTATTATTTTAAATCAAGATTTATTATTTCATACATTAACACAAATTTACTCTAGCAATAATGTATATATTGCTCTAAAATTAAAATAAATTTGCTCTAATAGTAACACACATTTGCAGTGACACATATTTACCCTAAAATTAACACATATTTGTCCACCAGTAACACATTTACTCTAATATTAACACATTTGAACTCCAATACTAACACACATTTATTCTGACGTCAATATATATTTGCTCTAACATTTACTCTAATATTAACATGCACTTGTTAGCCTGGATGTGTTATTTACTATATAGAAATTAGAAAATAATTATTTTTATAAAACTAAAAAAAAATTATGAAAATCAATACTTGAATAGATTGTAACATACATTTTTACCCTTATAATGTATTAAAAATATTAATTTCTGTAAAAAAACACAAAAATATTAGTGAAAAATAGCATTTAATATGATAGTAATATATATTTTACACTTAAATGACATGTTTTTTCCTATACAGTAAAAAAGTTTAGGAGCAAAAAACTTAGAATTAATGTAGCGCGAGTTTTTAAAGAAAACTCACTAAATCCGACCCGATCCGTCCATAATCCGCAAATCTTATAAATATGAATTATTTTACGGATCTTATATCTCTAAAATATTTCATCTAACAATTTGTGCGAATTTATATATAATATAGAATAAATATAACATTTGATTCTGTTTAGAAGAAACAGTTGAAACCAAACTAGTTTCAAACACGAACCTACAAAGCAAAAATAAAATAAAATTTGATAAATCAATATAATAATGTACAAAAAAAAAATGAAAATAATTTATTTATAATAAAAATTTCATAGAACAATTTTAAATACCAACTATTTAATAAAAATATCAAAAATCTAAATCAAGGTTTTATATTTATATTGTATTTTTCAAAATTATTTATAAATCTATCTAAAATTGTACAATTCTTATCCCAATTTTTATTACTGCTGTAAAAAAATTTATATTCCAAATAAAATATATATTACTTTATAATTATTTCATAATAAACTTATAGTAAATTATTTTCATATAAATCTACTTTACAAAAAATTATAATATAAAATGAACTCGATTGATATTCACACGTCATACAACATCAGAAGTGCAATATCAATGCATCTAAGTTTCTTTGTACTTGGATATATTTTCAACCCTGTATCAGAAATTGCAGGAAAATAGAACATCTCATATTTTTATAGATCAATAATAAAATAAAAAATAAAGCGTTAAAAGGTTGTAAACAAGAAACGAAAGTAAAGTGACAAGACTATGGCTCTCCTTACATGCATAAACAGAGAGAACATATATTTTTGTACAACGAGCAATACATCTCTCTGACATTATAATGCACCCCACAACCTCGTCCTTAACAAATATAACAGGCCACAGGGTTCATGCAATTTGTTCCACTAAACTGAGGTCCAAGAGCCAAAACTTAGAAACCTAGGCCATTAAGATGGGAGGATCGAGCATTACTCGTCCTTTGAACCGAATACTTCCTGCTTAATCTGTTCGACTCTAGTCACCAACTCATCCCTATTCTCCTGCAAAATAAATATGATATGAGTTCAACTCGGGCACCACCGAAAGGGGAACACATAAACTTGCACGGACGGTCTTATGTATGAAACATGACACTTTAGCCTGTTTTTGTTATATACCCAAATTTCATAAGTATCAAATAACAAGATTATGTTTCATGAATGAGACAATCTACTGCAACATTTCCTCTTCTAAGGTAGTTTTTTTTTTTTTTTTTTTTCAAGTGAAGTAATTGGATACTAACCTTGAAAAGTAGATAGCGAGAGGTGAACCAGATTGTGTAGCCAAGACCGATGAGTTCCAACACTTTTGGGAACTATAGGTTTCAACAATTTTAGAATAAGAATTACTATTTGTATAGTTAGCAAAGATATTGTTTGCAAGTAGTAAGGCAAATTCCATGTACAGAAGATGAGTACTCACCACCGGAATAGAGTCAATGGCACCAACAACAGCAGCGGCTAGCCATAGTGCCACCGCACCCCCACCACCAAACACAAGAACTGAATATGTTTCCTCGTAATCCAACTGAAATAAGAGGTGAAACTTTGTGAGATTCATCACCAATTTGTCTTCTAGTGCAATGTATTGAAAAACATGGATAGGCATATTGATGGCCAAACAAAAACTTCAGGGCCAATATGGATATTATAATGTAGGCATTGGTCTATCTGCATTAGTTGAATGTCAACGGTTCATCGTAAAGTTCCCAAATACAATTGAAGGAAAATCACATCTTCTGGTAATATCAAGAAGTCGTTTGGTTATATGCTCGAGACTCAACTCTGTATACCAAAAGAGTTCAAGAAACAAGTTTGCACCTAATTTACACTGATTTTCTGGATACAGTCTCAAAATCCAAATTCATTCTCAGAATAAACCAAATGCCTTTAATTAGTCCTATATTAAACCACCAATCCAATGATTATCATCTATTTTACATTAACAACTCATTTAATATCAGTAATATCATATAGAGATCATTTGAAGCTCAATATAACATGAATTAGACAACTCTTCCTGAACCTCTATTTGACATAATTACAGAGTACAGACTATTTCCAACATGCTATTGTTTTCAAAAAGTTAACAGGAATCGTTTCGACATCCTTTTGTGGGCAGTCCCTGGAAACATTTTGAGAAATTAAAATACAAGAAAACAAAGTGTAGGTGTACAATACGCGTAAAAAAGGAAATATCTTGGCAAAAATATAGCAAGAGGTTGCTCAGGTAACCGCTCAGCATCGATCTGATTATCATCGATGTGTCATCAAGCACACTTATGTGCTTTCAAAATTTTGAATATACTCATCATAGCAACCGAGAAATTTGTACCAAATTGTCCACCTGGCACTACACATGTACGAATTTGAAGCCACTCACGGGAGGAACACTAAGAAAGTGTAGTATGCAGTTCGCAATATTCTCTCTGAGTTTCTTCGCCCTCTAGTTGGCTTAAATATCGAACTCAAATACTTTATACCAGAAAACTACCATTCTTCTTGTTGAATTCTGAACTAACTTCGGGCATGACAACAGAGACTTAATAATAATCTAAATCGCATAAGATCTGGATTTTAAAGTAGCACAAACAATGCAAGGCAGACATCAAATACATAAAAGAAACTGCACCTTTATATCAAAGTCCTCCAAGAACTTGAACATTTGCAGAGAATCGCCAAAAGAGCCTTCTTGTGGCACTTCATTGAGCTGAGAATCAAAATCTTCTCTGTTTTCCTCTGGTCGAGTGCTTTCCACTACCATCCGTTCATCAGATTCAGTTTCATCCGAGTCGTACTGAGTTGTCTGATTAGAGGTTTCCTCAGAAGTCGTTGACCTCAGAGATGAACTGATGCGGTATCTCAATCCTGTTCCTGCGACCAATTCTCCGCAAATCAATAACCAAAATACTGCCATAAACACACACACACATGGCAAGCCGAATGCTGATAAAAACTGGCAAAATGAGAGCAAAGGAAAATGCTGTTAACTGAAATATTTGGTCGATAATACACATTACATGCCCTATGTAAAATGGGTTTCTCACCAACACTATACTACATCACGAATAACTAACAGAGGTAAATAAACTCAACATAATTGTATCCTGATCAATATAATTTGTCAATTTTCCAGAAACCTCTCGGCTTAACCAAAAAAAAAAAGACAAACAATTTACAGAATTCAGATATCACATAACAAACTAGAAATCTAGATCTTAATCATCAAATTTTAATAAAGACGAAAATTGAATGCAATTAGAACTCACCAGAGTTGAAGCTCGCTTGCCTGAGAATGGACGGAAACTGCGTTTTGCAATTGATTGATTGAATTTGCTTCGAGGCGATAAATTTGGGTTGGATTAACGGAGAATTGGAGATGCCTCGAGCTGTGCAGAGCTCCATTTTTTCGATCATGAGGGATTTTGGAAGGGTTAGGGTTGTTGTCATAAATAGACAAATTCTAGGGTTTAAACCTTTTGGTCGGGCAGGGCAGTGGTCCTATTTCTCTGGCTTGCCACTGAAATGTGAAACACCAGCATCCTTTGAACCCTTTTTGCTGGCTCTCCTCTCCTACACAAACTTTATTTAATTTTTTATATTACAAAATAAATCGGTGACTCTTTAATGAATATTTTTGATTCCTTCAACATTGCCTCTATCTTTATATTAAAAAATAATTTTTTTTTCTAATAATACAAAGAGAAAAAAAATGTGAGAATACCACAATATACCTATTTTTAATTTAAAAAATTTTATTTTACCCATATCTACTTTAAAAAATATTTTATACCCAATTCATAATATAAAAATAATTTAATATTGGATTGGGTCTCACATTATCTTCATGACTACGCTACTCTTACATAGGGGTCGATTTGATTTTATGAAGTATTTGATGAGTAAATAAATAAAAATAAAGAGAGAGAGTTTATATTTTAAATATTATAGTGCATTTTTCAATTAGTAATTTTGTATGGAAAAAGTTTTATTAAATAATCACTGACTCGATACACGATCATAAAAATTAAAGTTTATAATTAAATTTTTATGAAGACAGTTCGGTAGAAAATTTAAAATTTTGATTTAATTCTGATGTGGTTAATGCCGTGTTAGTTAAATTTTAATAGATATATTTTCAAACATCACAAATTCAAATAATCACATATATATGATAACAATATTATAATTAGTTAATTTATCAAAATTGTATGCTTTAATTTTTTATAGTATTATTTATTATTATATAATATTTGATAATATTAAATTATATAAATATCAAATGGAGTGGAGTGGGGCGAATGTGGGTAGGATACAGTGGGGTGTGGTGGAATAATTAGATGATGATGTTTGTGAGTTTTATGGGTAAAAAAAATGTTCACATTGAAAAGAGAGAGAAAACATTATTTATATTTAAAATGGGTGAAATAAATTTTTTAAAGTTGAAAATGAGTATTTTGAATTTTCTCCCAAAAATTTATACCCTATTTTAAATACCTGTTTTCAAACTTTACAAAAAGGGTAAAAACACTTTTTTTTTTGGAAAAGTTATCTCTTATCACTTAAAAAAAAAACTTCTACATTTTTTTTGTAGAGATTAAAAACATACACTAAAGCAGAATATTACGCTTGAGCTAAATATGATTGTTGTGATTATGTTGTATCCATTTACGGACACAAGTGACCCTTAATTGGGTTAAGTGCGATTTAGACTTATTGCCATTCAAAATAAATGTAATGATAATGTCACTTGGGTTTGGCCAACAAACAAAGAGAGTATTTGGTGTTCTCTAAAATGAAATCAAAGATTCGCTTTTGGAATATTGAGAGCAAAGAGAGCTAGTTAAGAGAGAGATCATACAACTCCCTCCATTCCAATATAATTTAATTTTTAATTTTTGAACATGTGCATTAAGACAAATATTAAAATAATAGTTATATACTTATATTATAATTAATGTGAAGTGTGAATAGTAATTTATAAATAAATGAAAAATTTATAGAATAACGGATAAAAATAGTAAAATAAAAATTTATAGAGGAACAAATAAAATATATTTTAGGTTGAATCTCTTTCTTTGTGAGTAAATAACCTATTTACTTTTCATGTAAGAATGATTTGTTTATGCTATGAGTATTGAGATATTGATAGAACCATTTATCCTATTGATGCAAAATTGAACTAGGCGGCCGTCTAGGCGCTAGGCGGTCTTCTTCCGATTCAATTCTTGCAAAATCGATAAATTTGAGTGTTTTTGGGCCTAGACACCTCCTAGACGGTCAAACGTATATATATTAATCTATATTTTTTTTTAAAAATATTAAAAAAATAATGCAGCACCTAATCAGCCTCTAGGTTGTAAGAAAACATCCGATTAACGATTTTAAACTTATACTGTTAATCTTATTGAACAAGTAATAAGGGTGGGAATTCCCCTATTTTGTACAAATTATAATGTATTAATCCACTGTTAATCTTGCATATTTATAATGCTTTTGATTGCATTTATTTTGATTCATTATGTTGTTAGAGTTGAAGTTGGAAATGCATTACTTTCAATGTATTCTATGAATGTGATTCGTGAGCTTGCTTCTGCTGTTTGAAAACAAATGTAATTTCTGATATGTTTGAAAGCAAATATAATTTTGGAAGCCAGTAAATAAATCGACATTAATATAGGGAGGAGATATCACTTTGGCCAAACATGACTATAGATATTTTGTTGCCTATGTATTGCTGTCATCATACTTATCTTTTGGTCTGCTGATAAAGGTTAAAAGTGATGGTGAGAAATGGAGGTCAGCAAATAGTTTTAATGCAATATGTCATCAACAATTCCAAATAACCTGTGCAAATATGACACAAATCAGATTATACCAAAAGCTATAATAATATAAATTGTCAGATTGCTGTCATCATTCTTGTTATTAACAATTTCATCCGGCTCTCTTCTTCTAGCCTTTGGTGGCCTCCCTGCTTGTCTACCAACATTTGGGGGAAGATGAGGTGTGATACCTGTAGAAGAACAAGTTGTGAATATATATCATAATTTTTTTTTATTAATACAATATATCTTTATATACCTGCAGGTTCCCATTCATCTTTTCCATTGATGGGCAATATGGTGTGATCATAAACCATGCTATAAGTATTAACTCGGTAGCAGCTATGTGTGAAGTCCTCAGGTATCAAACCTTGACAGTAGATAGCTCTTGTGGCATGTATGCAAGGAATTCCTGTAAGATCCCACCTTCTACAACCACAACAACTTTTTCCAAGATCCACAGAATATTGTGTTCCATCAATCATTCTGATCTGATAATGTGTGTTATCAGTCTTCATTGGAATACAACTCCCAATTTTTTTTCACATTCTCATGAATAACACTTTGAATCTTAGGACACAATAAACCTTGCCACTTCTTGCCCTTCCTTGCCCTGTCTCTGTGCTTCTGCATTCTGGCCCTTAACCAATCCATGATCCACTCCAACATACTAATGATAGGTAGCTCTCTAGCTGGTAATATGGCAGCATTAAATGACTCACAAATGTTATTCATTACCATATCACATATGGGATCAGTGTTAAAATGTGATTTACTCCAATGTTCTGGAGGTTTATCACTTAACCATTGAAGAAGCATAGGACTTAACTCTCTAATATCATTCATTCTCCTATTAAACTCATTTTTGGTAGTGGCCTTTGATGCTTTGTACAAAGCATTCTTAAATGCTTGTCCTCTAAAACCTGCATTCCTCATATTTCCATAGAGGTGTCTAACACAAAATCTATGAGATGCATCTGGAAACACCTTCTGCACAGCCTGAACTAACCCCTTTTGTTTATCAGAAATAATGGTCCACTCACTATCCCTTTGAACTTCCAAAGCCCTCTTCAAAACAGTTAAAAACTAGTCCCATGTGTCCCCATTCTCTTTTGATACAACAACATAAGCTATGGGAAATATGTTGTTGTTAGGATCAACTCCTACAACAACTAACAAAATCCATCTATGAGGCCCCTTCAAGTGGCAACCATCAACCCCTACTAATGGTCTACAACCCAACATAAAACCAGCTTTGACAGCATGCAGGCATATGTATATCCTGTCAAAGAGTGTTAGGCCACTAGGTTGAGTATCTACTCCAACCTAAACAGTAGAACCTGGGTTTGTTCTCCTAATTTCATGAGCATAATCCCAAAGAAGATAATATTGTTCATCAGCATTACCAATTTGATTTTCTAGGGCCATCTTTTTTGCCCTACATGCCTGATGATCTGTAATGTTCACACCCAACTGAACTTGTGCTTCAGTTTTGAAAGAAGAAACTTTTTTCTTTGGATCAGTTTTAAATTGGTATCCATACCTCCCAACTAGCCAACTAGACATCATGCTTTTAATATGATAAGATTCAGGACAAGTGTGTTTTTTTATAGTAAGTGGTAATCTGAAAAGTAGGTTCATTAGGAACTATTCTAGCATGCACCTTCCATTCACACCCCTCAGTCTTACACTTCGCATACACCCTTTCTCTATCATTTTTTGCCAACTTAATATTCCTCTTCCTAATAATAGAGTCAGAGTGCACAGCATCAATGAACTCCCAATTATGACTGAAAAGCATTTTCAGTTTTAATTGTGGGGTAAACATGTGCTTTGGATTGAAAATTGGACACATACCACCCTCATACTCACTGTCAGACCCTTTGTCACTAATGAAATCCTCACCACTCTCAATAACATCTTCCTCTCCACTCCCTTCAAGCTCTGACACCTCATCGGAACTAGTACTCTTATACTCTACATGTGCCCCATGATCTTCACTCTCACTACAAATATAGTCATTATCATCACTCTCACTATCTCCATCTTCAGCCCTCTCCTCCCCCTCACTGTCTCCATTAGCCCACACACTTTCACCTTCATACAACTCAAAGTAAATATTCAACTCTCTAGAAGCCAAAATAGTTTGCTCAACTAAAGGCTTGAAGGAAGCATGCTCAGTGAGAGGTAAACACCTGTCCTCTTCTTCACATGAGAACAATTTACTAACCCCCAAAATCCACAATTTATACCAAATTTTTGTAGGGAATCCAAACTGAAGGTTTTACTATCAACATGGTCTCACTTATATATACTACCACCCTCGTACTTACCCATATTAATCCTCCAATTAACATGAAGACACATGGTAAATTCATGCCCATTTGGATCTCTAATTTTTTTTTAATACTACATACAAGGACAAAAGACAATTAAATCTACTATGGACCACTACCCACCCATTGTCGGTTACTTTAAATATGTTGACATAAATGGACAACAAATAGACAACACACTGAGCATATACAATATATAAACCAAATAAATAAGACCAAAAATACTTTATACACAACAAGTAGGCCAATAAGTATTAAAGAAATCACACTTTTACACTTCACGAAACCTCATGCTTAGAACTCTCTTCTTTCACGTTTCTTCACTTTCTTCCCTGATTAGGGTCTCTCAAATCATTTAGTGTCGTTTCACGCTAAAAATTTGGGTTATACTTAGGGTAATATCTCTTGAGTTATATTTCTTGGGCTGAATATTGTACCAAACTCGTTTTCTTAAATATACCCGACCCATAACCCATGTATTAAAGCAATTAATTAAAATTTTCAGTTGACAATAAAAAAAGGAAAGAATGAGACTTTAGGCAGTAACCGGATAGGTAACCTGCTACAACAGTAAGAGGATGAATTTAAAAAAAAAAACAAAACACTCAGGATTAATTTCAAAGTGTGTATTCGAACGAGACCAAAATCAAAGTAAGGCAAAGTTACGGTACCTACAAATTATTAAACTCTAAGGGCTCATTTGGTCCGTAAGATAAAAGTATTTATCCATGCATGTTTTTTACGGATAGATACTTTTATCTTACGAACCAAATGAGCCCTAAAATTATTAATATAATGAAGTACTCTATAATTTAGAGTCATATATAAAAAGTAGATATTGAAATGAGAAAATAAAATAGAGATTGATATGCAGCTTGGAATTAGGAAAAAGAAAAAACTATAATTATTACACAGAATAAAAATGATAGAATGGACAGCTAATTAGCATTTATGAAGGGCATGACCAAAGGTATAGGGTGCATAGTAAAGGTCCCATTTATCATTACCAAAAAAAGCAACTTTGTAAGCCAATAAGAACTCCATTATTATATGCACCCAAAACAATCCTAACGGATTCTTCTTTTCAAATATAATGTGCAATAATTGTACATTTGTAACGGAAATTAGAGTGGCTAAAACACAATTAATTAGTGGGAAAATTACAAAATGATTTTCAAAATGGACAAAAATTATAAATTGGTTCTATGCAAAAAAAAAATATATATATTTCTGTGCAGAAAAAAATTACAATTCTGTGCAAATATTGTGAACCAATTTATAAATATAGTCACTTTTTTTAACAAATATGTAAGTCACCCTTAATTAATGAGAAAATATAAAAAAATGGTCATGTAACTTTGTTTGAATCCAAATTTAGTCCTTTATCTTTATAATTTCTCGATTATAGTCCTTTTGTTATAAAAAATGGTCATTTCCGACTGAAATTTAAAAAATTGGTCGGAATTTACACATGTTCCAGGAGAAAATATAAAAAATGGTCATGCAACTTTGTTTGACTCAAGATTTAGTCCTTTATCTTTTTAATTTCTCGATTATAGTCATTTTGTTATAAAAAAATTATATATTAATTTTAAATTAATTTTTTTATAAAATATTGAAGATTATGTAATTTTTTTTAAAAATACTTATTTTTTATTTTAAATATGATTATTCATATTTAAATAATATTAAAATCCCCTATTATCTATTTCTGAATATATAAAATTTTACGTGACTTAATACAATGCTTCCTATATAACTTTTTTATTTTCTCATAATTTTATATTTTTTAAAATAAAATATATATAACCGTTATCGGTTACTTCTTTATCCATCTTCTTTTTAATTCACAAATTTCTCCATCAATTCCATCACTCCATATTTCTAAATATTTTTATTTTTCATCTTAAAAAAATCTTTTTAATAGTTAAAAAATATTAACCACCATCCATAAAAAAAAAGTCATATATTTTAAGTTAACACATAATTTTCTTGCACTAGAATCACCATTGTAATACTAACCACCATTCATAAATCTCGACCAACTAAATCACATTCATTATTCATTTTAAAATTATACTACCTCCGTCCACGAAATTTATGCTCACATTTTTGCACGTGGTTTAATGCAATATGTCGGAGGGTATTACGGGATATTATGAGGTCCGTTTTGAATAAAGAGAATATTTATGAAAAGTATATCATATGTACTTTGCATAAATACTTTTTTTACTCAAAACGGGCCTCACAATATCTCATAATACCTTCCGACATATTGCATTAAACCACGTGCAAAAATGTGAGCATAAATTTCATGGACGGAGGGAGTATATATTATTAATCTCAAATTAAATTATTTATTTTCAAAAAAGAAATTTTCAAATTAAATCATTTATTTTCAAAAAAAATTAATCAACATGTTCATATGTGGCGTTAGAAGGAGGGTGCGTCGAATCTGAAAATTTTGAAAAATTAACAAAAAGTTAGGGTTTGTTTGAAGATTTGAAGGTGTTCTTGATAAAACTCAAGAACACTTGAAGATACACATACATCTTCATCCCTTGAACGAAGAACCCAGATTTCCAGATAAAAATCTAGATTTTCGGATTTACAAATTCTGCACGGAAAAAAGTTTTCAAACGCACGCGTGTACACGAATAAACCGAATTCCGGATAATTCGTCATACGCGAGGCTAGACGAAAACTTGCACAGCTCCACCCAAGCTGGACGACCTCCATCCCAGCGACCTCCCTCCACCTCGGCGATCTGCAGCGAGCTACCCCCTCCGAAATCCAAAAATAGCTAACACTCGAGCCGCCAAAGGACAGGCCTCCACAGCTGCGGGAAGGTCCAAAGGGGGTGACCAAAACCAGGCCGAGGTGGAGACCTCACAACCCCCTCCCCAGAAGAGCACCGCAGCTCCGCGACCTCCGCGAGTTATGGTGACCCAAGAAGACTTGGCCCCCGCCGTGAGGGACCTGACCAGCAACCCCGACGAGCTCCAATGCACTATCGCGACCTTACAGAGGTTGCAGCAGAGGCAGCAGGACGAGCTCGCCCTGGTACCCAGGCGAGCTCCAGCTACCGAGGCCCGGGAGCAGACCAGGCCCACCCAGGGTACCCAGACCAGGGGGGATTATAGCGCCCTCCCCACCGAGCAGGAGGCGAGCTCGGCACAAGCTCGCCAGCGTAGGGAGAGGACTGGTAAGGCCAGAATGGTGTAGGAGGATCCCGCTCCTTACACCGGAAGGGAGTCGGCCTACACCGGGGCATCTGGCACCCACCAATCACAGAGAAGAGAAGTCCTCCAAGACCGCCTGGGCCCGAGATACGAGGAAAATGAGCGGATGGCGGCCCCAGCTGCGTCTCACGGGGACTCCGACCAGCAACCGCGCAGGTCCGCCCACGAAAGGTTGAGGAGGCCCGCCACTGACCTGCTAGGCCCCCATGGCGGACGTCAATTCCAGCCCGCCACTGAGAGGTCACCCCAGAGTGAGGCACCTCGGGGACGTGCATCCGCGAGACGCACGACCTTTGAGCAACTTTCGCCGGAGGTGACCCGTGATGACGAGCTGGCCTCACTAAAAAATACCGTCGAAATGCTACAAGCTCAAGTAGCAGCCAAGTCTGGCGGACCTGACGCCACAACTCTCCCCGCATCCCCATTGGCACCTGTCATCCTCCGCGCACCGGTCCAGAAGAAAATCCAGTTCCCGACAATGTCCGCGTACGAGGGCGAATCTGACCCGAAAGTCCACTTGGCTAAGTACGCGGACTTCATGATTTCGGTTGGCGCCACCGACTCCACCCAGTGCCGGAACTTCCCGCTGACCCTAGGGGACCGAGCTCACCGCTGGTTCTCTTCACTCGCCCCGGGGTCAATCTGCTCTTTTGGCCAACTCTCGCGGGAGTTCCTGGCCCACTTCTCTGGGTTCGGATCCTACCTTACCCAGAAGCACCGACTCGCCAACATCTATCAAGGCGAGAATGAGACCGACCAGCAGTACCTGGAAAGGTTCGACAAAATCCTGCTGGAGGGCGAGCCGGTGAGCGAGGACACCAAGGTCATCGCAGTAATGGCCGAACTCAGGAGGGGCACCGACCTCTGGAAGGAGATGTACCTCGCATGTCCCAACACTTACACCGTATTCCGTCATAAGACAGGGGTGTTCGCGGCCATGCAGGAAGCACTGCTCAAAGAGGTTGGTGCCCACGAAGAAAGGAAACCCTACGGGAAGAAGTCTGGGGGCACCTACAAAGCCCCCGGAACTTAAAGGTCTTTGGTGAGGGAGACGAGCTCAAAGAAAAGCTCAATCAGGTCCTCACTGTATCCGTTGACCACGTCTTCACTGCCGTCAAAGGAAATGCCATGCTGGAGGAGCTGAGGTGGATCCGCCAGGACCGCACAAAGCTCAACCCTAACAAATTCTGCGCCTACCACCAAGCCATCGGCCACTTCACCAGCGAGTGTCGAGACCTCCTCAAACAGCTCTGGAAATTCTACGAGGATGGTAAGCTGGCGAAATTCGTGAAGAAGGCCCAGGCTAAAAGGTCAAGGTTCGAGAGGAGGGCTACCTCCGATGATGAGGATGAAGAAGCGGGCCAACCTGGTCCCCAGAACAGGCGGAGGGCACCTCCCCAACCTCAGCAAAACTTGGAGCCCACCCGAGAACTCCTAGTTCTCGAGGAAGAGATCAGAGCTGCCGGAGGTCTCCAGGATGAGGGGATCTCCATATCCAAGAGGAAGAGGAAGGCCGAAATCCAGGCCATAAACCAAGTCCAGGAAGGCAGCTCCGGCCCCAGGTCCGTCTCACAGCTTACTGATGAGCTGACATTTTCCTCGGCTGACTTGGAAAGGGTACTGATGCCCCACAACGACTCGTTGGTGATAACCGCCAACATCATGAACGTCCGAGTTCACAGGCTACTTGTGGACACCGGTGCATTCACCAACATCCTCTTCAAATCCACCTTAGATTCCTTAGGTGATTTTGAGTCGTATCTGGAGCCTAGCAACGCTAGGATAGTGGGGTTCGGAGAAGCTGTAACCGTCCCCCTAGGTAGTGTTAGGTTGAGCGTCCAACTTGTATCGGCTGAGGACCCCGAAAGGAGACTGACTAGGCTCATAGATTTCCTAGTTATCGACCAACAGTCCTCCTACAACGGGTTCCTTGGCCGCCCATTTATTAATGAATTCAAAGTGGCGTGTTCGACCTACTACTACTGTTTAAAATTCCCAACTCCAAAAGGTGCCGGGACTATAAAAGGTGACCAGAAAAGGCCCGAGAGTGTTTACTCCAAATCAAAGACGGCCGGGTCAAGAAGTCTGTTACACAGGTCCACATCCTCAAAGAGGATGTACAGATTCCTACAGACGAGCCAAACATCCTAGACGTCATCTCGGTCAAAACTGAGATGATGGAGGTAGGCGATTTGTCAGAAATCAACCAAGGCACTGGACCTGTGCAAGACACACAACCGACACCAATGGAGAGCTTGGATGAAACCCAAGTGTTGAGACCTGCGCAGGGGTCAGTACCTGCGCAGGAGCAGCAACCTGCTCCCATGGAGGTGGTTGATGAAGCCCAAGATGGGGGACCTGCGGGAGATCAAGAACAGACACCAATGGACGTTGACCCAATTCCCCAAGTCACCGCACCATCCCAAGTCGACAAACCACCGGAGGTGCTCACAGCCGATGAGCCCGCCCAAGCTGAAAGCCAACCCGATGACCTCGAACCGTGCATAGGTCACGAGCCTGCGCAGATGTCACAAGAGGAGTGGGACGAGTTCATCAACGACCCGAGGTGGAAAAGTCAAAAGAGAAAAGCCACCCCCATGGAAGAATTGACGGCACTCCCGGTGGAGCCGAAAAGGGTCTTAGAACTTTTTATCGGTTCTGAGTTACCTGAACCGTACCGGTCGAGGATGGAGCTGTTCTTAATGACCAACCTGGACGTGTTTTCCTGGTCCCACAAAGACATGACAGGGATCCCGTTGGAACATGCTTGCCACAGACTTAACATAGATCCAACGAGGAGACCCGTACGCTAAAAGCGGAGGAAGTATGGACCAGACAAGTACGCAGCTCTAACTATTGAGGTGGAGAAGTTGTTAGACAACAAGCTCATCAAGGAAGCTTTGTGTCCTCAGTGGGTCGCAAACCCCGTCCTGGTGAAGAAACACAATGGGACGTGGAGACTCTGCATTGACTTCACGGACCTGAACAAAGCATGCCCGAAGGACAACTTCCCACTGCCTCACATCGACCAGCTGGTGGATAGCAACGCATGCCATGAGATGATGACATTCATGGATGCTTTTGCGGGCTATCACCAGATAGCTCTACACCCAGATGACCAGGAACATACGTCGTTCTACACCAACAAGAACATGTATTGCTGGGAAAGGATGCCGTTCGGACTCATCAACGCCGGAGCCACCTACCAAAGATTGGTGAACAAAATGTTTGACCAACACATTGGCGAATCCATGGAGGTGTACGTAGATGACATAGTTGTCAAGAGTCTGAGAAAGGAGGACCACCTGGACCACCTAAAACAGACCTTCGACATACTGCGCCACTACAACATGAAGTTAAACCCCAAAAAGACCAGTTTCGACGTACACTCCGTAAAGTTCCTGGGGTACCTAGTTAGCCAGCGTGGAATTGAGTTCAACCCAACACAGGTCCAATGCATAATCGAGATGGGTATACCCGATTCCGTCCAAAAAATTCAAAGGCCGACTGGATGCATGGCAGCCCTGAACAGATTCATCTCCAGGTCCGGCGACCAAAATCATCCATTCTTCGAGGCAATTAAGGCAAACACACGGAGGTACAAAGAGACAGCCAAAGCCAACAAGCTCCACCTCAAGAATCACTTTGTCTGGACAAGTGAATGCCAACGAGCTTTCGAAGTCATCAAAACATACCTGGCGGATACGCAGGTCCTATCAAAGCCGATACCTGGAGAGAAGTTGTATCTATACCTAGCCGCATCAGAGGTGGCCATCAGCTCCGTCCTGGTCCGAGAAGAGGCAAAAACACACCTACCAGTGTACTACGTGAGCCAGGTCCTACACGAAGCTGAGTTGTGATACACCCCAATAGAGAAGCTGGCTTATGCACTGGTGATGAGTGTTAGAAAATTGAGGCCCTACTTCTTTGACCACCCGGTAGAGGTGCTGACAACGTTCCCACTACGCCAAATACTACAGCGCCCAGACACCGCCGGACGCCTGCTGAAATGGTCACTAGAGATCAGCCAATACGGTATAACCTACGCACCCCGAACAGCGATCAAGGGACAAGCACTTGCCGACTTCATTGTCGAGCTAACTTTCCCACAAGATTCGACGAGGGGGCGTATAGCTCCGTGGCATCTCTACGTAGACGGATCATCAACCAGCATAGCAGCAGGCGCCGGCGTGGTCCTAATTAGCCCGGACAGACAAGTCTTCACCTCCGCAATCTGGTTCGACTTTCAAGCAACCAACAACGAGGCGGAGTATGAAGCGTTGATAGCAGGACTTAGGCTATCATTAGCTGTGGGGGCAACCAATCTTCAAGTTTTCGAAGATTCCCAGCTAATAATATCCCAAGTCCGGGGGGAATATGAGGCAAAAGACCAGCAGATGATGTCCTACCAAAAGATAGCCGCGCATCTGATCTCGATGTTCACACAGGTCTACATCAACCAGATACCGCGACTAGAAAATACACAAGCAGACGCCCTAGCCCGGCTAGCTACCAGCAACGGCGAGGCCGAATTCACGGAGGTTGTAATCACCACACTAAAAAACCCCTCGACGTCCGATTATAAGATAAATCAAACCTCGAGTGGGGGACATGAGGATAGTGAAGATGGTGAAGATTGGTGTACTCCAATCCAAAAATATTTGACAGACGGAACAACCCCCGTGGACACCTGGGAAGCTAGCCGGCTAGTAAAGCAAGCTGCCAGATACACGCTGTTGGATGGCCAACTCTACAAGCGTGGATTCTCTCTACCACTGCTCAAGTGCCTAACTAAGAAACAAGGGTCCGAAGTGTTAGAAGAAATTCACGAAGGAATTTGTGGGAGTCACACTGGGGGGCAAGCATTGGCATATAAGACGATTAGGCAGGGCTACTACTGGCCCACCCTTCGCAAATATGCCACCAGCTTCGCTCGAAGGTGCCGAAAGTGCCAACTTTTTGCACCTAACATCCACTCCCCAACTAACCAGTTGAAGTCGGTTTTCAGCCCATGACCTTTCGCGAAATGGGGAATTGACTTGATCGGCCCATTTCCATCTGGTAGAGGCGGTGTAAAGTTTGTTGTTGTAGCAGTAGACTACTACACTAAGTGGGCTGAGGCCGAAGCTCTCACAACTATAACCCAAGAAAGGATGATCGGATTCATTTGGAAAAACCTGATCTGCAGATTCGGACTCCCACAGTCGATCATCACAGACAATGAAAGGCAGTTCGACGGTCTAAAGCTGAGAGACTTCTGCAGTTCATGGAACATCAAGAAGCACTACTCAACTCCATATCATCCCCAGTCAAACGGCCAGGTCGAGGCGGTGAACAAAATCCTGAAACACATATTAAAGCTCCGCCTCGAAGAGAAGAAAGGGAGCTGGGCAGACGAACTCCTGGAGGTCCTATGGTCTTATAGAACTTTCTATAGGGCCAGCACCGGAGAGACCCCGTTTGCTCTAGCCTTCGGGACTGAGGCAGTGGTGCCCGTCGAAGTCCAAAACAAGACTTGGAAGGTGGTAGAATATGATGAAGAAAAGAATGACGAAGCCTTGGCAGTAGAGAAGGATCTGATCGAAGAGACCAGAGCTTCGTCAGAAATGAAGAACACCACCTACAAGCGTAGAGCAGAAAAATACTACAACTCCCAGGTCCGAGACCGAAAATTCAAGGTCGGAGACCTGGTATTGAAAAAGAAGTTGATGGCCCCACCAGGTGTATTCGGATCAAACTGGGAAGGACCATTCCAGGTCACCGCAGCTTGGCCGAATGACACTTATGACCTTAAAGACGCAGAAGGCAATGCCTCGTCATACACCTGGAGTGCGGCCCACCTGAAAAAGTTCTACCAATAGACTAGGATTCTGTAATAGACTAGTCGAAGGTTCGCATCAGAAATGTTGATGGCAACCGATGTAAGTTCCATCGCTATAAAGAGTTAGAAGATTCATGAGATCAGAAAAATTTGCCAAGTGTTTGGACCTGCGTAGCTCGCCAACTATGCGAGCTACCCCAGGTCACCCATTACCCAAGGTAGCTCTCCAGTCCTAGCTCGTCCAAGTACTCAAAAACCTATAGTGCGCAAGGACCAAGGTCCCAAGCGTTGTAATTAAATAGCTCGAAGGCAAAGGCCAAAGTGCCCAAGGTCGCAAAGGTACCCTTCTTAAAGGGTTGTTAAGCACCTACTGCCATAAGTTAGAAAAATTCACGAAAAAGACGAAAAACGTCTAAGGCAAGGTTCATGAAACCCAATGGCCCAACGTGAATCAATCGAAGTGCAGTTCGCGGCCCTAAGTGGTCTAAGACGAGCAATTCGTGGCCCTAAGTGGTATAAGACGAAGAACACACACTCTCAAAATAGATGTACAATTCGTAGTCGAAAGTGACATAAAACGAATGATTCGCTTCTCAAAGTAGAATAAGACGAACAGTTAAGTACCCATAAAATAAATAAAAATGAGCTATTTTGAAAATTATAACGTAAAAGCGCGAAACGAAGTGCAAAGAGTTGGACAAAAAATGCTCGACTTATATTTAAAAGATACTTAAGGAATTTTCAAGTAAAAAATATACTTGAAAAAATCCTAAGTATGAGTAGCAGTGCTGGCCACAAAGGCCGACCAGCTGGCCATCTTTGAACTACAAAAATCTCCTTCTGGACGAGCTGCACGTGCCCGGTGAGCTAGATCTACTTAAACAAAAAATCAGAAACTACAAACTAGGAAAATGAAAGCTATTCTAGAAAGCAGGAAAAAAATCCTAAGTCTCCGGAGCAGCGGGGACATCGGAGGGCACCTCGGCGGAATCGTGGGCGACCTGGCGGACTGGGAGGGCTAGCTCGGCCTCAGGGATAATGTTTCCAGTCAGCCCACTGACGTCGAGCTCGCCAACGTTCAACACTGCATCCCCGCAGGCTTCTTGGAGCTGCGCAACAGTTAGGGGGACCTGCTCCTCCTCGCCAGCGACCTCCTCCTCGCCAATGTTCAGCTCCGGCACCTCAACTATTTTGATAACTTGGAATCGTGCTGGCACAAAGTTAAGGGGGATGCCGAGCTCAGGGAGGTCACCGATGTCCAGCTCGGCGCCATCGGGAAAGGGAACCCGGTCCAGGCAGGCTTTGAAGTCGCCCACCACGGCCTCGACCTCGTCGTCCTTATGGGCCCGAGACCACCAGAGGGTCCGCAGGACCTCGGCGTAGCATTGGACGCATCCTTTGTCCGAGGCCTCGGCCCTCACAGCAGCCAGATCCGGTGAGGAAGAGGCAACATTCCGCAGCTCGGCAACCTCGTTGGCCTTCGCCTCCAGCTCGCCTCTCAACCTTTCACACTCGGCGTTGGCACTCTTCACCAGGCCCCACTGCAGTGCAAGGTCCTTCTTAGTGATCCCATGATTGCCGACCTCCTGGGCGAGCTGGGCGGCGAGCTCCTCTTCCTTGGCCTTTATCCTCACCTCCGTCTCGAGCCTGGCGAGCCGGCGTTGAACATTCTCGAGCTGCTGAAGGGCATTTTGCTCGGCGGCCAACGATGCCTCAGCCCTTTCCTCGGCGAGCTGTGCCTGCCTTTTCGCCTTGTCAGCAGTGTCCGCCAACGCCAGCATCCTTTTATTCCTGTCGGAGTGACCTGCCTCCAACTCGGCGACCTGCTCGAGGGCCTTCTGGTTGGCGAGCATCAATCTACTCGCATGATGAGCCGAGAGGAGGAGGTTCTCCTTCAGGTCCTGGCTGTTGATGTTCGCCACCAATGGGGTCGTCCAATGCCTTGGCATCTCGCTCACAGTATTTCAGACTACGCCCGGAGGGAGGCTCCGCATCGATGTGAGGGAGCGAGATCGCTCGAAGGCGTGCAGGGCCTCGTGACGATTCGGGAAGGCGATTGGGGC
Source organism: Prunella vulgaris (assembly GCA_026898435.1). Taxonomy (NCBI): domain Eukaryota; kingdom Viridiplantae; phylum Streptophyta; class Magnoliopsida; order Lamiales; family Lamiaceae; genus Prunella; species Prunella vulgaris. The sequence goes on along the minus strand of JAPKLY010000376.1, from coordinate 398,410 downwards.
ATAACTGCGAGATCAAAACAAATAGAAAATGTTAGAAAAACAAGAGATAATAGGCGATGAAGGTCAACTAGGCGAGCTACTTACTGAGCTCGGTTGGGGTCCCAACCCAGGAGCTTGTCATCGTTAGTCTGCACCCCAAATGGAGATGGCGAGGGGGGCGAGCTCCGGATGGGCGTGGCCGCCAGCGGGGCAGTGGATTGAGCGGAGGCCCCCTGCCCGGACCTCGCCGAAGTCCTCTCAACCCGGTCAGAGTCCTCATCAACCAGGCCGGTGTACCTGGTCCTCTTGCGAGCCGGGGGATCCTCCTCGCCAACTCGGGACCCTTCGCCTCTTTGGGCCCCCTTTTTCCCCCGACCTCGCTCGGAGGAGGCGGCAGCTCGCCCCCCACCTCGGCCGGTCCGAGCGACCTCCACAGCCTTGGGCTTCTCAGGAGCCTTGACTTTTTCCCTCTGGGTCCCCGACCCTCCTACCTCGCCCTTCTTGGAGGCGAGCTCGGCCTCCTTACTCGCCTCCAGCGCGAGCAGGGACGGCGGGGCAAGTCTGTTGGGGCGAGGTGGGCCCATTCCAAAGCGCTCTTTGATAAGCTGGTAGGCCTCGGGGACCTCGGCGATTGGGATTGCGACGAAGCTACCACCTGCACAAAAATTGAAAACGTCAGCATGATGGGCGAACTACACCCCCCATAGGCGAGCTCCAAAGAGTTGAACCTGGGAGCTCGGGACCTTGGATATCGAGGTGGTGCGGCAGTGTGAGGAGTCCGGCGAGCCGCAAGCAATGGTGCGCGCACAGGTGGGCGACCTGCCTATCCTTCTCGCTTCTCAAACAGCAGATTGCGCGCACCACGTCGAACTGGTCCGACACCTTAGGCCTACCCCTGCTGGATTTGTGGCGCTTCGGAACTGCAAGAAGAAAGAAAATTAGAATTAGTATATCTAATTCAACCCACACACACCGAATTAGGCGACCTACTGCTGGCTTCCCCGTATCCCTCCGGAGTGGGAATACGGTCACCTCGCCCGCGATACGTGCTGGAGGCTCGCCAGTCCCCGCCTATGAAGAAAAACTGCTTCTTCCAATCACGGACTTTGTTGGGCAAGTCCCCGAGAAATTTTTCCCCCGGGCGAGCTTTCAGATAATAATATCATGCGCTGTCCTGCGCCCGCTTGGTCACGGCGAAGAGCTCGCCTAGGTTCGCCGAGGTCGTCGCGTTCTCATAGCCCTCCAATCCAAAGACGGACAGGGCGGCGAGAAGGTTTCTCCATGCATTCGGGGTGAGCTGAGTGATGGCCAAATTATTGTCGGCAAGATATTGGCCGATGATCGGGTGCAGTGGCAATGTAAGCCCGGCCCTTAGAACATTGACGTTCAAAGCGGTCATCTAGAGATGTTAAACGGGCCGCGGGCTGGCGGGCCGGCCCGTTTAACCCTGTTTTTTACAGGGTTAGGTCCGAGCATATGGCGGCCCGTATAAAACCGGGCCTTTTTTGCCCGGACCGATTAGCCCGTGGGCTAAATGGGCTAGCCCGCCGGTTAATCGGGCTGGCCCGGTAGCCCGGTTTTTTTTAAATTAAATTAAATAATTAATATATAATATAAGTTAATTAAATTAGAAAGTGATTGTGGGCTGTGGAGGTGTGGGCCATGGGCCTGTGTACTGTGGCTGACCTAATTTCTCCTCACTTGTATTACGTAATTGTAAACTTTATTAATTATATTTTTATTAATTATTAATTACTAATTCATTATTAACTAATAACTTAACAACAGATTAAAATAGAAAATAAGTAAATAAGTTAGATCTCAATTAATTCAAAACTTTTAGGGATGTGTGAACTTTAGTTATTAAATCATTAGTTCTATTTTATATTAAACTTTAAATTTGTAAAAAAATTTACCCCGAGCTCGTTAGTGGCCCGTTTAGCCCGCGGACCGCTAGGGTTAGGGTTAGGTCCGAGCATATAGCGGCCCGTTAAGGATGAACCGCTAAGGCCCGGGACAGTTTAGGCCCGGAGCCCTGTAGGGCTGGCCCTATAGGGTTAGGGCCAGCCCGTTTAACATCTCTACGGTCATCCTCTCAGGAGGCGCGTCGGCCCGCTCATTCTTCATTGGACCATACATGAAGATGTCGAGCGGGTTACGATACTCCCTGCGTATGATGGGCAGGTCGCATTCATCAATAAGGCTCACCACCTCGCCAGCCTTGTATTTGGACGGGGCAACTTTCTCTAGGTCGGCGGGGTCGGTGGGGAGTACCCGGTCCGGGCGGGGGAAGCTCGCCGCATACTCAGCGATATACTCGCCCCAGTCGAATGGATGGACGACCTGGGTAGGGACCTCGTGTTCGACCAGCTGGGGTTCCGGAAAACCGATACGACGGAACCATTCGAGCGTAACTTCCTCCAGGTCGCCACCCTCCTCGCCGACCTCGGCGATGTCCACATCGACCTCCTCGGGTCCTTCGTTACCACTGACAACTCTTTCCTCTTGAGCGACCTCGCCACCTTCTTCCCACACCTCGAGGTATACGGCGCTAGAGGCTCCTTCCTCCGGATCGGGACGCAGCTCGCTACGCAGCTCACAGGTGACCTGGCGAGCTGCCGAGGTCGCCTCGGAGCTGGAGCCGATCTCCACGTACGAAACCCGAGGTGGCTCATCCTCAATTATTGGCTGTTTGTCAGGGTTTCGGTCTGAAAGAGTCCTACTCGAGGAGTGTGTCGACATGGTCTCAAGGGAGTCCAAAGGATTCTTGGTAGAGTCCAATAATCCGAAGTCAAGGAAGTCCAAAGGGTTCCCGGTGCAACCCACAGTCCAAAGTCCAGTAATCCCGAAGAAACAAAAAAAAATCAAGTAAAAGGCAGAAGAAAAGGGGAGAAAGATCGAATCCTACCTTGAAGAGCCTTCGAAAATCCATCGAACGTAAGAAAAACCGGTCGCCGGGAAAGCTCTGAGAATTCGAAAATGCAGAAAGTGAGAAAATCGATCCACTTCCCCCTATTTATAGACGTTGGGGTGAGGTGCGATATCAGGGAAGTGCAGGGACCTATTTGCAAAAATTTGAAAGTTGACATGATTGTGGGCGGGAACCGAGGCCTCAAAAGTTGTGCATGACCCCTGGATTCCCGCACCACATCGGCCAGAAACAACCGCCTTGGCCGAGATCGCCTGCTAGCTCGGCAATCACCCAAAGGTAGTTCGCCGGGTTTCAAGTTCTCCAGCTCGCTTGCACATTTGACGAGGTCATGGTGCATGCGAGCTGGGGGGCAAATGTTGGTCTGGCGAACTAACACAATTAGCATGTGGATGATCACCAAGGTTTGGCAGGTCACCAAGGCTCACCCAGATCCATGGAAGTGCGGAGCTCGCCCACTTGGGGGCAACTCACCTGCGCAGCTCGCCTAGATGAGCTCGCCCCTATCCCCACAGGGACCTCGCCAAGGTCCATCATCGCACGACACTCGTAAGCCGCTCAAGGCACTGGAGCTCGCCCACCAGCTCGCCTGGACCGCTGGAGCTCGCCTCCGAGCCTGCCCAGGAGCTCGCCTGTTAGCCGATAGAACCCCGATGGTGCACTTTTTTTCCCTCCGTCCGGTTTATCCACAAGGGTGGTTTACGGCGAGGTTTTTAATGAGGCCCATCTAGTCTAAGGCATAGTAGTAGGACGAGGCACGACATAGGAAGCGGTGTGAGAGACCAAGACGAGGGTAGGGAACCCTCGTCAACACCAGAAGCCATATAGGCTCGTAAGGTGCCGTCTCACACTCGCACACCTATAAATAAGACCTCTCTTGTACTATTCAGGAATAATGCAAAATTAATACATTCCCCACATTATACTTTCTCTCTCTAACTCTCTCTCTCTCTCTATAGTATCTCTCCAAGAACACAAATCATAAGATTATTGTTTGGTAGAATTAATCCGATTTAAAGCCACATAACGAACAACGATTAGTAAATTCTATCAACAATATGAATTGAAATTTAAAAAAATCTACATATTCGTATGAATTAAAATTTCCAAAATTAAATTTCAAAATTTATTTGTAGTAGCATTACAATCTTTATATATATATATATATATATATATATTTATAATTATGTTTTATTATTTATTAAATAATTATTAAATACTTAATACATTTTTTAGAATAATCATATTTAAAATAAAAAATAAGTATTTTTAAATACAATTATATAATCTTCAATATTTTATAAAAAAATTTAATTTAAAATTAATTATATTTTTTTATAACAAAAGGACTTTAATCGAAAAATTAAAAAGATAAAGGACTAAATCTGGACTCAAACAAAATTATAGGACCATTTTTTATATTTTCTCTTTAATTAATTATACAATAACAATATAACATCATTAATTTGAATAATCATTTAATCATAAAAGTTGCCTCAGTCAAAATTGTGAATTCAAATTCTACGGAGCAACAACCAATTTTGTCAAATACTCCCTCAATTCACGAAAAATACGCTCAGATATTTATACGTGGTTTAAGGTAATATGTCGAAAGATATTACGGAATATTGTGAGGTCCGATATGAATAAAGAGAATATCTTTGGAAACTACATATGATATAATTTCCATAGATATTCTCTTTATTCATAACGGGGCTCATAATATCCCGTAATACCTTTCGACATATTGCATTAAACCACATGCAAATATCTGAGCGTATTTTTCGTGGATTGAGGTAGTACTCCCTCCGTCCCGTAGGAATTTTCACCCTACGGGACGACACATTTTTTTAAGGAAAATATGTTTTATATATAAAGTAGTGGCATATGGGTAAATATGTGTATTTATTTATGAGTGTGCACTAAATCAATGTTTCCTGTTTTAGTAGTGTGCATTTGTGTGGACATCCAAATAAAAAAAGTGTGCAAATTCCTGTGGGACAGAGTGAGTATAAATTATGAGGTACAATGACCAGGGATGTAAATAAGGCCGAATACCTGACATGAATTTACGAAGTTGATCCAGCTTGACGTGTTTAACAAATAAACTAGACTCAAATCTTTTTAAAAGTTTATTTAATTAAATAAGACAGATTTGTACTTTTTCAAAGATCTTAAAATTTTTTAAATAAATATATATATTTTTTACTCATTAAAAATTGGTATAATGTATCAAAAGATCCCCAAACTATTAATTTTTGTTTCAAAGAGCCCTCAAACTATTTTTTTGTTTTAAGAAGCCCTCAAACTATTAATTTTTATTTCATGAGGCCTCTAGTAATGACAATTCATGAAAGTTGCTGATCAGGTTTAATATTTTACATTAGAAAATAACGAATTAACCAAATTTAAGGTTATTAAAATTAAATTTCAACAAAAAAATATATCCTTTTGAATTGCTAAAAAGAGAGTTATAAAACAAAAAGTCTACATTCTAAGGCTTTTTAAAATAAAGGCATAATACATTAAAAGACCCCTGAATTATCATCTTTTATTTTTTAAGGCTTCTAAACTATTTTTTTTGTTTTAAAGAGCCCTCAAACTATCAAAATTTATTTGAAGAAACCCTTATTTCACGGTCTGTTAGTCAATCATTAGTTTATATATGAGTGTATCATATATTAATATGCCAATTAGGAATATAATAAACCATGTAGATAAATAATCCTTAATATACAAAACTATCAAAAAAATTTGGAAAAAGAGAGTCTTCAGAAAAAAACTCAAAAGGCGTGACTTGAAAATTTTCTCAATTCTCAAACCCTAATTTTCATATGGTTGGAGAAAATTCATATTTGTCTACTGCTTGTACTGCAGAGATTTATGGAGATATTGACATTGGCGATCACGAAATCAATTGTCTTTGTAGATTTCGTTCCCGAATGTCAGTGTATATGAATGGAACTCCACAAAGATAACTAAAATCCTCAATCCTCTCTGAAGTATAAACCCGCCAACAAAACCGCCACAAATCACACAAAAATCTCCCAATATAACCCTACATACTCAAAAATCATTGAACTTTTAAAGTTTTCTGAAAAAATTTAAGTGAGGTTTGATTCGTAACAATGAATTTTTGAATTTCAGATTTTGAAATTGTGAATATTTTGTGTTCTCAAATAGCATCAATTTTTTCAAAAAGAGGCAGTGTCGTCTAAATTTTTTTTATTTGAAAGAGTCAATTAATATACATCACACCTTAAAAATTCTATATGTAAAATTTTTAAATTCATAATTTTTCACGCACGCTTATATCCCAAATCAAAAGTGACCATAAAAAGGTTGATATGATACCAATTCGGATAAGAGAATTTAACCGAGCAAATTGCCTTGAAATGAGGAAAGTCCAGAGCGAAAGGATAATTTTCTCCTAGTTTTCTTTTTGTATCCTCCCATGTCCATAGTGTTGATAGAATTTATTAATCGTGTTTGTTATGTGGCTAGTTATAACATGTTAATTCTATCAAACAATAATCCAAGGATTTATGTTCTTGGATATAATATGAGGAGGGAGAGTAGAGAGTTTAGAGAGAGAAATATTGCAATGGGCACTGTATTGATTTTCAGAAAATTGTGTGAATAGTACAAGAGAGGTCTTATTTATAGGTGTATGAGTGTGAGATGGCACCTTACGAGCCTATATGGCTTCCGGTGTTGACGAGGGTTCCTTACCCCCGTCTTGGTCTCTCACACTGCTTCCTTTATCATCCCTCGTCCAACTACTATGCCTTAGACTGGATGAGCCTCATTAAAAACCTCGCCGTAAACCACCCTTGTGGATAAACCGGACGGAGGGAAAAAGAGCGCACCATTGGGGTCCTATTTGACTAATAGGCGAGCTCGTCGGCGAGCTCGGAGATGGGCTTCAGTGGTTTGGGCGAGCTCCAGTGCCTTGCGTGGCTTACGGACGTTACGTGATGATGGAGCTCGGCGAGGCCTTCCTGGGGATACAAGGCGAGCTCTGGGCGAGCTCTAGGATGACAGAGATGAGCCCTTTTGGGCGAGCTACGC
>JAPKLY010000376.1:336637-386431 GCA_026898435.1 Prunella vulgaris | reverse complement strand
TATTATTATTATTATACTCCAATAAATTGCAAATCAATTTTGACAAAACAAATTTCACGTGCTTTTGAATTATTTAGAATGCATCCTAGAAAAATTGTGGGTGTGCTACTTTTATGATATTTATGCTCATCTAGTGTGTACTAAAAACAAAGAGAAGTTGCATAGAACTTGGCCCAATTAATCTCTCACAAACTTTATTCGGCCCATAAGAATAATTATTGTAGGCCAACGCATGCATATGGTCGCTTATCCTTATGGAGAAACTATTTGGGAGTCCATCCCCATTTTCTTTTTACACTGTTTTGATGTCCAATTTCTCTACTCTATAAAAAAAATAAAAAAATATACTGAATTAATTGGCTTGTTTAAATTGGTGGTTGAATTTTAAATATTGTTATAATAAACTATTCTTCAAATTTTTAGATTGAGCAATGGATGAGATTTTCATATTGAAATATCATAATTGTCCCTAACTTTGTTCTCAAATTATAAATATATGAGGACAATCTAGACGTTTCGTTCTGAATACCAAATCAGGGGACATACAAAGATGGTTTTAGTTGATAAATTGGGAGACCAGAGAGGAAAAAGTCTGTAAATTAAGCACTTCTTTTTTATCAACAAGCACTTTCAAATCATAAAACTTATGACTGATTTCACTTTGATTTAAGTTGAATCAATTGAGTATAATCGATTTGAAAATAAAGAATTATCTTGAATTCCTTTTAATATAACTACAAAATTTCCAACTAAAAATACCATAGTGATATTTGTTGCAGCATAATTATTTATGGGTCGAAATCCATACATTAAATGTATGTATTCAGTTAGACAAAAACTTATTAGAAATTTCTAAAAATAAACTTAAAAATAAGGAAAAGGATGCACATGCCCTTTTAATTTTTTTTCTTATTCTCGCCTTCTCCCAGGCGCCTAATGGCCCTGGACAAGTATGTGCCTATTTCATCTTTTTTTTAATCATGTAATTCTTTTTTGTAAAATTAATGTGTTAACTAAAATTAATTAAATAATATTATATCACAAATTAAAAAATTCGCTTCCAAACTGTATTACTATATAGAAACATGTGTGTTACTGAAAGATAAATTTTGTGTTACTATTATCTTAAATGTTGTTATTTTACATATATTAATTTATTTTTATAGAATAAATAATTTTTAATATAATATAAGGACAAATTATGTGTTACTATAAGAAAAATATTATTTTTTCACAAATATTTATTTATTATTATAGATATAATTAAATTTTCATATAATAACATATATAAAATTATAAAAAATTTGTTATTACATGAATCAATATACCTAAATTTTAAAATATAATGATTAAATTAAAAACATGTATTTTTCCATATAATAACACACATTTGTCTATATAGTAACACAAAATGAGAAGTAAATGTGTGTTACAATTAAGACAAATATATGTTACAATCATATAAAATGTTCTTCTTTTTACATATATTCATTTATTTTATAGAATAAATATTTTATATAATATAAAGAGTAAAATATGTTTTACTTAAGAATAAATATTAGTTTTCACAAATATATTATTTATTTTTATAAAAATAATTAAATTTTCATTTAATAACACATATAAAATAGTAAAAAGTGTATTACTATATGATTCAATATACCTAGATTTTAATGGGATGGTGAATAAATAAGAAACACATATTTATTCTTATAAAAACTAATTTTTCTTAAAGTAACACACATTTGTCCATACAGTAACACAAACAAGGGAGTAAATTTATGTTATAATTAGAGCAAATGTGTGTTACTATCATATAAAATGTTATTCTTTTTATATATATTCATTTATTTTTATAGAATAAATATTTTATATAATATTAAAATTAAATGTGTGTTACTATAGTTATAAATATTAGTTTTTCACAAATATATTATTTATTTTTATAGGAATAATTATTTTATTCATATAATAACATATATAAAATAGTAAAAAATGTATTACTATATGATTCACTATACCTAGATTTTAAGGGGATGATGAATAAATAAGAAACACATTTTTATTCTTATAAAAACTCATTTTTCCTTAAAGTAACACACATTTGTCCATTTAGTAACATAAACTGGGGAGAAAATTTGTGTTACAATTAGAGCAAATGTGTGTTACTATAAAATTGAATGTGTGTTACTATATTTACAAATATTTATTTATCCTTAGAAAAATATATATTGTACTTATATAACATATATAAGGTCTTAAAAATGTATTATTATATTAACAACATATTACTAACATAAATCAATAAAAAGAATTAAAAAAAAAAACTTTAGTAACACATATTATTTTTGCAAAATTATATATTCTCTTTATAGTTAATTTAAAAGTACAAAAAATCAATTTTTTTAAGGAATAATAACACAAATTTTACTTTTTAGTAACACTCTTTTGTATATAGTAATATAGTCTGAGAAAAAAAAATTATATTTATTATATATTATTTCTTGAATTTTATTAAATTAATATACTAATTTCAAATAAATAAAATATAAAATAAACTAAAAAAAAAGAATAGAAATATTACCTTGAGTCTGACCAGAGAGAATTGAAAAGTAAATATTAGTATAGACAAGCAATCACCGAAAGTTGATATTGTAAGCCATGTCAACAAAATTTCTGTTAACATTTTCACCGTTAACAGATTTCGCCAAAATGGATGGTCTCCATCGGTAAAGGTAGCAGCGTCTTTTTCATTATTTTTAGTAAAATTTCTACCGTAGAAATTTTTATACAAGTATTATTCATTCAGTTAAGATATTAAAGCAATACAAAGAACAATCTTGTGGACCATAAATACAACCTTTCAGACTCATAAGAAGTATCAACATCCTTTTAAATTCAAATATACAATCAACTACACAATTCTTGGTGTTTTTTATTTGTTTTCTCATTAAGTGTTCTTCAGTATTTATTAGCAATCTAGCACTAAACACCCCGATCATATATATATTTTATAGTTGTTATAAATCAGATTGTCAATATATATCTCATAAATATTGAATTTGTTATAATAATATTTACTTATTTATAGTTTTTAGGTAATTAATTATCTAGAAATTTATTTTCTTGCAAATTATTTTTTAAACAAAAATGTTTGCATGTAGAGGAATAAAATTTACATGATTAAAAATATATATACGTAGACGAATTGTAGATAATTATCACTATAATATTTTTTAATAAAAATTTCGTAGCAATTTTAACTTCTTTAACAACGGTTTATTTTATCTGGCACAAGATTAGTAAATGGAATTACGATGATTTAATGATAATTTTGAGAAAGTTGCTTTTAGTTACCTGATTTGTGAATTATGCTATATAAATTAGGCTTAAGTCTTGGATGCACCAGTTACATCTTGCAACTCAAGTTCATTTTGAAAAGTTACATAAAATATTACTGAAAAGTTATACATGTTATTACTGAAAAGTATATCTCTAATGGTTTAACTTTTCAATAATAAATTATACAATTTTTTAAAAATGAACTTAAATTGCACAGTGTAATTGATACATAAGAGACTTAATCTATAAATTATTGATTGGTTTCTTATGTGGAGGCATGGAGCACATCACCAACATAAATAGTAGCAACCTAATGTTTTTCTGCACAAATATTAGAATACCACTATCCCATTTGCTAAAAATATCTCAATAAAATTAAAAAAAATTAACATATATTATTAAAAATAAACATACTCCATTAATTTCTATTATATTCTTGTTCCATAAAAAATAAAATTCCCACCTTTTTCTCTACTTTAAAAATATTATAAAACAAATATTTGACTCTTTCTTATTTTATAATCTTTTTAAAAGTTAATTGAGTATATTTTAAAATATATTTAACAAATCAAAAAAAAAAAAATCAAAAATATATAAATTAAAAAATCATTTAACTTGATAAAAAAAATTCATAAATATTAAAAAAATTTATTTGAATTATAAAATAAAATTAAAAATATGTTAGACTCTAAAAATCAATTTAAAAATACAAATCTGAAAAAATAAACAAAATTTATAAATAATTAATAATATAAAATGATCGTTCAGAAATAATTTAATTGAGAAGTATTTGAATAAAATCATTTAAATCTAACTAAAATCTGAAAAACATTAATAAATCAAATAAATTTTAAAAATTAAATTAAAAAATCAGTTTTAGAAAATTTTAAAAAATTATAAAAAATCAACAAAATCATCGAAAAAAATCTTTTTAAAGAATAGGCTAAAGCTTAAAAAAATTATTTTTAAATTCAATTAAACAACACAAATAATTAAATTAAAAGTTATTTATATTTTAATTTTTATTTATCTTGAATTAAAATTTGAGTTTTTTTTAAAATTAGTATCTTAGTTTAACTAATTTTAAAGATTTGGTTGGATTTTTAAATATTTTTTTTAGTTTAATGTGATTATTTGAATATTTATTTAATTTTATTTGAATATTTTTTAGATTTTTTTAATTTATTCAAATTTAATTATTTTATATATTTATCTTATTTAAAAAAATTATCAGAGTTTAATTGATTGTTTTTAAATTACTATTCCATGCATGTGTATATTTTATTAATTTATTTTAGAAATTTACGTATTCAAATTCTAAGAACTAATTTTGAAATTAAATAACTTAAAAAGCTAAAGACAATAAAACTTAAAAAATTAAATTAATTTACCTTTTATTTATATAAGAATAACTTGGTCTTTTTGTATATGTCTATTTTTATTTCTAACATTACAGAGTACGTTTAGAGATTTTTGTGATATGAATAGTGATACTCAAAATATTATAGAAATTGTTTAGAACAATATGAACCATACACTTAACATTTCTGAGGAAAAGTAACAAGAGTTTCTATGTTGATTATGATACTCCTTCGATCAATTTAAATTGCTCATTTAACTTTTCAATTTCATTTTTATCTTTAAATTATACTCCCTCCGTCTTTCTATAAGTTGCTCATGTTGCCATTTTCGTCCGTCTTTCTATAAGTTGCTCATTGCTTTTTTACCTTTTTTGGAAACTACTATTCACTTCTTTATTATTATTTTCAATATTTTTTATACTATTTTCATTACTTTTTCACTTTTCTCCATCACATCACTCATACTTTTTCACTTTTTTCTATCACATCACTTATACTTTTTCACCTTTTTCATCACATCACTTATACTTTTTCACTTTTACCTTAATTCGTGTGCCCAAAAGCAACGAGCAACATATACAAAGACGGAGGGAGTATTTCATTCCAGTATTCCACTAATAATTTCACAAAAAAATATATGCTTATAATTTCATTCACGTGATTGATTAATGTTCTTCAATATATTTAAATACTACAAATTAATTCTATAAAAAAAAAATTGAAAAATCAAATAAGCAATCTAAATTGAATGGAGATATGTACTAATCTGAACCGTTTATATATTACAAAGCTTGATAACTAATTAAAAAAAATGCAGGGGCTGTGGGTGTCATTTTATTTTTTTGTTGAATTAATGCATTTTTAAAAATTATAATACTAAAATGCAATTTGTATAAAAAGATAGAACCAATTTATATTTTTCACAAATGCAATTTGTGAAAATAGATTATGTAGTTATTTTTTTTATTTAGATATTTAAATAATTTTGCTTCAAAGGAGATCGAAGCTTTGAAATTGATAAAAAAAATCTGTAATATATCCACCTCCAATGTTTCTAAACATGCCTAAGGAAAAATTGCAAGTAGGTAATGAGAATAAATGAAGTGTACAACATTTATTTTCGACAAAAACTTATATAGAAATTTCTACCGTAGAAATTTTTAAAAATAGAACTAAAAAAATATCCAACTCACGCGCAAGCCCTCCCACCCAAAACACGCGCACGCTCACACACCACGTCTTGCATGTTAAATCTCAATTCCCCTTCAAACCCACCCCCTTCCCACCAATCACACAAAGGCCCAGGCCCAAATTAGTTGAAAGTTGATTTATTATTACTTCATTTTTTAATTATTATAAGTTTAAAAATAAATTAAATAATATTATATAATTAATTTAACATCTTGCTCTTAATTTATGTTAGTATAGTAACACACATTTACTCATACAGTAACATACATTTGCTCATATAGTAACACAAATTGAAGAGCAAATATATGTTACTAACTTACTATTAGAGCAAATATGTGTTACTATCTTATATAATGTTGTTATTTTTACATATATTTATGTGTTTTTATGGAATAAATAATTTTTCACATAATGCAAGAGCAAAATGTGTGTTACTTTAAGAATAAATATTGATTATTCACAAATAATTTATTTATTTTTATAGAAATAATTATTTTTTCAATATAATAACATATGTATTACATGAAACAATATACCTAGATTTAAAAGGATGATGAATAAATTAAGAAACACATATTTATTATCATAAAAATATATTTTGATCATATAGTAACACATATTTGCCCATATAGTAACACAAAAAGGGAGACAAATGTGTGTTACTATTAGAGCAAATGTGTATTATTATCTTATAAAATGTTGTTATTTTACATACATTCATTTATTTTTATAGAATAAATAATTTTTCACATAATGCAAGAGCAAAATGCGTGTTATTATAAGAACAAATATTAATTATTCACAAATATTTATTTATTTTTATAGAAATAATTTTTTTTCTTCATATAATAATATATGTATTACGTGAAACAATAAACTTAGATTTAAAGGGATGATAAATAAATTAAGAAACACATATTTATCCTCATAAAAATATATTTTTCCCATATAGTAATATATATTTGTCCATATAGTAACACAAACAGGGAGACAAATGTGTGTTACTATCAGAGCAAATATGTGTTACTATCTTATAAAATGTTGTTATTTTACATATATTCATTTGTTTTTATAGAATAAATAATTTTTCACATAATGCAGGAACAAAATATGTGTTACTATAAGAACAAATATTGATTATTCACAAATATTTATTTATTTTTATATGAATAATTTTTTTTTATATGATAACATATGTATTACATGAAACAATGTACCTACATTTAAATGGATGATGAATAAATTATGAAACACATATTTATTCTCATCAAAATATATTTTATCCTTATAGTAACACACATTTGCCCATATTGTAACATAATCTAGGAGACAAATGTGTGTTACTATTAGAGCAAATATGTGTTACTGTATGATTAAATATATGTTACTGTATGTATAAATATTTATTTGTAATATAAGATTAAATATATATTTTTAATTAACATAATAATTAAAAAAATTAAAATAAACTTTTAATCAACATATTAATTAAATTAAAATAGACGTGAATTAATGTATGGTGTATGCATGCAGTGTGGGTGTGTGTGGGGGGTTGGGGTGGGGGGTTGGGCACGACATGTTGCATGGAATGTGAGGAATGATTCATGCGCCGCCTGGAATGTGAGAAATGATACCTACGGCCGCGCGTGGGTTCATTTTTATTTTATTATTATATTTAGTAATTTTTATGGTAGAAATTTCTACCCAAGTGTAGCTCATTGATTTTCCTCCTAAATAAGATAATCATTACCCTCATTTGATTACTCTCATTTCATCCTATAATCATCCTCCTCAACCAATCTCCATACTACAATCAACAACTTTCTTTTTTGTTAATTTATTAATTTCATTCCTATTACCATTGAAAAATTTGAAATAAACACCCCCTAATTTTAAGTAGAAACTACCAATTTATGACTCATATATTTTGAAAATATATTTGACATTTTTATAAATAAAATGTCAACAGATAAAAGATATATCAATAAAAAAATGAAAGAACAAGTAGAAATTTTAAGGATAATTTCATTAAGACATTTTGTGATTGATAATTTATTTAATAAGAATTTTTTTTCTCACACGCGCCGTCAATGCGTCTCAATTTGTTTTTAAAAAAATAGAAATAATATATTATTGTTGTAGTTAGTTGGACAAATTTATTTATTTAATGATCTTTTAAAATGAGATAATCAAAATAGGGATGAAAGTATTCCTTTTAGCAAATTAAAACCAGTCGGTGGCTGTAGTGCACTGCCGACTGGTGAGTTGTGAATACCATTTTACAATTGTTTGCTGGACTTGGGTGATGGAACCGGCTGGGCACTCCCATTGCTCTGACTATTGCTGACAACCTTCACATGGCAATCATTATGCTTAAAACCATGCCTATGTATACTATTCAATTCATAATTTTAATATTAAATATTTGTTTCCTATTTTTAATCACACAAAATTATTAAATTTGTATACGTCATATATTTTTTTGGAAAAAATATTTTATTCTAAAATATTTATATTTGACTTTTACTTTAAACTTTTACATAATTTATTTCTTGTAGAAGTTATTTTAAAAAATTTACATAATTTATTTTAAAAATAGAAAATAATATAGAATAAGAGGGGATGAGAATTATGTTATAATATATTGAAATATATTATTATAATATATGGACATAATATATAGATTATAGTCCAGTGGGCTTTAGGCCCACAAGACTTAGATGCTAGGGTTAGGTATTCTTTATATATTGTATCTTCCCTTTGTATTCTATACATACTTTCACATTGATTGTAAACGGCAGTTCATATTAGTATACTCTCCTGGCTTGGTCGCCCCCAGACGTAGTCACTCTGTGACGAACTGGGTCATCAAATACTGTGTCATTTACTTTTATGCTTGCGCTTTTCTCTCGATTACAACACGTTATCAGCACGAGTCTCTACGCGCAATAAGGATTCACGAGAGGATTGCTCAAGCTGTTTTCTGGAGTAAATCGGATTTCGGATTAATTTTATAAATTGCTGAAACCGTAAGTTTTGTGATTTAATATTAATCTGATAATATTAATTCCATGTTTATGTGTTGGGAATTCTGTTGAATATGACGTTCATTATCTGTAGATATTTGATGATGCTTATACGTTTTCGATGTTAGTCAATATGCATGAATATGCTCATATGTTTCCTGCAAATATTAAATTCATGTCATGTGCTAAATCCCAACTATGATTTTATTCGATTATGTCTCCAGTTTATATGAACGGTATGTACATGCTTATGTTGATATAATCGAATATGCGGCCAGATTATATATGAAATTATGTTCTGATTATGTATGCAATTATATGGCCAGATTATGTATGTACATGTACACTGCATTAATTCATAGGGCAATTCATATACTATGCACGTGTACTCTGCTCAATTATATTCATGATCTCAAATTTAGCATGGCTTTTGTATACATTCATGTGTGCTATGTTTTATAAAACAAAACAATTCCCAACAATCAGAATTTCAATTCTGAGAAATTCTAAAACTGAAACCCCCAAATCAGAAATTCTTAAAACCAGTTTTCCTAATCTGTTCCTAAAGGAAAACCAAATCGACAAATGTCGAAACCAAATCGATTTTCAGAATACCCAATTTCTGAAACCAACATCAAAATTGATCAATTCATCAGAAACCAGTTTTCTAAACAAAAATGTTTTTCGAAAATCAAAACCTGTTTTCTGAAAATTGATGCTCTGTTCTTGGAATTGTCAAAATTACATTTGACACCTACCCGTGACGTCGATTGCCCCTGAAGCGGCTCGACGGACGTCCACTCGTGACGGCGCCTCCGGCCTTAGCCCGTGACGGCGACTACAGTCCGACGGACGGCAAATCGCGACAGCCTGCGCGACGCGACGGCTAAACCGCCTCGCGACGGCGCTACGTAAATAAATGCGACGGCGCCCCTTTTTCACGCACCGGCAACCCACAACGCCCGAACAAGGTTTATGGGCGCAACGCGCGCCGGCAACACGCGACGGCGGCGGCTGTCCCCTGCGTGCGACGGTGCCTCAGGCGGCTGCGACGCTGTACGACAGCGAAACGCGCCGGCAATGGAGACGGCGGCTGACCCCCTGTGCGACGGCGCGACTCGGATGTGGCCTGAAACGGCCTCGCGCTGAAACGGCGGTGCGTGTGGGCGGCGGTGGCTACGCGCCCGTAATGACGTATGCACGCCTACGACGGCGATTTTTCCGTGAACGCCATGACCCTGTGACAGCGATTTTTTTGCCATTCACTGCTCCGAATTTTCCGCCCTCGATTCCGCCCACATTCTGTTTTTCTCAATTGCCTAAAATATGTGTCTGCGAACAAAAACCAAGAACCCTAAATGGTTTATTTTCAATTGGGCCCTCCTTTAATTGGGCCTGTTTTTAATTTAAATGGGCCTCCCTTTAATTTTTAATATTGGGCCTATTTTTCTAATACCCTAAATGGGCCGAGCCCTTTAATAAAAAAAAAAAACTTTATTAATTAATATTAATATTAATTAAATATTTACTTGGGCCATTTTTTTTATTGATTGGGCATTTTATTTAGTTGATCCTAAATTAATTTGGATCCTAACAATTATTTTTGGGCCCGTAGTCCCATTAATAAAAATTCATAATGGTATTATGAAGCTCAAATCATCAAAAATTTTTTAAGGACTTATTCAATAATTATTTTTGGGTTCAAGTCCCATTAATAAATGTCTCATAAAAGTCATACACCCAAAAATATTTATACCCCCTATAATTAATTATTAATTTTTTGTCTTAGCATTTTTATGATTGAGCCTTAATTATTACATGCTACAAACAAATAATTTTAATAAATTTCCATTTATTAATTTTTGTAGCAAAAACATGTCAAACATCACTAAATGTGAATTCGATTAATTGGCACTTGATTGCCATAACTATTTGACATGGGCTCTCAACGTTGAAACTCACCTTGTCTCTAAAGACCTTACCGACACAACTAGACAACCATCTAAATCCACAACTGCCAAAATGGCACAAGCTCTAATCTTCTTAAGACATCATCTTCACAAAGATCTTAAGATCGAATACCTCACTGAAAAAGATCAATCGATGTTATGGAAATCCCTCCAGGATCAATTCCAACAACAACACGATGTGATCCTCTCCGAAACCAGACATGAATGGATAACACTTCGTTTCGAAAACTTCAAGTCTGTAACGGAGTACTACTCCGCCCTACATCGCATAGTTTCTCAGCTTAAGCTGTGTAAAGAAACAATAATTGTTGATCAGTTAATTGAAAAACTCTTTCCACTTTCCACGCTATTAATCTTGTACTCCAACTGCAGTACAGGGCCAAAGAGTATCACACACACTCCGACCTTATTTCTGCACTTCTAGTTGCAGAAAAGCACAACCAATTGTTGATAAAAATCACAATACTAGATCGGTTGGCTCACAAGTTGTGCCTGAAGCACATGCTACTCGGAGGAACTCTAGAGGCCGTAAACGTGGAAAAGGAAATGAGGCGAGTGGGGGACGCGGATCGACCCAAAGTCGAGGCCGTGGTAGGGGAAGAGGTAGAGGTAGAGGTCGCAACAATGCACAATCTAGTGCAACTGATAATAATGCACCTCAAGATAAACCATCGAGCTCACGTGCACAGAACAAACAACTCTGTCACAAGTGTGGATGCGACGACCATTGGTCTCGCCAGTGTCGAACTCCAAAACATTTGGTGGAGGCGTATCAACGTATGCTAAAAGACAAAAATGGGAAGGCTCATCACGGTGAAACACACCACACCGACCTGCCCAAAGCAGGCTTTGTCATAGACAAAGGATGACCTCTTGGGTGAACATATGACTATTGACTACAAAATTTAATACGTTTTTGATAAAGTAGGACCTAAGTGATCCCTTGTGCGGCTGATCAATCAGCGTCTGTAATCTTGGCTCTCCTTAGCATTCCTCATATCTAAACGTGTCCAAACATACACTTAAGTGCTTATGGAGATTAATGTGTTGTGCTTAGTAGATAGTGCTACTACACATACTATCTTAAAAGATAGACAATTTTTCCAAACATTAACCGAAAAGAAAGGAAGTGTCACTACTATTTCCGATGACGACATACAAATGGTTGGCTCCAGAAGAGTCTCGATCATTCTACCTATGGGTACCGAATTAATAATCGAAAATACTTTATTGTTTCCACAATCAAAGCGTACCCTCCTCAGTTTCAAAGACATTCGACAGAATGGCTATCACATTGAAACAAATACTGAGGACAATAGTGAATATCTGTTGATGACTCACTATTTGAATTGTCGTAAACACATCGTCGAAAAACTTCCATCTTTCTCCTCTGGCTTGTATTACACATACATCAGACCCTCAAATCTCCATATAGCTCTTAATCTAAAATTTAATGATCCAAATTCTTTCAAATTATGGCATGAGCGGTTAAAACATCCAGAACAATCCATGATGCGTCGGATTCTATGTAATTCATCTTGCCATAACATAACACACAACAGAATCCCTTCTGTTAATGAATACATATGTGATGCTTGCACAATGGGTAAGCTAATAATTCGTCCTTCTAGTAGTAAAGTAAGAACTAAATCTCCTAAATTCCTTGAGCGGATTAAAGGAGATATTTGTGGACCAATACATCTAGCATCTGGACCATTTCAGTATTTTATGGTCCTAATAGATGCATCCACTCGGTGGACTTATGTCACCATGCTATCCACTCGCAATACTATTTTTGCAAAGCTTATTGCTCAGATTATCCTGTTGATATCACAATTCCCAGATCATCCAATCAAATCCATACGCATGGACAATGCCGGTGAATTCACCTATAAGGCATTTGATGATTGTTGTTTGGCATTGGGAATCAAAGTGGAGCATTCGGTCCCTCATGTTCATACTCAAAATGGTCTAGCTGAATCATTAATTAGACGTCTTAAATTAATCGCTAGACCGCTACTACTACAAAAACGAACTTACCTATTTCATGTTGGGGGCATGCAATCTTACATGCATCATCACTAATCCAATTCCGACCAACTGCATATCATGAATATTCCCCTATTCAACTCGTGCGTGGAAATGAACCTAACATTTCCCATCTGCGAACATTCGATTGTGCAGTGTATGTTCCAATACCACCACCTAAGCGAACATCTATGGGCCCACAAAGGAAACTCGGTATTTACATCGGTTTTGTATCTCTCACAATACTTAAATACCTCAAGCCTTTAACTGGGGATCAGTTTATAGCCCGTTTCGCTGACTGCACATTCGACGAAGATCTATTTCCGGCCTTAGGGGGAGAGAAAAATACCACAATTAATAAATGCCGTGAAATTACGTGGAACACAAAAGATCTTCAATACTTAGACCCACGCACAAATCAAACTTGAACCAGAAGTTCAAAAGAAAATAAACTTGCAATAATCAGCAAGTAATCTGCCAGATGCATTATCAAATGCATTACTGATTATAAATGAAGTGACTGTGAATAGTTAAGGATGCCCCTATACGCCAGAAGCGTAATGAACCTCCTTACACAAAACCATGGTATATTAATGCTAATAATATATTCAGTCACTCATGAAATCTCCTGAAGAGATTCGTCCTGAAGACGAGAAATCCTAGTAAAAAGCACGTGCACATAGCAATCAAAATACTAGGATTGCGGAACACCCAGATCAATGGGAAATGATCAAGATCTGGTTTACATGAATCTTAAATAAACACAGGAGACAAACATATCACTGTTGTCGACAACATATTCGTACCCATAGTTGCTCTTTCTAAAATCTGGTACCAGTATCTAAATTTGATTAGATGCAATAGAAAGAAGCAAATATGGAAGAGCTAGACTCGCAAAATAAACTGTTTTGTTCTATCGTACATACCCCCTAAATATTTTATCCCTGAAGGATATAAATGGGTATTAATACGAAACAAAATGAAGTTGAGAGATACAAAGCGAGATTAACAGCTTAAGGGTTTTTCGCAGTGACCCATTATTGAGTTTGATGTGATCAAACAAATACTCCTGTTGTTAATATTATAAAGTTCCGCCATATATCCTTGGCAGTTAAACGCAGTTAATGGACATAAATTACCGCATACTTATACGGATCATTAGATTCTGACATCTATATGAAAATCCCTGATGGATTAACTATTCCCCAAATGAGGAATAACGAACATCGTAGTATGTTCAGCATTAAATTGCAACGCTCGTTATATGGCTTAAAACAGTCAGGTCGTATGTGGTATAATCGACTAAGCGAATTCCTCCTGAATAAGGAATACGTAAATAGCGAGGCTTTTCCTTGTGTCTTTACTAAGAAATCCCTTAATGGTTTTTGCATCATCTCGGTGTATGTGGATGATCTAAACATTATCGGAACAAGGAAAGAGATTGAAGAAGCAAGTTCAATCTTAAAAACTGAATTTGAAATGAAAACTTTGGGTAAAACCAAGTTCTGTCTCGGCCTGCAGATCGAGCAATTCCCTGAAGGAATACTGATACACCAATCAGCTTACCTAAAGAAAGTGTTGGAGAGATTCCACATGGATAAATCTCATCCTTTAAGCACTCCAATGGTTGTCTGTTCCCTTGATTTGGAAAAAGACCCATTCAGACCTAAGGAAGATACCGAAGAGCTATTGGGACCTGAAGTTCCATATCTAAGTGCAATTGGTGCACTGCTCTATCTTGCAAACTGCATTAGGCCCGATATTACCTTTGCAGTCAATCTACTTGCAAGGTTCAGTGTCTCCCCTACAAGGAGACATTGGAATTGTGTGAAACATATCTTACGATATCTTCAAGGTTCTCAAGATCTTGGTCTTTTCTATCAAAGAAACCAAGACAACACGCTTATAGGTTATGCTGATGCTGGTTATCTATCTGATCCCCATAATGTGAAATCGCAAACGGGTTATGTTTTCCTCTGTGGTGGAACAACCATTTCATGGAGATCTGTCAAACAAACTTTGGTGACCACATCGTTAAACCACTCAGAGATCATAGCTCTGTACGAAACTGCACGAGAATGTGTGTGGTTAAAGTCCCTTGTAAAACACATTCACGATTCGTGTGGTATCCCTTCTGTTGACTTAAGCCCATCAATTATCTATGAAGATAATGCTGCATGTATTGCACAAATGAGTAACGACTATGTCAAAGGGAACTTGACGAAGCATATATCCCCAAAATTCTTTTATCCTCACGAACTCCAGAAGAGTGGTGAGATCACGATAAAACAAGTACGCTCAAGTGACAATCTAGCTGATTTGCTCACTAAATCCCTTCCTACTTCGACTTTTGAAAAGTACGTACATGGAATCGGGATGCGTCGACTTGGAAGGTTGTTATCTTCAGGGGGAGTAACAAATGTTAAACAATCCTGATGATTGTATCCTCGAGGCCATTTGTAACACTCCAATAAGTAACACTTGCATTCTTCCTTGTCATATTATGTCCAAGGGGGAGTGTTATAATATATTGAAATATATTATTATAATATATGGACATAATATATAGATTATAGTCCAGTGGGCTTTAGGCCCACAAGACTTAGATGCTAGGGTTAGGTATTCTTTATATATTGTATCTTCCCTTTGTATTCTATACATACTTTCACATTGATTGTAAACGGCAGTTCATATTAGTATACTCTCCTGGCTTGGTCGCCCCCAGACGTAGTCACTCTGTGACGAACTGGGTCATCAAATACTGTGTCATTTACTTTTATGCTTGCGCTTTTCTCTCGATTACAACAAATTAGTGTGCTATTGAATAATAATTATGTTATGTATGTAAATAGTGTAGTTAGAATGTTTGAAGCGGTGGAATCGCAGATATTCCCTGTATCTCGTATATTTCAATTGAATATCTTTCATCACTTCTCCCCTAAATTTCACAACAACATCAACAATCTCTCTCTCTCTCTCTCCAATGGCTCTTACCCGCGAGCAGTATCTGTTCAGTGCCAAGTTGGCCGAGCAAGCGGAGCGCTACGAGGAGATAATGCAGTACATGGATAGCGTCGTCATCTGCGCTGCCGGAGCAGAGCTCACTGTCGAAGAGCGCAACCTTCTGTCCGTCGCCTACAAGAATGTCGTCGGTTCGCTCCGAGCCTCGTGGCGCATCGTTTCTTCCATCGAGCAGAAGGAGGAGGTACGGAAGAACGACGAACACGTGGTGCTCACCAAACAGTACAGATCTAAGATCGAAAAGGAGCTGTCGCCAATCTGCGCCAGAATTCTGAGAATCCTCGCCGATTACTTGATCCCCTCGGCAATGTCGAGCGAGTCTAGGGTGTTTTACTTGAAGATGAAGGGGGATTACAATAGGTACTTAGCTGAATTTAAAGTTGGGAATGATCGGAAGGAGGCGGCCGACGAGACTATGCGCGCTTACAAAACTGCTCAGGTAATAAACTGTGCTCATACAATTTATTGATTTGAACTTCTATTGAAAATTTTGTTTTTATGTGTCCCGCCAATTGGTGGCTGAGTGGTCCCTTTGTTTTTAAATTACTCTATTTCTCCCAGAAATTTTGCACACTTCATGCTACACAAATTTGCAAACTACTAAAAAAAAAATTTATAACATTAATTTACATGTACACTCATAAACCTATACACATATTTATTATATATATAACACATTTTCCTTAAAAAAATATGCGTGCGTTGCGTAAGGTGCAAATTTCTACTGGACTTAGGGAGTAAATTATTTGTGTGATTTTTCTTGGCTTGGGATGGTTATAATAACAAACTTGATACTATTGGGTTAAATTCGAAGAAATATTTAATACTGGGTGTATCCCAAAATTGGAACCTTCAATTAATTCTTGAATACTCAAATGCCATGCTTTAATTTTATTTTAAAATTCTGAAGGAAGATTTGTGTTTCTTGTTCAATAGCTAGCGTAATCCAGATTGAAGCATTTCCTATGTTTACTAGGATGTGCATTTGTGATCACACAAAGTTAAAACTTAAAAGTGGAGTTTGTGTGAAGAATGAAAAAGCTATACGAAATTTTACTATGAATATGGAAAGGAACTGTTGAACCTATTAATTAATGTGCGGGTAAGCATGTAGATTTATCCGATTAAGATGTGGAGTTTGTCATTTACTATTGTTTGTTGAAGACTGTGCAGTTATGTAAACAATGATAATGAAATCACTGGTGATTGTGAAAACTGTATTAATAGATGTGTGTACAACAAAGGAATAATAATCTATAATTATACTAATTACATGGCACAAAATAAAAAACAGAATCAAATCCTAATAAGTTAATTGAGAAGTTGAAGGATATTTATTAGAGAATAAAATTGAAGAGATCAAATATCTAATGGTAAAGACTTATTATCAAGGGTGTAAATGACGCTTGGCGGTCGATGGCGCCAAGCACTTAGACTGCGTAAGCTGCGCCGGGCACCGTCTAGATTTTATTTATTTTTAAGATTTTTTATACTAATATTTTTTTTTTCTAAATATATTAATAAAAATGCATATTATACGATTAAATTATAAATTTAAAATGTTTAATAGCCAAATACATTTTTCACAAAATGTTAGAAATTATGATAATACAACATTGTTCAACTTTTAATTGAAATACTAAAATATCAAAATACATAATACGAATAAATAATGAAGTAGTTCGATTAAATTTTTTTAAGTAATTTAGTAATTTAATTTCTATTTTTTAATTTTAATTCTAACCTTTAATTTGAAATAATTTTTTTAAAAAAATAATGATAGTCTATAGCTGTCTAGGCGGTTTCGACAGTATCAAATGAGTTGATTGATTTTTCTCGTCGATTTAGTTTAGGTGTCGGCAGTCGAGTGCCTCTAATTGCCTAGGCGGTCTCGGCCATTTGCCTCATTGCTTATTATGCCAGGTTTACATTGTGTATGTGACTGTTATTTCGCGTGCCGCCTAGCTAGCACGTCTATTTAATTACTCCCATTTTTTCCCCAAATCTGCCTCTCGCTTAGCCACCGCCTTTGTCTTTTAGACATTGACTCTTTGTAAAAGATTTGCAAATTGGGAGGACTTGAAAGAACTAATCTTCCTCAAATGTTTTATTCTATGTGTATTGTTATGGCTTGAGCTTCAATATTTTTATGTCATTGAAGCTTTAAACTTAGATGTCTATTCTAAAAATTTGTAATGCGAGATTTTGGTAATGAAAATTGAATTGAGAAGCTTTTGGCAATGTCTGAATTTGCTTTGTTTTAATTAAGCGCTAATTCATCTGAAATCATAATCAGAATCTTGCACTTGCTGATCTTGCACCCACGGATCCTATACGGTTGGGCTTGGCGTTGAACTTCTCGGTTTTCTACTACGAAATTCTGAATAGACCAGATAAAGCTTGCAGAATGGCTACACAGGTTAGTTTATCTTTTACGGGGATGAAAAAAATAAATTGGGAATGACAATATGGAAATGAGTGGTGTGGATGATTTGAAATTTTAAAAATGATGTGATTTTTAATGGAGTGAATGATTGCACAACAAAGTATTTCCATCGCTTGAAAATATTGTTATGGTCATGGATTAAGAGTTGGAAGCATTTCAATAGGAAAATTGGGATTACAGAGTGGTTAGAGGATCCTTTAAGAAGTTTGAGATATTGATGAATTTAGTTCTGATTTTTTATTGATTGATCTGTTCATTGATGTAAGGGTTGAGTACCCCTTGTACTCAACAATTTCTATTAGTGAATGACTTTTTTTACCGTTCAAAAAAAAAAAAAAAAACTCTTTGCATGTATTAGTCATGGTCAATACACTTGGAAAAATAAGATTACCTAGAAATATTTTTTCTTGTCTAATCCACCCCAATTTCTGCATGCTAAAACAAGTTATGTACTATTTCTGAGGCTTGATTGACCTCGCTTATATCTTAATACAAATAAAAAATCATTTTATACCGTTTGATATGAAAATTCTTCAATGGTAATAAAAATGAAAATATATATGTAGTAATTATAGTAGGTAATGAGAACAAATTAGGTACAAAATATTATTATTTTTCCTAAATAAGATAATCACCACCATTTTCTTATCTTATAACCATCCTCCTCAATCAATTTCTCATACTACAATATATCAACAACTTTTTCTTTGTCCATTTTTTTTCTTCAAAATTGGAGCACAACACTAGTGATGTAACCACCATGAATACAAACACTTATTCAACATATTTAAAGTAAAGAAGAAAAATAAAATTTCATTCTCATTACAATTGAAGAAATTGAAACAAGCGCAATATCGCGTGAGTAGTAGGCCCAGCTGTAATATGAAACTCGTTCTATTCTCTTGCGACATGTTGAAAAGAAAGAATTAATTGACTATACAATGCTGAGTTGATTAAATAAGCCAACCAGATTAGATCAATAATTAATCTTAAAACAATATGCAAGTGACAAATTCGACATTGATTAATCCCTCAGTTGTACAAATTTGTAAGTGTGCATGTAAAATTCTTTTACTGAAAAATTGAAAATCTATTTATGTTATTACCGAACAGGCATTCGAAGAAGCAATTGTTAAGTTGGGCACTTTGGGTGAAGAGTCGTACAAGGATAGCACTCTTATCATGCAGCTTCTGAGGGATAATCTCAAACTTTGGACCTCAAATATGCAGGTAGACGGCTATTATAATTAGGGTGATTTACATTTTTGGTTTAAAAAAATTATCATTTTTACAAATTGGTTCACAATATTTGCATAGAAGCACATTTTTTTTTCTGTGATTTTGTAATTAATGTCAATTTTGTGAACCATTTTATAATTTTCCCTTATAATTATTATTAGAAACATTTAGACATTAAAGAGTTCTTTTTTTAAAGATTTTCATAGTTCCATGCAAAACAACTTTCAAATTGCATTACTGTTGGTTGATAGGGCATTATGCAGGACACATTCTCGTTTTCGTTCAAATGCTGACTATATCAAACACAAAAATGGTTTCTTGGTCTTTTTTCTGTTTGCTATATGTTTCCAAGATTAGTTTGCATTTGGGATCAAGGAGCTGAGTAGAGGATACGAATGGCTTCGTTGAATTTGATATGTTTCGTAACAACAAAACATGCTCGAAAAATATTTTAAGTCATTATCGAATCACCTCATCCCAACAATATCGATGGATTTTACTTCATACACAAAATAAAAATTTTAATACTTGCATCTCTTGACGTGCATGCATGTGTTCATACAGGATCAGATAGATGAGGCTTGAGCCCCAGTTCCTTCATATTCTCCTCAAGGAGCTGGGATTAGATGTCATATATCTATCACAATTGTGTGTATATACAATACAATTGGTGATTATTATGATATTTTCTTAATTAAATTATGTGTAAAGTCAATAGCATATGTTTAGTTAAATTATGATTGGACGATAATAATAAAGTGATTGTTTCCATAAAAGGAATATGCATATTTTTTGTGGACGGACAAATAAGAAAAGTGAGCATAAATTTTATGGATCGAGGGGGTATATTTTAAATAAAGTAGTAACACATAAGTAAATATGTATATAAATTTTTGAGTGTGTATGTGCAAATTTGCATTGGACGTTTAAATAAATAAAATGTGCAATTTTATAAAAAACATAGGCAGTATATGTATATGAATAAATATTTTTATATTTAAAATATGAACATCTTTTTAAAATATACAGAGAATTGTCCAATTTTTTTAAAGAATGCCTCATAAATGTTGGACTAAAAATATCTACAGTGACCCTCTATAGATGGAGTAAAATTTAAATTAGAATGAGTTTTAAATTTTAAATTTGAATTTTTAAATTCAATAAAGAATATACCTTAAATTTCTTGTGAACTCAAATTGATCATATTAATTCGTACTACTTTTATTTATAATTACTATCACTGTTATTTATATATACTAGTATTATTATTATAAAAATATTTTTAATTTTTTAACAATGATAATGTATATACATAATAATAATAGTGAATATACAAAATAATGATAATATGTATATATATAAATATGATAATTAATAAATTTGAATTTACAGTGAACTCGTACAACTTTTTATCTTACAAAAATATCTTCATAGGTACAGGCTATGACTTCATCTAAAATTTTCTAATCTAGAGCCAAACTTTTCCAGTATCATCATAATTTTAACTCCAAATGCAAAATTAGTTGAGATGAAAAAAAATAATTAATCCCACTTAATTTGGTTTTGGGCTCAGGACGATTTTTGAGCCGGGTTAAAATTCATAAATAAAATCTTCTTAAAATGACTTTTACATAATGAAGAGTTATATATACATTATCCGGTTTTGTCTATATATTCTTCAATCCATATATATATATATTACTTGAAAATCAAGAAAAAATAAACAACTATTACAAACACATACTCTCTCTCCCTCCACTAAATTTATGTACTATTTTCTTTTTTGTTCATTCACAAAAAATATGTATTTTCATTTTATGGAAACTATTATTGTTATTATCGTTCTCATAACCAATTTTTCTTAATTTCAGTAAAAGATAATTTTATTCCACCAATTGGGTATAGGGTATATCCAAACCAATTATAGAATTGCAAAAATCAACAGTTTAACATAAAAGATTAATTATTTTATTCATAAATGGACTCTGAAATATACTCACAATAGTTTTAGGGGGTGTTTTGTTTCATGAATTGGGGTGGATTAAGTTTCTAATCCTAAATAAAATTCTGTTTGGTTTCTAGGATTTGAGTCCAGGATTAAATTCTGGCCCAATATTTGAATTCAACCTAATCCTACAAATAATAGATAACTTGATCCCAACTATTACATCATATTAATTTTAAAAAAAATCATAAATACCAAACACATACTATTTTAAAATTAGGATTGCAATCAATACAATCTATTAAAATTCTATCCTATCTAGAAAATCAAACGCCCCTTTATTTTATCTTTTGTTTTTTTTAAAATCGTGCAAATGCAATGATGCATAAATTTAATGGACGGAGTGAGTATCTAAGTTTAAAATTGGGACACCAAATAGTGCAATTTGATTAAATCTTAATCTCATCATGCAATGCCAACATACCCTTATCTTTGCTTCAATTTGTTCTTACATCAGAAAGTTGAATTTTATTAGTGGACTATCCTTTTTAAATATATTGCTATTAAAATAATTATAGCGAATCTCACATGAAATAGTGTCATAGATAAAATTAAGTCTATTTTAATATTTAAATCCTACATAATTTTTTTTTTTTTGATCGGTAAATGTTAGTTGTTAGTAGTTAAGTTAGTTCACCAAGTCTCCTTACACTCCATATCTCCAAGTCCAACCATATATCTCCCATCTCCCAATTCGTTCCCAAAGGGAATCGAACCCGGGTCACTCACTCAAGTGAGGAGCCCGGTGGGCAGGTGAGCTAGCCCATCTGGTTAAATCCTACATAAATTTAAGAATAGAATAGCATTTTGAGTAAATCTCTTGTGGACAGGTGCACTATGTAACTCAATGTATTTTTAAAAAGTTATACTCCCTCCGTCACAAAACTATTTTCACACTTTCCTTATTTGAACGGACAACTCTTCTTTCACACACCTAAAAATGAAATTTTTTACACTCACAAAAGTTAATAAAGTACATTTTTTCTTATTTTATTATTTAACTTTACACTTACATACTTACTTTTTCTTAATCCGTGTGCCCGGAACTACTATGAAAGTAGTTTCGGGACGGAGGGAGTACTATTTATTATTAAAAAGTTGCACAAATTATTATTGAAAAGTTACAAAATTAATGATACACTTTTGAATAATAACATGTGTGACTTTTCAGTAGTATTTTGTGTAACTTTTTAAAAATAAACTTGAGTTGCACGGTGCACCTGGTGCATACAAAACTAAGACTAATATATATGTAATTGAAATCAGTCTCATATAAAATACAAATACTCCCTCCATCCCAAAACTATTTTCATAGTAGTTCTGGACACGTGAACCAAGGAAAAGTGAATATATGAGTGTAAAGTTAAATAATAAAATAAAAAAAGTGTACTTTATTGAATTTTGTGAGTGTAAAAAGTTTTCTTTTTAGGCATGTGAAAATAGAGTTGAGACGTTCAAATAAAAAGGTGTGAAAGTAGTTTTGGGACGGATGGAGTATAGAGTTTCTAGAATATAAAGTATTTTGGAATTGGAGTAAAGATAATGATTTTTCCTGTTAATTGTTGTTCTCATCCCCACATTAATACTTCAAACCAAATACCTTATATCAATGATAATAATTTTTCCATCATCTTCCATTTGGGTACTCATATTTAACGTTCGCCCTCATTTCATATTTATTACTTAATTTTTTTTAATGTTCTAAAAATTGTTAATCATTAATTCATTGAACTGGAGTATATCGATTAGTGGGCAAATTTATTATTATAGTGACATTTTGAAAAGGATTCATCAAAATAGGGAGAAAATGGGAAGGCTTATCAATATAAAACCAATCGGCTTCCGTACCTCCGATTGGTGACATGGCATAACAAAGTTTGTTGAAGAGAAATATGTCACTTCGCTGCAGATTGTTGTGGGCACTTTAATCTAATATGTATGCCAACTTACTTAGTATCTTTTTAACTATTCATTTTATTTTATTTTTTCATAAATTTGAATTATTTCAATTTTATTTAGTGGACATTCTTTGATTCACAATTTTATGATACATATATATATATATTAATTAATCTCAAAAATTGATACAAAATTGGTATTAGAATATTTCATAAAATAAATTTATATGATAATTTACAAAATCTTAAAATAAATTCATATAAATTACAAAATAATAAATTAAGATATTCTAATTAATTTTTCTCACTATCGCCACTTCTATCCACTTGTTTCATCCCGAGCTCTAACAAGTGACACCACTCCCCAAACCATTACCTCAACATAAAAACTAAAAAAATATTTATTTTTATTAAAATTAATTTTTTAAAATTGTGATAAATTATCTTAAAATTTATATGTTGTATTAGTCAAATACTTATTAAAAAAATTATAAATATTTATAAAGATATTTAGTCTATGTATGAGAAATTGTTTCATTCAAATCATGCTACATAAAATTAGATTAATTTTAATTAGATTATTTACGTTCAAATTTTTATTATCAATTAAATTGTGCAATTAAGCATAGAGATATAAAATATATGTTAACATAATTAAAACGTGCAAATAAATATAACTAAAATATACAGATTGCATGTAACTTAAAATATAAAATTAAATGTACAAGTTAATATAATTAAAATATATAAATTAGTACAATTAAAACGTAGCTAAGGTTGGTACAACATATGAGAGTTGGTATTTTAAATTAATTGAAGTATACTGAGAATTATTTGATGTGCGTATTTTTTATTTCTTAATCTTAATTTAAATAATTTAGTCATATGCCACTATTTTATATATAAAATGTATTTTTTTTTTAAATTGTGTCATCCTATAGAGTGCAAATTCCTACGGGGCGGACGGATTATTTTAGTAATCATCAACAACTATCAATAATAATGGAAGTGTGAATTTAAAAAATTAATTCTACACTCAAAATCTTATATTTTATGTAGCAAGATTTGAATGAAACAATCTCTCATACATAGACATAATATTTTTATAAATATTTATAATCTTTTTTTAATAAGTGTTTGACCAATACAACTTATAAGTTTTATGGTAATTTATCATAGTTTAAAAAAATTAATTTTAATAAAAATAAATATTTTTTTAGTTTTTATGTTGAGGTAATGGTTTGGGGAGTGGTGTCGGAGCTTGGATGAAACAGGTGGATAGGGGTGGAGATAGTGAGAAAAATAAATTAGAATATCTTAATTTATTATTTTGTATTTTATAAGAATTTATTTTAAGATTTTGTAAATTATCATATATATTTATTTTATGAAATATTCTAATACCAATTTTATATCAATTTGTATATTGTTAATTAATATATATCATAAAATTTCTCATACATAGACTAAATATCTTTATAAATATTTATAATTTCTTAATAAATATTTGATTAATACAACTTATAAGTTTTATGATAATTTATCACAATTTTAAAAAATTAATTTTAATAAAAATACATATTTTTTTAGTTTTTATGTTGAGGTAATGGTTTGGGGAGTGGTGTCACTTGTCAGAGCTCGGGATGAAGCAGCTGGATAGAAGTGGAGATAGTGAGAAAAATAAATTAGAATATCTTAATTTATTATTTTATAATTTATAAGAATTTATTTTAAGATTTTATAAATTATCATATATATTTCTTTTATGAAATATTCTAATACCAATTTTATATCGATTTTTGAGATTAATTGATATATATATCATAAAATTGTGAATCAAAGAATGTCCACTAAATAAAATTGAAATAATTCAATTTATGAAAAAATAATAATAAAATGAATAGTTAAAAGGATACTAGCAAGTTGGCATACACTTTAGATTAAAGTGCCCACAGCAATCTGCAGTGAAGTGACGTATATTTCTCTTCAACAAACTTTATTATGCCATGTCACCAATCGGAGGTAGGGAGACCGATTGGTTTTATATTGATAAGCCTTCCCATTTTTTACCTATTTTGATGAATCCTTTTCAAAATATCACTATAATAATAAATTTGCCCGATTAGTGAGACTAGTGGTGAACTTACCCGAACTAATTGAAAATAACTAAACGATAAATATTATTAATTATTTAATAAATTAGTCATATATTATATATAAAATAGTAAAAAGTATATCACTACACTTCAATATTAAATTTATAAGTGATAACAACCATTAAATTCAAAAGTCAATAAAATAATAATTTAAAAATCAAAAGATAACGCATATTAGTTAAAATTTTAACTTTTGAATTATACCTATTAAATTGATAACACAATAATTAAATATATTTAAAAAAATGACAACACAATATTAAAATGTTTTAAGCTAAACGACACATAGACGGTCTAGTCAGTGCTTAGTCAACTCTAGGTGCCGACTACTACCACATTTTTTTTTTGGTAATTTGGTGTAAATCAGACCCGCCAAGAATCGACTTGTGACTAGTCGGCCGATTTGGCTGATTTTTCGAACTCTGACTTTCTTTCAATGTGGTTAAATTATAATTCTTATTTGGGAGTAATATTTTCTCTCTTTTAACTTTGTTCAATTTTGAGATTCAGTTGTTATAACTTGTTCGATTTGATTTTGGTCTCTAAACTTTATACTCTCTCCGTCCCACTATAAGTTGCTCATTTTGTCATTTCTGTCCGTCTCACTATATGTTGTTCATTTGCTTTTTTACCTTTTATGGAAACTACTATTCACTTTTTTATTATTATTTTTAATACTTTTTACACTATTCTCATTACTTTTTCACTTTTTCCCATCAAATCACTAGTACTATATTAATATTTTTATACATTTTTAATACTCGTACCTAAAAGGCACGGGCGACTTATTAGGGGTCGGAGGGAGTATCTTTTTAAATTTTCATCTTTTTACAAGGCAGTGAATGCGGCTATTAAGTAAGGATAAAGTTGTATCCTTCAAAGCAAATACTCCTTAAAAGAGCAAAAATTGAGAAATATAGAGCTAAAAGATAAAAATCAAAAGAAAATAACTTTGTCATGGTAGAAGTTACTGGGTGAATTACCTGCATTAGCTGGTCAAAAATATATAACTTTAAAAATTATAAAGTAAAAGATTAAAAGAGTGTTTAACTAAACTTATTTTAAATATTTTATAAGTTCTAACATCTTTAAGTTGTTTTAAAAGCTCATAAGATATATTTCTTTACGTAACTTATAAATTGTTAAATTATTTGATCAATATAACTAATAAGTTTTTCGATAATTCATCATAATTTTTATAAAATTAAATTTTAATAAAAAAATATTTTTTATTTTTTATATTGAAATAGGGGTTAGGGAGAGGTGGCAGTTAGGGATGAGGCGGGTGGGTTGGGGTTAGGGGTGTAAATGAGTCGAGTCGAGCCGAGTAGTGCTGAGCTCGAAACTCGACTCGAAAGCAATACTCGAAGCTCGAAACTCGACTCGAACTCGATCGAGCTTGATTTTTTTAGCTCGAGCTCGACTCGGTTAAGAACTCGACAAACTCGAGCTCGGCTCGACTCGACTCGACTCGATAATTTTATTATTTTAATAAAATGAAATATTAAATATATTTTACCTCTTTTTTTTTCTAAAATTAAAGCTCGACTCGACTCGAGCTCGATAACTTTATTTATATATTAAAAATAATAAAAAATATTAAACATTGTGCAAGCTCGATTAGGCTCGCGAGCCTCTCGAGCCGAGTATTTATAAACTCGAACTCGACAGCTACTCGAGTAGCTCGAGCTCGAGCTCAACTCGATTTGGTTCGAGTCGATTTCGATCTTTTTACGAGTCGAGCACGAGTAGATTGCGAGCCGGCTTGACTCATTTACACCCCTAGTTGGGGTGTTGGTAGTGAAAAAAAATAAGTTAGAATATTTTAACTTATTTTTTTAGTGCTTATAAAATGTAATGAGCTTATTTTAAAATTTTATAAGTTGTCTTGCATTTTATTTTACCAAACACTCTAAGAGAGTTTATAAGGTCTTGAATAAGCTGTTTTAGAAAGTTTGTAAGCTCGATCAAATACACCCTAAATTCAAACCGAAAAATTAATATCGCGATTGAACTTGAAATTAGGCAAAGTGAAGGGAGAAAAAAAAGCTCACAATTTCTCTATATTTTGAAAAAAAAAAAAAGAAGAGTGTTTACAAACCGAGTGGTTTCCAAATTGTTCTTCAGACAATACGAATCCAGATCGATTAAATAGTAAATAAATGTATTTACATACCAAAACTTTTTCAAATGCAAAATTCACCCCTCATAATAACTTTCCCAACAAAAGAAAGGGGGGGGGGGGGGGGGAATGAAACAAGGGGAATAAGTAGGAAGTCTGAAGTACATATTGACAAGATTGTTAAATTAAAGATTGTGGTTGTGAGGAATCATCTACCACAGTTAATTAATTTAAATATTAAAGGAGGACTTAAGTACCTTAACTATTATTTTAGCAATGATAAATTCTTCATCGAAAGCCTCCAATCAAATTCTATCTTGTTTTTACAGTTCTGATGTTTCAAGAAACTGAAACATTCATGATGATTATATAAGTAGGGGGACATTAAAAAAAAAAAAAAAGAATTTTTGGCTCATGTCCAAATACCAAGAAATCAGAAAAATTAATGGTCTACCAAAAGATATAAAAATCATTGATGTTGGATGTAAAAGTAGAAGAAAAAGCAAGAAATGTTTTGCAGTGACCTGTTCGTTTCCAAAGCTTTGACTCGAGAAATCAAACTGTGAAATCGATAGGTGTCGCGCCATTGTGAGGTATGGATATTTTGGAGCAAATATTAAAAAAATTATATATTGCACTTATTATACTAAAAAATATTAAATTCATAAATTTTTTTGATACGGTCTGATGTGCCGAAAATTTCGGTATTAGTATTGATATTTTAAAAGAATTACTAGTATATTATTATATATATTAAAATATCAAAATATTTTCGGTATGCAGCAGTATACTGATATATTTTTTATATTCTATATATATCGACTTATACTGAAAATATTTTGGTATTTCGGCATGACGGTATATCATGACAATAATTCAATATTAAAATTTAATATTTAATTAATTTTTATATTAAATAATTAATTAAAACCCATACTTCAATTATTTTGGTATGGACCGTATTGACATTATGGACCGATATGTTAAGTATTTCAGTATGAATTAGTATATACCAAAATATTGATATGCATACTAAATGTTTGATACGATATGCGGTATGTTTTTTTGGTATACCAAAGTTTCGATATATTGAAATTTGGTACGATATCGGTATGCAAAAATATATAACGAAATGTTCGATATGATATGTCACCCCTAGGTATAGAACTGTATAATACTCCTCCCCTCATGGAAATAGTCTGTATTTTTTTTACATCATTTGTTTTTGAAACTCGCACACAAAATAATTTTTTTATACTTAATGTGACCACAATATTCTTAGGGTCCCGGGTCCATACTAAAGAATTGATACAAATCAGATTATCTCATACTTTCTTTGTCTTTTTAGATTGCTCAAAAGTCCATAAAAGAAAGAATTTTTTTTTTCATTACTTAAAGTGACAATTTAAATTAACTCATTACAAACATCTCTTATTTACATTTCATGTCATAATATTTTTCAATACACCCTCAAACAATGCACTAACTTTCCTTTCATAAAGTTAAAAGGAAAATATACCTCAATTTTACACGTTTTAATACAAAATAAGTAACTTTTTTATTAAAATTCGAATCATTTTTATTTGAGCAATTTAAATTGGGATGAAAGAAGTACATCTTTATAAGTCGTAGGGGATCTAGGAATTGACACTACAAGAAATTCACATTTTAGCAACGAGTGTTACTAACATATTTAAATCTATTGGTAATACTAATGAATTTGCAATAGATACATCAGCCTTATTATGACATATGAGAAATATTACATCACATTCCTACTAATACTTTGTATATATTTATGTAATACTCTGTTAGTTAGTTAGTTAGAATTAATTCCTTCCTAAGCAAGTTAGTTAGATAGTTAAACCACAACTATAAATACTTGTGTAATCTCTGGTTTGAATTAGTGAAATAAATACAAGATAAATTAGATAATGAAGTTTAACATGGTATCAGAGCCCTTGACATTGAGAATTATGTTTTCTATTGATGTTACTTTTGGGTGGAAGGTTCAGCAAATAGACATTAATAATGTGTTCATAAATGGTCACTTGATTGCGGTGGTTTATATTAAACAACTAGAAGATTTTGCAGATGCTTCTCATCCATCACATGTTTGCAGATTGGTCAAGACTCTTTATGGCTTGAAACAAGCCCCAAGGCATAAGTCTATTCATTGCCTATTTCACAAGGGTACTGGAAACAATATGCTCATGCTCTTGGTGTATGTTGATGACATTTTGATAACTGGTGCTAATTCATGTGAAGTTTCTCAGCTTATCAGTGCTCTTCATAACAAGTTCTCACTCAAGAATCTAGGAGAGGTGAACTACTTCTCGGGTATTGAAGCCTCATTCGCTCCTTCATGTATCAAGCTTTCTCTGTCAAAGTATATCAAATAACTTCTTGAGCGTAGACATCTAACTTCTTGCAATTTATGCCCTACTCCCTTTTGTCTTTCTTTGAAACTTTCCTTACATGATGGTCCTCTATTTGATAACCCCACACTTTATAGAAGTATAGTTGGGGCCTTACAATATCTCACATTGACTCGTCCAGATGTCTCATTCTCTATCAACAAATTGAGTCAGTTCCTTACTAACCCTACCACAACACACTGTAGTGCTTGTAAAAGAGTTCTTCGATATTTTAAAGGAACTTTATTTTCTGGTTTAACTTTCACTCCTATATCTCACTTTCAGTTGCAGGGCTTTGTTGATTCGTACTATGCATCTAACTTAGATGACATGAGGAGTAATATAGATTACTGCATCAAACTTGGTAACAACCTTTTTTCCTGGACTTCGAAGAAACAATCAGTTGTTGCAAGAAGCAGCACTGATGCCGAGTACGGGTCTATGGCTACAGCTGCTACAGATCTTGCGTGGATTTTTTCACTGTTTACTAAACTCAATAAATTTTTGTAGAACTAGAAGGAGATACAGAGACCTAAACGCAGTGCAGCTCCAAAACCTCACATAACACTTTCAGGTGGGATGATTTCCACTCTTAATTGAGTTTAACATTTAAAGTTATAATTGTTATTTTAAAATATGATATGTGAGTGATATATGTCATGACTATGCAATAAATATACTATATGTAAAGTTGTGTAATGACCCATTATATGCAAAACGGGTGATGCCCATTATATGCAAGTCAGGTGATACCCATAAATTGATATACAAGTCAAGTGATGCCCGCAAATTGATATACAAGTAAAGTGATACTCATACACTACAAAAAAAATGATGAATTAACGAGGGCACTTAGCGAGGGGGCTGGGATCCCTCTTTAATTTTATTAATTAAAGAGGGCTTTAACGAGGGGGAAAATTTTATTAATTTAACGAGGGTAAAATGAATTAACGAGCAAAAAACCCTCGCAAAAGTCGCGAGGGTTCGATCCCTCGCTAAGTAGCGAGCGCAAACCGTCGCTAAATGCTGAACCGGACCGAAACGAGGGCATTACCCTCGCCGGTTTGCGAGCGCTCCTTCCCTCGCCGGTTTGCGAGCGCAAAACCATCACTATCATTAAAACGGACCGAGCTGAGGGTTTAACCCTCGCTGGTTTACGAGCACGTGGGCCCTCGCTAAATTTTAATATATATAAGGCATCAGATTTTTCACAGCAGTCGACCCTTCCCCCTTTTCACCCCCGAACCCTACGCCGCCGCGCCGTCTACCGCCGCCGCCGCCTGGTGCCGGAAAACCCACTTCCACCGGTCGGGCTTTGTTCCCTACGAAGTTAATTACATTTCTACGATAATTTTTTTCATTTTAATCGGCACATTTTACAAATTTCTTTCAATATATATATATATATATTATTTGTATGTATATGTGTATGTTATATGTATATGTATATGTATATATATATGTGTATATATAATTTATTAGGTTGCTAATGTTAATTATTTGTCTAATTATTATTAATTAGTAATTATTTAATTAGCTAATGTTTAATTAGTTAATTTGTTAATTAATTATTTAATTAGTAGTTAATTAAAATGCTAATTATATGTTGAAATATTAATTGTACTTATTTTATTATTGGTTTTTTACTTATATAATTGCTTGTTTAATTAATAAGTTAATTATTTAATTAGTTGTTTAAGTATTTAATTAGTGTTTGTTAATATATTTTCTATGATATTAATTTATTAATTATAATTTATATTGTATTTAATTAATAATGTATTATGTATATATGATTATATGAACAAAATGTATGATTCTATTATATATATATATATATATGTATATTAATGTGTAGTACTATTTATTTTTTATTTATATTTTAATTAATTCTTTAATTGTAGGTACTATATCGGCGGTTGAGAAATTAAAGGCTATAAAACTAAGTTGGAGGGATTATCTTACAACCAATGTATGTATGCTTTTTTAATTTATATATCTTTAATTATATACATGCTCGATATTTATAAATATACATGTTAGATGATCGATGTTTGATCTAGGAATAATGTTAAGTTCGATGTTCGATGTTCGATTATCTTTAGAATTTGTATAGGAACGAATGCATGTAATTAAACTTTGATTGTTATTAATATGAAATAAATTGATATGAGTTATTCAAGTCGACGTTGGATGTATGGTTCGAGAACAATTAATGGCATGATATGTCCTGAATTTCTTAGTGGTCTTGAATCATTTATAGAATTCGCGACTAGTAACTCGGAATGGATGAGTGAGGGAAACATTAGGTGTCCATGCTCAAAATTTAGGTGTCGGAACCAGAGGTTTATAAAACATGATGATGTGAAAGTACATTTGTATAGGAATGGGTTTATGACCAATTATTATAATTGGTTTTTGCAAGGTGAGCAAAGTTGGGGTCCTTTGCCATACCATGCGTCGACATCTACTTCACATGGGATTGATATCGACACTGAAGAACCTAGCTCGTATCAAAATATGATGACTGACTTAACTTCTGGACCCAATTTTAATTTTGGAAATGAGGAAGATGAGGAACCCCCTAATGAGCATGCTGCACGATTTTATGATATGCTTCGTGCAGCGAATCAAGACTTGTTTCCCGGCTGTGAGTCTCATTCTCAGTTGTCATTTAATGCCCGTCTATTGAATATTAAAACTGAAAGTAGACTATCTGAAAGGGGTTACAATCAAACTGTTGACTTGATTCGTGAGATCTGTCCTCCGGATAATATGGTTCCTAGAAAATTTTCTGATAGCAAACAACTGATGGGTGGGATGGGTCTTCCCATGGAGAGAATTGATTGTTGTTCTCAGAACTGTATGATATATTGGGGTGTTGATAGTGAACGTGATTGTTGTAAGGTTTGTGGTCTACCACGATATAAACCTAGCAGACGTGGTGTGGATGGTCGTTTGAAAAAGAGAACTCCTTTCAAAGAGATGTTCTACTTTCCCATTATTCCTCGACTGCAAAGATTGTATCAGTCCAAGGCCACTGCTAAGGATATGTCATGGCATACAAGGAGGTGCAACCGTACATTGAGTGAGTATTCTACTCATCACCATATATTTAACTAGTCAATCTCAATCATATCTGTAGTGATCATTTCTATGTTCCACCTTATAGTTTATTCCTAGAGCAGTTTAAGAATGTTCAACCAAATCTCTCGACGGCTGAACAAGACAGTAGACTTTAAGAAGATTTTGCCTCATGGTTTGAACAACTAGTAAGTATATATTTAGGATAATATTATTTTATATATAGTTTATTCTTATTTTAATATAATTTTTTGTATAGGTGAAAATAAATCGTGTTCGTAATCGCCTTATTCGCAACCTATCTAGCGGTCCTTTGAATTCTGTCATCACATACCCTGGATATTATGTGAACGGTTTTAAATTTCACACACGAGCTTATGGTGCTTCTAAGGCAACTACGAACTCTAGAGTTTGTATCAAGGGAAAAAACTACGATTCTGATGAGAACGATTTCTACGGGATACTTGATGAAGTAGTGCAATTGGAATACGCTGGGCTTCTAGAGTCAAAAGTGGTTCTCTTTAACTGTGAGTGGTTTGATCCATCTGTGCCAAGTGGAACAAGAGTTCATCCTCATTACAATCTTGTAGATGTAAATAGGAGGAGAAGATATGGGCGTTACGATCCTTTTGTATTAGCAAGTCAAGCTTCTCAGGTTTATTATTGCAAATACCCAGGAGTACGTAGCAATGATTGGCTCGTAGTTTGCAAAATTAAATTGAG
This sequence comes from Prunella vulgaris, assembly GCA_026898435.1. Taxonomy (NCBI): domain Eukaryota; kingdom Viridiplantae; phylum Streptophyta; class Magnoliopsida; order Lamiales; family Lamiaceae; genus Prunella; species Prunella vulgaris. The sequence continues at coordinate 352,402 of JAPKLY010000376.1, read as the reverse complement.
AACTTTTGTGGTAACTGATAAAGAAGATGGACAAGAGCTTCCCCTTTTCCAGGAAGAAGAGATAGAGAGTCAAATGAATGTGCAAATGGATGATGACACTGTAATATTTACTGATATCCATGGTGCACTTATGGACATTGAAGAAGAAGAAGAAGAAGAAGAAGAAGAAGAAAGAGTCGAAGAAGGGGATGAAGAAGAAGAAGAAGAGGATGAGGACGAAGAGGATGAGGATGATGAGGATGAATGAGACTTGTTTTAGTATTTTTAATGAGACTTTTTTTAATGAGACTTGTTTTAGTATTTTTAATGAGACTTTTTTTAATAAGACTTGTTTTATACTTGTTATGTTTATAGTTGTTGAAAAGTATACTTGTTATGTTTATACTTGTTATGGTTATACTCGTTATTAATGAGAATTGTTTAATTATTGTCAGAGATGAGTGGGTCTGATCATAGCACAAATGGGGGAAGGGGTCGGGGACGTGGTCGATCCAGTAGACCATCTTCTTCTAGTAGGCCATCTTCTTCTAGTCGTCCACCGCCTATTCCAGTGCCCACTATCCCGGATGTAGAAGAGTTTGATGCATCTGATTATACAGACTCTGAGGATCTGTCAGATTTACAGAGTGAACAGCGCATCGAGTTATCCTTCTACAGGGGCACGTACGTTGAATTCATAATTGTTGAATTCTATACATATATATAGATAATTTGTAATTTTACTAAGTATTTATTATTTTTGCAGGTTGATGCCCTCACATGATGTGTCCAGTATAATTACCTGCATCATGCATCGCCACATGGAGTATGGTGCTTTCACTTTCAAGTTGGTATCCCTACAACGGTTGAGGGAGTGGTGGGATATGTTCATGGTATGTACATTTAATAATATTCATTTTGTACATTTAAGTAATTGAGTTAAGTACATTTAATAATATTCAATTTGTACTGCAGAAGGAGACTCGGTGGGATCCTTCCGTTGTACCCTCACAGCTTGTCTACGACCATTTTGTTCGAAGGGCCACCGAACGATATGTGGACATGCTGAACAGGGTGCAATCCTGGTGGAAGTTGACACGAAAAAAGCCATCATGGGACACAAGAATTTGGAAGGCACTAGTCCAGTATTGGGAGAGGGAGGATGTGAAAGCAAGGTCTGAACAATATCGGAAGAATCGTCTGTCGGAGCCAGGAGGCCCAGGTACTGGCATCTCTCGCCATAAGGGTGGTTCCCGTGGAGCAGCCGAAGTTGCTTTGGATATTGTAAGTAAATTTATTTAAAATTATTATATTAGCCAAATGATCATGTCATGTTTTAGTTATAATCTTTTAAAAAATACATAGGAGAATAAAAATGGGATGACCTGCTACTGAGTGGGAAATAGTGGAGCACTTCCACTATCTTGGGGGACAGGATTACACCTATGGCCATATAGCTCAGACACTCGTAAGATTTTTCATTATACATTATATTATTTTAATTTATATTAATCTTGTACATTATACATTACATAAAACACTCTTGTACATAATGAAGTACATGAAGAGGCCACCCAGAATGAACAGGCCGGAGAGGATCAAGAGCCTCCAGACTTGTCTCAGCTATACGTGAAGAAAGTTGGAAAAAAGCACGGTCGCATACGTGGACTGGGACAGCTAGGCAAGTCGAGGCGCATTATTTCTGGGCCCGGTGGGACATCAACTGGTATGCACATCGGAGCTTATAGTGATGTTGATATGGAGCGCTTCAATAGAACTGTGGATGAGAGAGTAGCTACAAAAGTAGCTGAGATGAGGGCACATGAGTTGGCGGAGTGGCAGAGACAAGTTCAAGCACAACTGCAGGATCAGCAGCGTCCCGCAGACAATCGACCCGATGATGCTCACTCACCGCATGATTCTCACTCACCACAGGGCTCTCAAGGTAGACGTAGAACACCACATGATTCTGACTCACAGCATGACTCTCAAGGACAACGTAGACGTGGGAAGGGACCTAGACGTTGATTATATTATATGTATGTTTTGAATTATATTTTGAACTTTGTCTATTTCGAATTATTTGACTTTGTGGACGTGTGTTTTAATATTTTGAATTATTCGGATGATTAGGCACTAATATTTGTTAATAATGGTGGATGATTAGGCACTAACATTTGTTAATGATGGTGGATGATTAGGCTATATTTGTTAATTTGGTTTTAGAGGATATATTGATAATTCTAAATAATAATCTATTGAGATATTACACTTCACATACCATATGGAGTTTGAATTAAATTAGTATATTTAGATAGAGATGAATTTTGTGTGTAATAGTTTAATAAGTGAAATGCAGTTTCATTATTAAAATTTAAAGGTATGGGTAGAATGAATATTTATCATATGAATAGAATTATTTTACATTAATGTTTATAATGATTTGAATTAATATTTAGAAATATATAATTACATATATATATGATAATTTTATTATAACTAAATATAAGTATTACATAATTAAAATATATAATTTTAGATTAGTATAATTACATGATATTATAATAATAATAAAGTAAATATATAACATTTAGTTAAAATATAAAAGTATATATTGTATATATATATTTATAATGAATTATGGAACAATAAATATTACTTGCCCAAATGGCAAGGCACTCATACATTCATAAGGGAGGTCACGGGTTCGAACCCCCACTCACGTGAAAATTCGCGAAAATGCTGCCAGGTTCATGGGTCAGACCCGGGTAGGGTCGGTATTTTTTTTCATATTTGAAGTTCGTGAGGGTTAAACCCTCGCCAATTTGCGACGGCGGGTTTCCCTCGCCAATTTGCGACGGCATGCCCTCGCCCAGCCTTACGACGGCCAATCCCTCGCTAGCGCCGCGAGGATTCGAACCCTCGCTACTTCCCGAGCGGTCTCCCTCGCCAAATTCCCGAGCACTGTTCCCTCGCCATTTTGCGACGGTTTTGTGCCCTCGCCAGTTAATGAGGGGCGAGGCGAGGGCTTTCTTAACGAGGCACATCTTGGCGAGGGTTATATCCCCTCGCAAAAACCCTCTTTAAACCCCTCTTTAAACCCTCAATTTTTTGTGGTGATAATGTCCATTTAAGGTTCTTTTAAATTACGTTTTTATGTTATGTATTACTTGCATATGCATTTTAATAGTGTAATTATTGAAGTTGTCCCACATAATATATTTGAAATACTCACCTCTCTCTTATATGTATATATATATATGAGTTTGATGCGGAAGAATGATGAGGATGTAATACAATACTTTGTGGATAAATTGTATAATAATAAATGTGATAAATTTTATTAGTCGGTAATGAAACAGTGATGTTTTCATTTGATTAGCATAAAAATATTGGTTTGGGTTTGCTGTTACAAAATTTAGTTTTTTTCTTTTATTGCTTCATATGTACAATTATTGCTTGTGAACAAAATTTCTTAGTCTTCTTTCTTATATGCATCATTAAGTTCGGGTAGTTTTGGGGTACTATTTCAGTATTTTGTAAATTAATTATAGCTTCCGCTTGCAAAAATTAATACCTTATTTTGCTAGATTTATTTGGTAACACCATAATTCTAAGACAATGATCTTTTCGAATTAAAATTTTGAAGCGCTACATTCTCAAACCATTAAATCATAAATTCTAAACTACAAATTTTATAATACATTCTTAATTTATATTATAGGAAAATTAAATTTGTGAAATCATAAAACACACATGCACACATTTTTTTCTTTGAAGATCATATAAATGAAAATTGGAAGTGAAATATAGATTGGTCAAACATTTTTGGAGTGTGTTTAAATTAATACTATCAAATTATAAGTTTGGACAACTTTTAGTTTCCCTTTAGTAATGAAACTAGAGAAATCTTTGACTGTGAGGTCATATATAAACCATAAAAAAATTGGCTATTGATTCTCTACTATGTCTATATATATATTTGTATATAATTGAGGAATGTTACATCTTTTGTGGAATTTGAACAAACAAAATGTTTTTCAGGAAATTTGAATATTAGCGCCAAACAAAAAGTGGTATTGACTTGGATTCTCTCTCTTTACCGTTTATATATGTGAATGATGAGTCTCTGTCTTCGGACATAAAGATATGAGACTAAAAGCAACTAAAAAGACTGAAATAAAGATGTCTATATTTTTATTTTTATTTTTATTTTGGGATAAAATGAGCTGTGAGTTTGAAACTCTTTTCTATTTTATGCCACCAGCTTTTATATATTCATGGCCACTAAAAGACAAGAAAATGCCTCCCAACATTTGAAATTAAAATGGTACATCAATTCAAAAAGTAAATTTTAATGAAATTTATTCATTATTTTTTTTCATCTTGAGCCGTCTTGAGTTTTGTTTTCTTTTTTGTTAGATGAATTAATACATTCCGACATTACTTGTTCTTATTGGTGTGTGCTTTAGTTTAAATGATACTCCTCAATTCCTAAACACATTTCACACTATTTTTTACACTTTTTAAGAAAAATATGTAAAAAATAAAATATTGTGAATGATGTGTAAAAATAATGACATTTTGCATAAATATGTGAATATTATATGAGGATAATATACTTAAAATAGTTATGTTCATTTATAGAATGTGCAATGTATTGTGGAATTGATCGAAAAGAATAACGTGCAAAGTGTTTAAGAAATGAGAGTAGTAATTCTCTCTTTTTAAAATATCAAGACGAAAATAAGAATTATGAATATATTCCAATGTAAAAGCTCCCCATTTTACTAGAGCTTATAACTGAGACGTTTTCTTTTCTTTCTTTTTTTTTCGGTAAATGTTAGTTTTTAGTAGTTAAGTTAGTTCACCAAGTCTCCTTACACTCCATATCTCCAAGTCCAACCTTATATCTCTCATCTCCCAATTCGTTCCCAGAGGGAATCGAACCCGGGTCACTCACTCAAGTGAGGAGCCCGGTGGCCAGGTGAGCTAGCCCACTAGTCTTCATCATATTTGGATTAGTGCTTAATTTCTGAAATTAAGGGGACGATTGATACGAAAATTCTTCAATGGTAATGAGAATGGGGATACATATATAATAATTATAGTAGATAATGAGAATAAATGAGATACTCAACACTAATTTTTCTCTTAAATAAGGTAATCATCACCCTCATTTGATTATCCTCATCTTATCCTATAATCATCCTCCGCAATCAATCCCCTATATCACAATCAACAACTTTCTTTTTCATCAACTTATCTCAAAATTGAAACACAATATTAATGATGTAACAACCATGAACACAAATTCTCATTCAACATATGTAAGAGTAAAGAAGGAAAATGAAATTTCATCTCATTACTATTGTTGAATTTGAAACAAGCGCCCCCAAGTCGCCCATAAGTTATGAATGATCTTTGGAATGAAATTTGCTAATAAATTGAAATTTAGGTTAACATAATATATATAAGACACACGTGACATGGGATGCTTCTTGTTAAAGTTGATTTTCATATGTGGTCTTCTAAGCAGATTTTTTGGGCTAACCCCTCAAAATCTTGTAAAGAGGTGCTGCTAAAGGTGAATATTTGCATCTGCGGATGAAAAGAAGCTTAGAATATTTGGGTGTTGCAAGTCTAACAAAGGGAACAAACATCCCACTTTACATCACAATTTATAAGCTTTCTCTAAAAAATATTTAATTTTATATTAAAAATAATAGTATCCTAAGCTCTTTATTTATATATTTATGGTAACGGTTTACACGAACATAAAAAAGCAAAGATTAATGTGGTCAACGTCTTTAAATTTTAAGGATTTTAGCAATGCGAATATATGCCGTGAATATTTATATATATATATATATATAGTAGCAATTTAGAAGTCAAGTATAGTTACGAGACGTTTGATGTAATGGTAAGGAATGAAAACGTAAGAATGAGAAAGGTATGGAATGAAAGTCATACCTCTCACAAAGCTGAACTATGATAGGATTACTCAGCTTTTGAGAATCAAAGTTATAGGAGAGTCACTCCAGTCTTCAAACACAATATAATTTTGATTGTCATTACTCCCTTTCAAAAGTTTCCAACCACATACCCTCTTAGACTGCCTAATGCCTAGGCCGTCTAGGTGGAACTAAAAAGTATGAGTTTTTTTTTTAATAATCTATTTCTCACCAATATGGTAAAAAATTATTTGATAACAATTTACATAATGCCTAAATTTCTTTTAGTATTTATATAAATTAATGATTCAAAATAATAAAGTTAAATATAAAAAAGTTAATGGTGCAAAATCGGAAACACTAATTGTTCATTCAGCCTAACCCTGTGCTTAATATTTAAATTATAAATTTTTATTTTTATTTATTAACTACGATTTTTTAAAATTATATATACATATATTGTATATATATATATTAATTAAATGTTTATTAACTAGGATTTTTTAAATTTATATATACATATATTGTATATATATATTAAGTGTGTATATATATATATATATATATGTATGTAACGCGCACCTAGGATCATCTAAGACCGTCCTAAGATTGCCCAAGACCGTATGCTCAGCGCTTAACATAAAAAATACTCCCTCCGTCCACAATAAATGGTCCACGTTGCCTTAAATGGTCGTCCACAATAAATGGTCTACTTACCTAAAATGGAAAATTTTACAATCATTATTTTCATTTTTTATACACATATATTCACTTTTACACATCACATCAAGTACTTTTTTAATAATTAAATATTTTTTTATACTAATACACTCACTTTTACACATCAACATCTACTTTTCTTAATAACCGTGCATAGCAAAGATAGTCCAATTTTCATGGACGGAGGGAGTAGTAGTAAACACATAAAAAATAATATTTTACTATTGATTATGCTGAAATTGAATTTGAAGTTGGCCGTGTAATCCGATTTCTACATCGATCCATAATATATAGAGATAAAAGAATGTTACTGTAATAATATAATAAAGTAGGACTATATATATATATGAGATTCAACTATTTACATGTAATTGGACCCTAATGTTCCTGGAGGGATCCAGTTCATAACAAAATAGAGAAATCTTGATGAGCCATTTATTTTAAGAGGGGTAGACTTGACAGTGGGGCGGGAAATCCCCGGAATCTATTCCAAATGGAGTGGAGAATCCTCGTAAAGAATAGAGATAAAGATGAGGATAGAGATTTTTTTGCCCCGTTGACGGGGCTGGGGCGAGCCCAATAGAGATCTCTGCCCCGTTTCTCGCAAGCCCCCGCCTATTTATATACATATATATATGTGTGTGCGAACAATTTATATATTGATTCAAAAAATTAACTATATTTACAAATTAGTTCACAATTTTGCACAAAAGTATAATTTTTTCTTTAATAGAAGCATATTTTTTGCTGCAAAAAACTAATTTGTAATTATTATTAATTTTGTGAATCAATTTGAAATTTTTCCATATATATATATATATATAATATAAAAATGTAAGTAAATAAATTAATAAAATAAGTTTATTTTAAATATACTTTAAATTTGTATTTTATATTTTAAACATACTTTAAATTTTTATTTTGAATTTTAATTATTCGTGAGGAACAAAAATTCCCGTAGAAATGAATTTTTCAACTGAACGGAGATGGAAATTTAATACTCCCTCCGTCCCAGAGGTGTTTTCACCTCTGAGATGACACAATTTTTAAGAAAAAATAGAGTTTTGTGTAAAGTTATAATATTAAAATAATGAGATTAGTTGGATTGTGAGGATAAAGTTAAAGTAATAGTTTTCATTTATAGGGTGTGAAAACAAATTATGTGACTGACGAAAAAGGAAAGTGTGAAAATAATTATGGAACGGAGGGAGTAATATTTTTACGATGAAGTTTGCGGGGACAAAAACGAAAACACGGATTCCCGTGAGAGCTTGAACGAAGATGAGGATTCATCCCAACTCCACCGTGCTAGACATCCCTAAGCAAGCAGGAGTAATTATACAAAGACAAAGATATTGTATTGTTGTATGGCAACAACTATATTGAATGTTAAGTGTGATTGTAATTTGAAATGCATTAATTGGGTTAAAAAGCTGGATTTGTCCAACCATAATTATAATAATATTTAATGCTCTTGATAAATATTTTGATATAATTAATTAAATATTTAATATTTTAAAACAATTTCACAATAATCTTATTATGAACTATTTTCATATAAAATCTACTACTCACTCTGTCCACCAAATATATACATCTTTTTTTGCACGTTGTTTAATGTAATATGTCGGAGGATATTTTAGGATATTGTGAGGTCCGTTTATGAATAAAGTGAATATTTTTGGAAAGAGCATATAATGTACTTTCCAAAAATATGATATTTATTCATAAACGAATCTCACAACACCCCATAATTTCCTCCGACATATTGCATTAAACCACGTGCAAAAAAAAGTGCATATATTTGATGAATAGAGGGATTATTATTATTTCTTCTACTTTTTTCCCTTATAATAAAAACAAGGGATATAGACAATATTTCTTGTACTTCTTAGCTTACACTACTATATTTGAGAAAAAATACGTTATATAAATAAAAATTGATTAATAAAATAAAATAAAATTGTATTTTGTAATACGACAACTATAATGAAAACGGAGGGAGAATGTATATATGTATATCCTAATCAAATTACCTATGTTATGTTGCATTCTATTATATATATATTGCATCATAACCAGGTGGGCTAGTTCATCGAACTCCTTACTTGAGTGAGTGACCTGAGTTCAATTCTCTCTGTGAACGAATTGGAGATGTTGGAGATGGGAGCTATAAGGTTGACTAAGAGTTTATTCTTGGAATGTTTGAGAACTTGATATAACTAACTACTAACAACTAACATTTATCGATAATATATATTGCATCATGCTGATAAATGGTCAGTGTAACCTTTAAGATTAATCAATAATATATATTTTGAGGAGATTATCATCTTGAAGCTTAAGAATAGAGTTTGGAGTTGGATACGAATTGGATCAACTAGACTTAGTTCTATTTGCTCTAGAGAATGGTCTAGGAGTATACAATGCTTATTTTGAGTTCTCGAGTTGTCTACTGTCTTGATTGTACTACCTTTGTAATTGGAAAAAGGAGGGTATTTCTGATGCCTATCTTTTGATAAATGAATAAATGATTTTTGCTGATAAAAAATAAATTATTCAAAAGATATTTAATCAAATTTATATTTAAAAGTAGAAAACTTGCAAATTCAATAAATAATAAAAACATTATTAAAGCACTATTTAGTATTTACGATGAACTGGATGGAGTATTATTTATTGGCATATTCAATACTTGTATTTACCCATCATTGCAGATAAATCTGAATTCGCGAAGCAAAACTAATGTGTTTAAATTAATTTTTTCTTATTTCTTTAGTATATAGTAATATTTTTCTCATTTACTCTTTATATTTAATTATTTGTTTGATTTTTTTTATTTAATTCACAGTGTATTTATATATATTTTTATCATTTAGTCTTTGTATTTATATGCTTGGTTGGATGTTCAGAATTCAAGTGTGCAAGCTATGCAACATTCATGTCGCATGTAATGGGACATACTTTCGTAGAGGTCCACAATTGAAATAACTTAATGTCTTTTAATTTTGGACTCATATCCTTAAGTTTTTTTATTTATATATTGGTTAAAAAAAGTCACTATATTTATAAATTGGTTCATAATATTTGTACATAAGTATATTTTTTTCTGCACAGAACCAATTTATAATTAATGTTAATTTTGTGAACCATTTTGTGATTTTTTATTTTTTTAAAAAAAGTTATTTTTTAATACTGCCATCTGTATGTTAGGTTTCTTAGTTATACTTTTATTGTTATTAATTTTGCCTTTATACTTCAAATTTAATTTGAATTAAAAATTTGAACTTTTGCCATTTGCAAAGTTAAGTTCATATGCTTTTATTTATTCTGAAATTACCTCTTTACAAAGACAAAGTCACAAAAAATTGAAATATGGAACCCAAAAAAAGAAGACAATTCAATGAATGAAAATAAAAATTAAAAGTACACACGCAATATTTACAAGTGGAAATATTTGAATTCAACTTAAAAGCACTAAAATTAGAAAATCATCACTTACCATAATTTAAATACTACTATAAGTTTGATAGCACGAGACAAAGTGCAGCTAACAAATTTTGGCACGTAAGGTACCAACAAAATTAATGTAAATCGGAGCATATTTTTATATGATGAAAGATTTTTTTTTTTAATATCGTGAATATCGTTTCAAATTATTGCTGACAAACATATATTATGAGGAAATCTTTTGTGCACCAATTGCACCGTGTAATTTAAGTGTATTTTTAAAAAAATTACACCATTTATTACTGAAAAATTACACAAAAATTATTACTGAAAAGTTACACAAAAATTATTACTGAAAAATTATATCATTAAAGATTTACTTTTCAGTAATAGCATGTGTGACTTTTCAATAATATTGTGTAATTTTTTAAAATGAACTAGAGTTGCACGGTGCACCTGGTGCATATGAGACTAAGACATATATTATTATCCGAAACAATATTCGTTTGAATTGATTATACAACAATTATTAATGAACAATCTAATAAAAATTTGAAAATTATTATTTGCATATTAAGCTTTTTTACCTTCAATATATGAAACAAGGAAGAAATAAGCTTGGAAAGTAAGAGGTATATAGACATTAAAAATTAAGAAAACCTAAAGTAAGGGCCAAAATTTGGAAGTGAGAGAAATAAGTGGTAACTTCTCCAAATAAAGAAAACAATGGGATGGAAATGAAAATATGGTAAACTTAAGGAAAAGCGGGAGGTAAAGAGTAATGGTTGATTTCCTTTCTTGCCGAGTTTATTGCAGTTTTTAATTCAATAACTTTTTCAAATTTAACATCAAAATCTAACTATGTGCTAATAATTTATTAAAATAAATAAATTAAGGAATCTTGAGTGTGAGACAGACTTCTTTTAATTTAAATTTTATTTAGGGATCATTTGATATAGTTGTAAAAAGTGAAAAGGGTATAAAAATTAAAAAAATATAAAATGAAAGTCATAGTTTTCATATAACTGAACTATGGTTGATTCCTTAATTTTTGGCGATCAAAGTTATAGTAGAGTCATTCCAAACATACACTATAACTTTGATTATCATTACTCACCTCGAAAAGTCTCCAACCAAACGCACCCTTAGTTTTAAAACAGGTAAAATTATTAATTCAAAGATCTTACAATATAAATGCATTGAAAATTTCACTGTTGAGTCTGTCTAATACAAGTTGAGTTTTTATCCAAAAAAAAAATAAAATTCATTTTATCCAAGTTTACTTAGCCGAAATTTTTGGCAGAATTTTTAAGAAATTGTATGAAATTCTGAAAATTCTACTTAGATTGGACGAAAATAAATATAATATCTAAAAAATAAATACAACCTAAGAGTATTCCCAACACTTGTGGCAAATTTACCACCACAATCATTCATTTGTCACTAAATTTGCCACCAACAGTAAAACCACTTTAAATCATAAAACTCAAATCTTAATATTCTTTTACAATATTCTTACTTTAATTAAATTTATTTTCTATTTTGTTTTTATTTGCATATAATTAATTTTATAATTTGATATTCATGTAAATTTTTAAAATTTAAATCAATAAAAATATAATATATTTAATAAAAAAATTAAATAACAATAATTCAATGATATAAATCACACTAAAATTCAATAATATAATAAATCACCTTACATATTACTATAAAAAGAATTACACATTTAATAAAACTTAATGCAATTTTAATTTTGATCTAAATACACTAATTACTTATATTTTATATCACATAATATTATAAATAAATTTAATATCAACATCTAATATTAACACATAATATTTAATTTACCTAAAAAAATACATCACACAATACTTTGACTAATGTATATATATATTCCCTCACTCCCAAAACTATTTTCACACTTTTCTTATTTAGACGTCTCAACTCTTCTTTCACACACTTAAAAAAGAAAAAATTTACACTCACAAAAGCCAATTAAAATACGTTTTTCATATTTTATTATTTAATTTTACACTCACATATTTATTTATTTTTTAATTCGCGTGCGTTCCGGGATGGAGGGAGTATATATTATACAAATAAAATGATAAAAAACATTTGTTGTTCGAAACAGCGCACTCATCAATCATCAACAGTGGCTAATTGCGATGAAACTTGCCTTGACGTTGGGGAGGGTTTTGCAGCCAATTTGGCTTAGCCGCCTTGGGACCGTCTAAGCATTCCATTCCAAACTTTCTCTTGTCAATTAGGGTTGACTGATTGATGATCAAATTAAATACAAGAAAACAATTTCAATCTTTTTTTTATTTTAACAAGAGTACCGTTACTAAAAAAAATTATAATATTTTGACACCTTATATAATATGACATTCAACTATTTTATATAATATTTTCTTTCGTTTAAAATTAATTATGATCAGTCTCATGATCTCTAATTATTAGTCAATTTTATTATTATTATTTTTTAAAATCAGATCACTGTTTTGAACCACACAGATTTATGAACGGCATTATCTGCATAATCATCATAATTTTATCTCTATTATCAAAATTCACATCCTCATTTGTTCTACAATTTATTTCAACATAACTAAAATAAAAAAATGTTTAATTATCTTTGGAATTTCAATAATTTTAGTACCAAGAAAACATAAAATCTCTTCTCCCTCGAGAATAAGACAAATGCCAGTTTCCTACATAAAACTCACCTCAACAACACTCTGTTTTCACACACTAAACAACCCCCACACCCTATATATCTATATATATTCACGCACACTCACTCCTCTATATATCACTCTTCTCTCTCTCTCTTCTTTCTCTCTCTGGGCCTTGCAGTTGCAGAAATAGCAGAAAACATAATGAACTTGCAAAAAAAATCCCATTAAAAATCCTCTCATTTTCACACAGCAGAGCACATTCATTGAGGCCGATTTCCCAATGGCTGATACAACCAGCTTTGACTCTGCTGCAACTGACCTCCTCTGCGACGAAGAAACCAAAAGCTTCGCCTTTGACGGTGCCTATGACGACGATATTCATCATCATCATCAAACCAATGGTGCGAAGCAGGGGATTGAATCCCCAGATTCAGAGGCATTTCCATGCCTCACTGATGAATGCATTGCTTTTATGGTGGAGAGAGAAACAGTGCACCTCCCTAGAGACGATTATCTCCACAGATTGAGAAATGGCGAATTGGATGTCCAATTGAGGAAAGAAGCCCTTCATTGGATTTTCAAGGTGAATCCATTTTTTTGACTAATTTTGATTTGCAAAAATGGGTTCTTCAATTCTTGATTTTTTTCCATCATTTACAATTGATTTTCCTATCATCATAAATCTTTCAATGTAGCATTTTCTATCTCTCTGATTCTGTTTTGGTCAATATTGCAACAGAAAGTGTTGTTATTTGTTTAATTTTTCTCCAACTTTTTTCCACTAATAACTCGTCTCAATGTTTTTTGTGCTTTACAGGCTTGCGCCCACTTCAGTTTTGGAGAGTTGTGTTTGTACACAGCAATCAGTTACTTCGATCGCTTCTTTTCAATCTACAATTTATTTCCATCTTCCTTCGAAAATGTAAATTAATTCCAAAATTATTACTTCGAATTAACATTTGATTGCTTTGAAAAATGCTGAACATTTTACTGAAATCAGGGAGGTAAAAACTGGCAAATTCAATTGGTTGCAATCGCCTGTTTATCACTTGCTGCTAAAATGGAGGAGGTTGATGTCCCTTCCACATTCGAATTGCAGGTAAAAAAAAAACTTGTTCATCAATAGTATTAGTTTATAAGTGCAACAGTATTACTGAATGATTGGTTATGTGATGAAACAGGAAGGGGTGCCTAAGTACATTTTTGAAGGAAAAACGATACAAAGAATGGAGATTTTGGTGCTAAATGGGTTGAAATGGAAGATTAAAGCTTACACTCCATGCAATTTTGTAGACTATTATCTGAGAAAGATGAATGATAATAAATTCCCATCAGCAAACGCCATCGCTAGATCACTCCAAATCATCCTAAGCACGTTCGAAGGTCCCAAATTAAATGCCCATTCAATTTAATTATTCAACAAGCAATTATTAAAAAGAAAATAGTAATTAATACATATGTGTGTTTAATAGTAAAATGTTTGGTCGGAAATTGAATACTTGCAGGCATTGAATTCTTGGAATTCAAACCATCTGAAATAGCTGCAGCTGTGGCTATGTATGTTTCAAGAGAGATGGAAGCAATGGACATTGATAAGGCACTGTCTTGTTTGATAGGAGTAGAGAAGGTAGGTATTTTTGTTGGTCCCCCCTAATTAAAAAAATCTTAATCCCCATATATCCATTTTGATATGAAGTCATATAATGTGCATAAATTACTTGTATCTCGTTTTATGTTGATGTTGGGCTCTGTAAGGAACCCATTATCGGGCTCTGTATCGTGTATTTACTTTTGACGTTATTTTTGTAGGGAAGGGTGATGAAATGCCTAGACATGATTCAAGAATCGTCACCAGTAGACGTGACGATTACTACTACTGCTACTACTACTACTACGAATAGTCGGGCAATTTCATTCCCTTCTAGTCCAAATGGGGTTTTGGAAGCAGCATGCTTGAGTTATAAGAGGGATGAATCATGCTCAAGCTCTTCAAATAGCCCACAGACTAAGAGGAGGAAATTGGAATAAGCACCAGCTTTGGTTGGATATTTTGAGGTCATGAGAATTTGTGAAAAATCTCTTTTGAAATTATAAATAAATTAAAATAAAAAACTCTGAGCTTATGAAATGAGGTTGTTTAAGAAATTCAGTAGTTTATGATGATGAGCACAAGAGTTGGAAATGGATCATGTGTTGGGCTCAATGGGATGAAAAAGAAATATAGATGGGTAAGGTTGGGGTAAGAATCTAATAAGACGAAATAATGGGCTCCTTTTGAGTTTTTCTTTTTATATTTGTGTTTTATTTTGAGTTAATTTTCGTCGACAGTATGTTTTTATCGTTTGCGTTATATAACAATAAAAAAGAGAGAGATAGTTAGAACAGTGGTTGCATTTATTTAATTAAAATCATTTACATTATATAATTCACTGCCTTTATTTGTGTAAACACACCAATATGATTCGATATGTAGGCTTGTTTATTTAGAGCAACTTTTGTGTGCATCAGTTGCATCGTGTAATTTAAGTGTATTTTTAAAAAGTTACACTATCAGATATACACTTTTCAATATAATATGTGTAACGTTTTAGTAGTATTTTGGGTAATTTTTTAAAAATAAACTTAAGTTGCACGGTACACCTGGTGCACACAAGACTACATTTATATATTATTATTAGGTAGAAATATAATACACTTACAAATACATTTTTAAAAAGTAATCATATTTATACATAAATTCAAAATATTTAGATAGAAATATAATATTTTTGTACAAAAATATAAAAAAAATTGTATGTACAATTGTTTTGAACAAATTTGCAAATATAATTAATTTTATGAACCTATTTGTACTTTTTTTTCCCATTTTTATCCTATTATTATCATGAGTTATTAATTTTTACAAATCAATACATAATATTTTTTATTTTTTACAATGTACTATAAAATCATCACTATATTTATAAATTAACTTT
>JAPKLY010000376.1:252822-314464 GCA_026898435.1 Prunella vulgaris | reverse complement strand
CTGTTAAGATGCAGTCTATATTCATTAACTTGTAAAGACATACAGATCCTCACCATTGCTCAATCCATGTGCAATCAGGATCGATACACTCAGCACCAGCAGATGAAGGAGAAGAAAAACGTATCACCTGAAACCATTGGTTGAATAATTTTTCAGAGACATTCAATCAGGGGAAACACAAACATTCTTGATAAACAGAAGGTATATATTCTGCTTTGCACTTGGACCTTCATAATAAAGCACAGCCAGGACTTGTTCCCATTTACACTTAAGACAGCAAGAAATAAGAAAACCACTATTGTCGTTCCATATTTTCAATTCATCAGTCAACTTTTTAATGACTCCAGAAATCACAGGCCATAACAATTTTCATTATCAGACATAATATACAACAAAAGAGCTGCGGAAACAAACCGACCCACATATGCATCAACTTGTGAATAATGTAGTAACTATGAACAATGAAATACCAAAAATTACCATACCTTGAGCAGTACTCTATCGTTGTTATTAATATAACCGTGCCACTCTTCATCTGAGGGATAACCTTCCGCAAAATCGGAACTTACAGGAGTCCTGCAAAGAATCTCAACATTAATCTGTTTTTAAAGGGAACAAGTGCAAGTTCAGTTTCTCTTTCTCTCTCTTTCTTTTTTGTTTTTGCAGCAAGCAAATGATTCTGCCATTTTACAGGAAGAACACAAGCCAACTTTTCAGAAGTAAGCGTATGAACAACGCAGCATAATGCACATCAATAAGAAAACCACATCTCACTTTTCTGGATACGCCATTCAAAATCAAAATAAAAACAAATAACCAAATCCCATCATCCATGTCAGACAGCAAACAAATAATCTAGGAGGATCATAATTGAGAATAACAAATGTAAGAGAGATGTTTTTCCCAATTAAAGGTCTCAGCAAGAACCTCATTCTGAGACAGAAAGTGGATGGAAACGAAACGGCGTCGGGCAGCGCATCGGTGATATGCGGAATGCGAAAACGCTCCTCGAAGTCGCTCTGGTACTTTGACTTCCAATCCGGATCGCTGAAATCAAGGCTCCCCTGCTGGCCCGCTTCCGCCTTCACCTCAATCCTACTCCGAATCCGAATCCGAATCCGAATCCGATTCGAATTAAAGTGGTTGGAGCCGAAAGAGAGCAGAGCATGATCGGAGCGAGCAGCTCTGGGCGGCAGAATCAGAGCCGGTTTGATCGCCGGCAAAAGAGCATCCATCAATTGAGTAGCGAAAAATCCCAAATTGTATAGGTGTGCGTTGGCATATATATTGAATGGGGGGGGTCGGCGACGGAGAAAGGGAGGAAGCTTTGGATTTGGCTCTATTGTTGACAGTGAGTGAGTGCAACTGTAGAAGTTGCGTTCGTGTTTGGCCTTTTTCTGATTTCTTCTTTTGCTAGTCAGACTTCAACAATGTTCCGTGAAAGCGGCTTTCTCATATGACGAATTTGACCTTCCTTCTTTCTCAGGTTTGGCAAATTTAACCAATTTTGATTACAGAACAACACTTTTCACACACACAAATTGAGGAATATATATATATATATATTATGGTAAAATAGAAAGTGAAAGAGACATAGGAAGGACCAAGCAGAATTTTAGAAAAAATGAAATGTTCAAACTTCCAACGCAACTGAGATTAATAAGGAATTATTCACCCTTTTTATACATTTTAAAAAGAAAATAATTTATACTCATAAAAGTTAATAAAATACATTTTTTATATTTTATTAATTAACTTCACATTCACATACTTTATTTTTTTTTCCATGTGATCGATTTGTTGCTTAAATATAATTCTACAAATAATTAAAAAAGTGAAAATAGAATATGTCAATTGTATCTTCCCTTGAGGATCAACTTAAGAGATAAATCAATGGCTGCATGCATGATTTGGATGACAACAAATATCAACAAAATGATATAATTTTTTTCAAATAGAGGTTTCTCAACCGGCTTGGATCTAGAATCAATAAAAATTAAAGGACATTTCTAAATTCTAGAATTTTTGCAGTTTCAGTGTGGCTTATAAATGAATAAAACAACAATAGTTAATTTGATTAATAAGAGCATAAAGTGATCGTGTTGCCCAGCATAGAATAAACGAAATAAATATTGTGAAAGCTCTTATTTTCACAATGACCCATTGACTTTTTAAGGTTCAAACTCGAATATTGTAATTTTTTTATTATGACCTTAAATACTGTATTTATAATGCAAGTAATGTGTTTTGAGTTGCCTTAAAATCTTAGAGAACTCATGCATTTGATGCATGAATATGATTCATGTTTCGACTGCAACAAATCCATTCTTATGGACAGACTTCGTTCAATGATGCCAGCTATCCGCTTATATGCGATCTTCTTACTATAATTAATTTATCACCTAACATAGTAAGGTTGTGTATTATCACTGTCACATTGATATCTTTAAATTTTAGTCATGTTGACTTCGTCCCTTCTTCCTTCGTAGGGCAAGGACAAGGTGACTTGGTATTCTTGTAGTTGCTCACATGTCGAGCAGACTTCTTTTGTCAGTGGCTTCACTGGCTTTGCACCTTATTTATTCTGGGAGACGGGGCTATTTTACTCTCTCCATTATGATTGTCATTTTTCAAGATGATGTCACTGTAACTATGGGCACAAATATTTTGATTAGTGCACAACACCTACAAAAATTAAAAGACGGTCTAAATTTTACGTAGTTAAAAAGCAATTTGTTCTCCAAAAGTTCTAAATCATACAAATTTATGCGATCTAAAACTCCACTAATGGAGATTGACAAATGAATATAATAAAAAAAATGAACAAAATAATGACATTTCTAGATATTGAGCGAATAGTGTTTTAAAGAGATAAAATACCAATTCCCTATTTTTGCATACTAAAATGAAGTTGTAGTTTTTCTTTTCACTAATAAAAGTTTAAGTAAATATATTGTGCACTGAGTATTCATTCAATTCAAATGTATTTTTAAAAAGTTACCCTATTTGATCCAAATAAATTCAAAGAAATAAAATAGAGTTTGAACATCATGAGTTTATTCACAAGTTTTTACACACATAATACAAAATTGAAGTTTCACCTATAAACAGTCTGCACTCAATACGTTAGCTCCACATCGGAGCTGCTGGAAAACACTTGAAATCCGTTTGGTGTGAAGCTTTTTGCTAACTGAAGGACAATGATCGGAAACTTGAGAAAGAAGAAGACAAGAATGATAAAATGGTACTCCCTCTATCCCTAAACACTTTGCACATTTTCCTTTTTGGTCCGTCCCACAACACTTTGCACACCCTATAAATGGAAATAACTACTTTAACTTTATCCTTATAATATTCACATATTTACACAAATATCATTACTTTTACACTAAATCCAACTAATTTCATTATTTTAATAATATAACTTTACACATCACCCTCAATACTCTACTTTTTACACACTTTTCTTAAAAAACGCGTAAAAAGAGATGTGCAATCTTTTCAGGGACGGAGGGAGTAAAAATTTCTCGAACCTTCCCTTTACACACACACACACATAGGGGGTTATTGGGCCTTATCTGGATCGAAGGAGTTATTGGATCATTCTATTGGGCCATATAGATTATGCATTATTATTGAGATTGGCTTGTTGGGATCACAATTATAATTGAAAAGTTATCTTCTTCTTTTTTTTTTTCTAATATTGAAAGTCAATAATGTCTCAATATAATGATGGGTGACTTTTTTATATAAGTAAGATAAAAAGTCAATTATAATTATTGATATTTAAAAAAATATACGTAAATTACACAGTAGAATACTAAGTCTAAAAAAATTTAATAGAAGCCCAATAAAGCTTTAAATGATGATTCATGGCCCAACAACTTTATTAATAACAAATCACATTCCTGGGACTTAAAGCCATTAGCCCAGAAATATATTTGGTATAATAAAAAAAAAAGACATAAACTTAATAGTAATAAAATTGGCTATAATTATAGAAGAGATTGTTTTGTGAGGACAATCTTTACAATTCACATTTTATGAACTTGCAATCTGTACAATTTTTATATCAATTGGCAATACATATTTAAAAAAAATTATTTGTTTGCTATGTAAATCTTATTTCATTATATAGTATTCATTTATATATATATATATATATATATATATATATATATACATATATATTGTTTCTTATTAAATCAATCGCATACAATAATAAAAAAAAATTAAAAAAATTTATGCGTTTCTTTTGGGCCTCGTACGTTATGGGCTTGGGCGGTATATTCAAGTTGTAATGGATTTTGTTATTGTTAATATAAAACTGCTCATAAGTACATTCACAAAACTAAAGTCCTTACCTAATTTTAAGTATATTTATCATCCCAAAATCCTTTTTTTTTTTAAAAAAAAAGCATTCTATATAAAAGCCAAGTTAATAATGTTGTAAAAATCATTAATAATTAATAGGAAGGTGTATATAAATTTTTAAAATTATTTTCTAAAACTCCAAAAAGTATGAAAATGGTTTGATGTTGAAATGTAAATCATATCAATTTGTTAACAAATTAAAAGAAAAATTGACTTTACACATTTAAAATTTTGATATCTTAAACAACATGAAATATAGAATAGTTATGAGTTCAAGATGTGAGAATAATTTTGTGGTTCTGCTTGTTGCCTCGGGATCTCCTTCAATGCGGTCATTGCACGCTCAACGTCCTCAGAGGTCTTCATCATAGACTCTAGGACCACCTCAATTTGTGGTTCGGCTAGTGCAATAGGTAGAGGTGCAGCATGTGCTGGTCCGGATGATCGATTTTCGTTGATTTTTTTGCCCCTCCACCTTCTGCTAGTCGAGGTGGTGCGCGATTCGTCATGCGAGCTCTCGTACGTATGCCTCATCATTATTTGTGGGTTGTGTGTTGGAGGTCTTTGCTGAATAATATCTTTTCTAGTTGTGTGTGTTTGAAGATGACAATCTTTTTAACACACATGCAAATTGAAGATTTCTGACTTTTCCTCAAGTTATCAACACAACATGCAGATTCTTGGGTCCTTCCTTTTGAAGATTTGATGTATATCTTCAAACCTTCAAAGGTTTCTCTGACACTTCACCAACCGAAGGTTTAGGCCCTTCCTCTAGCGCCAAATTGTTGAGTAATTGTTCTAAATGGATGATTATGTGGCTAATTCTCTAAATGGAATCACTCAAACAATAATTAAGAAAGTAGATTAGTTAAATAATATAGAATGTAGAGAGAAGTGTAGTGAGAGAAATTGTGTAATGTCCTTCTATTAGAGAGAAAGTGGAAAAAAAATCCTTTTCAAATGTGTACATTCTCCTATTTATACCCTTGCATGGGTGAGGTGGCCTTTAATTAGGCAACTTAGTCTAATCCTCTGACAAGTGTCCTCCACTTGTCACTATTTAATACTCTAGACCCACTAACTTACTTTTAAAAGACTAATCCGCCCTTCTTTATTTGTCTCCCTCCTTGGTGGACCGGCTACCTTTTGGGCAAGCAACCTTTAGCGAGGCAGATGTTCTTCACTTGGATGGAGTTGTAACATGCTCGCCTCTTTGTGGGGTGCCAGGTGTGCGTTCACTCTTGTCCCCATTGGTTGGGTGTGGTTGGTGGTCTTATCGGCATCCGCTGTGGTGTTGGGCGAGCAGCATTTAGTTTGTATTCCCTTTGCTCATTGATCGAACATACATCTTCGGGATGTAGGGCAAGCAGGGTGGCGAGCAGCTTTAATTGGGCCATGTAGGCTTGCTGACTCGGTTCACCCTTATTCACCTCTTTGTCCTACGTGGCAAGCAAGGTGGCGAGCAAGGTGGCGATCAGCTTTAACTTGGCCACGTGGGCTTGCTGACTCAACCCTCTCTTGCTCGCCCATCATCTCATCATAGTTGAAATCCTCTTTAATATTCAATTAAGTATCATTGGTCATTGATATACTCATATAATAATAAAAAATTATAATTCAAATATTTCTTTATCATTAAATATAATAAAATAAATTTTAAACATTTCTTGATTTTTTCAAATATGACAAGCTAAATCTTATATTTTAAAAATAACTTTGATCCTAATTTCAATTCTATAAACATGATGAATCAAAAGTTTTTTTGTTACAAAATATATTTCAATTATAAATGATTACTATTTTTAGGAGATAAAGTTATTTTTTGACTTATTTAATTAATTCTAAATTTAATTTGTATAATGTTTAATCAAATCAATACAAAAAATTAAATAAATCAAACAAAATTTTTATATCTTATAATTGAGTATTATATTTATAGAAAAATTATTAACTAAATAATAAATGTATAATACATATAATATTTATTTTATACCGCGAAATTCGCGGGTATACATAGACGGAAACATGATCACTTTCTCAAACGTCTAAATTTTTTGAAAGTTTCAAAAGAAAATGATTATATTTTAGGACCAAGGCTAGTTTGGCTGAACGTTGTATCAATATCAAGGGTGCAAATAACGCTTGACGGTCGTCCCTCGTCGGGCGGTCGAGTGCCGCCAAGCGCCAAAACCGCCTAGACGGTACCTAGACGCCCCCTTGGCGGTGCCAAGGTTTTTCTATTTTCTATTTTATTTTTATTAATATTTATTTTTTCTAAACATATATTAATAAAAATATATATTATAGATAAATTATAAATTTAAAACATAATTAATAACTATCACAAAATATAAAAAGTCAACATTATGTTAAAAACTATCATAATACGGAGTTGTTCTGCCGTGCATCGGGTGCATGGCATGCACCTCTCAATTTTGACTATTTCCAATACAATTTTAACGCTGTCAATCTCGATTTTGATCACTTTGCCGCCAACGCCCAGCTTACCACTAAACTACCAATAATAATCAATAACTAACTACCAATAAACGAGTGAATATAGATAAGGAGAAATGATATTAGAAAAATCAATAGCCTTATAATGCATAATTTAAATTCTAAAATAGTATCAGAATTGAGAACAAGTCGTAATATGAGCATCTTATTAAAATTTCCAATTCAAGACATTGACAGATTCAAAATCAAGAAGAGCATAAAGTCTCATCCCTAGTATTTCTTATTTATTTATTTATAAATTATTTTTGAGTATTATAAATTATTCTTTATATATAATTAACTTGTTCTTCGAGTATTACAAATTTATTCTTATGGTATATGGTTAATTGTTTTTTGGTATTGTTGAATATTGAATGGGGTATTGCTCAATTGTTCTTCAGGTATTCTTGAATTGTTCTTCAGGTATTACAAATTTATTCTTGGGGTATATGGTGAATTATTTTTGGGTATTGTTGAATATTGAATTGGGTATTGCTCAATTGTTCTTCAGGTATTCCTAAATTGTTCTTCAGGTATTCCTGAATTGTTCTTCGGGTATTATAACTTGCTCTTTGAGTATCATTCATTTACTAATTATTCATTTATAAACCTGATGGCCATGACTTCCTGGAAATTTGATGATCTCAAGAATTCATTGGTTAGATATCAAAGTAATTTTCTATACTACAGGTTAGATATCAAAGTAATTAATTTGTCAATTAAGATAACGAATGCTTCACAAGGTAGAAAATAAGCTTCTGTATACATTGATATACATAAAGATCAATAGCACTCACAGGCATCATGATATACAATAACATGTCCATTTGCATGAGATCAAGACGTTCATAAATCAACTCTATGCTCAAAACATTTGCAATATTAACATATTGCATGTTAAGGTATTAGAAATTAAATTACCCTTAGTCCCATCCCATCCTAGAGTAATTAATTTATTTAAGTTGGTAGCTGTTATAAGGTTTCTCATTATCAATACCCCAAGAGTAATTACTAATACCCGAAGAACATTTTAGTTATACCCGAAGAACAACTTAGTTATACCCCAAGAATAAATTTTTAATACCCCAAGAACAAATTGGAATACCTGAAGAATAACTTAGTTATACCTCAAGAACAACTCCTTAATACCCCAAGAACAATTCTTTTCCATACCCAAAAACAACTTGTTATTCCTGCTTTACGTGAACTTTATTGGCATCCTTTTTTTTTTTTGGTATTAATTTCATAACCCAGTTAAAAGTTAAAATTAAAATACTTGTATATTTTCTTTCTTGCCCCAGTGGCTCTAATGAAATGATTTTCTATGCTACAGGTTAGATATCAAAGTAATTAATTTGTCAATTAAGATAATGAATGCTTCACAAGGAATAAAATAAGCTTCTGTATACATTGATATACATAAAGATCAACAGCACTCACAGGCATCATAATATACAATAACATGTCCATTTGCATGAGATCAAGACGTTCATAAATCAACTCTATGCTCAAAACATCTGCAATATTAACATATTGCATGTTAAGATATTAGAAATTAAATTACCTTTAGTCCCATCCTAGAGTAATTAATTTGTTTAAGTTGATAGCTGTTATAAGGTTTTTCATTATCAATACCCCAAGAGTAATTATTAATACCCGAAGAACATTTTAGTTATACCCCAAGAATAACTCTTCAATACCCCAAGAACAAATCTTTGCAACACCCCAAGAACAACTTGTTATACCAAAAAAACACACAGTGCGGCGTGTACTATGTATTTCTGGAAATATCAAATTAAATTCAAAATTAAAGTAAAATCAAAGTGCATAGTATGCACACGTGTGCATACTAGAATTTGCGCATAATATGACATTGTCCAACTTCTAAATAAAACACAAAAAGAGCAAAATACATAGAACGAATAATTATGAAGTAGTTCAATTAAACTTTCATTTTTTAGTAATTTAGTAAATTAGTTTTTATTTATTAATTTTAGTTCTAACTTTTAAATTGAAATAAAAATTAAAAAAGAAGAGCAATGATCATCTAGACGGTGCCAAGACGGTCTCGGCAGTGCCAAATGTGTTAACGAATTTTTCTTGGCGTCAACGGCCGAGGGCCTTCAAGCGCCGCCATTTACATCCATGATTAATATCCGTTATTTTTTCTATCTCACCAACAAACACAGTATCATCCAATTTTAAATCTCAAAATTTAGAAATACATTTAAATTTGCAATATTTAAGCTAAAAAAATATATATGTAAAAAAACAAGTTCACTTTCAAATTCTTGAAAGTTTCAAAGAAGAATGATTATATTTTAAGACTTATTAGGCGAATTTGACTAACTGTTTAATCAATACCCGTTATTTTTCTGATCTCACTAATTAGTGTGGTATCATCCAATTTTAAATGAGAAATACATTAATACTATTAAATTTGCTATATTTAAACGAAAAACAAATGTACATGTAGAATAATAGGGTCACTTTCTCAGATGCTTAATTTTTTTTGAAAATTTCAAAGAAAAAATGATTATATTTTAGGACAAATTAGCCTTAGTAATCTGGACCACAATTAAAAAAAAAAATTGGCAGCTTTTGCAGATTCAGAGAAATCACCCACAGCAGTGAAATATCTTACTGTTGCAGGTAAGCATGGGCCTGCAGCTGCACCATCAATTTCGAATTATTTAACAACTATTGTTTCCTTCGTTAATTATTCCAATTTCTAATGTGACAATTAAAAAGGGCCAAGCGACAAAAGAAAAGCCTAAAATTAAGTAGGGTATTGGTTTGTGTTATTTCATGAAATTTATTTATTTTGAAAAGAAGAAATATTTCAATTAAGCCAAAATAATATTCTTATTAGTCGGATCAAAAAAAATTTATTTATTTTAATTGAGGATATCATATAGTTAAACCAAATCTTACAATAAACTGTTTGAGCTTGACCCTTTTATTGCTTCTAAAATTTTATTAGTTGAGTTTGAGCTAAATTCATCCTTAAAATATTGACCTTACAAACTCAGTGTAATTATGTTGATGATAGAGTTAAATACATGAATATAAATGGTGGTCGCTGACGCTAGGGGTGTAAATGAGTCAAGTCGGCTTGCAATCTACTCGTGCTCGACTCGTAAAAAGATCGAATTCGACTCAAACCAAATCGAGTCGAGCTACTCGAGTAGCTCTCGAGTTCGAGTCCGAGTTTATAAATACTCGGCTCGAGAGGCTCGCAAGCCTAATCGAGCTTGCATAATATTTAATATTTTTCATTAATTTTTTATATATAAATAAAGTTGTTGAGCTCGAGTCGAGTCGAACTTGAATTTTAGACAAAAAAAAGAGCTAAAATATATTTAATATTTCATTTTATTAAAATAATTAAATTGTCGAGTCGAGTAGAGTCGAGCCGAGCTCGAGTTTGTCGAGTTCTTAGCCGAGTCGAGCTAGAGCTAAAAAAATCAAGCTCGATCGAGTTCGAGTTGAGTTTCGAGCTTCGAGTATTGCTTTCAAGTCGAGTTCGAGCTCAGCACTACTCGGCTCGACTCACTCATTTACATCCCTAGCTGACGCCTAGGCCAAGTCGACGAAAAAAGGCGGACAGAGCATTTGCCGGCGCCTAGGCGGCCTTAGCTGCGACATGAGATAGGTGGAATTAGACGAATTTCAATTTTTTTTAAATAAGTTAAACATTGTTTAAACTAATTAGTAATTAAAGATAAAGAGTTGAACAACAATCGTCTTAAGATGTTCCTCTTAGTTGAACTACTTAACAATTTATTCATACAATATATTTTGTTATTTTTGTATTTTGTTTAGAAGTTGAACAATGTCATTTTATGATAGTTTTTAACATTTTATGGACTTGTTGTGTTTTGTGAAAAACGCATTTGAGTATTAATTATGTTTTAAATTTATAAATTACTGTAAAATGTACATTTTTATTAATATATGCTTAGAAAAATTTAATATTAATAGAATTTTTTTAAAATAATTAGAAATATATTAAAAAAACCTTGACACTGCCTTGGCGGTACTCGACCGCCCGCCAACCGCCCAGCGTCATTCACGCACCCTTGGTTAAATATGATACCAACATTTGTGTTGACATGATATGATTTGGTATAAAGATGCTGAATGTCTTATTATTGCATACTTGCTTGAAATCAAAATGTTTTGACAAAAACTTATATAGAAATTTCTAAAAATAAACTTAAACAAAAAATAATCCCACGCGCACGCGAGTTGGAAGATTACATTCAGGTCCAGAGAATAATAATATGTTCTCCCTCCCCTCCACTCCCCCCCTCCACCCACCCACACGCACATGCCATAATCCGAGCCACTCCCACCACATATATGCACACGTTTATAATCCCCAGTAATATCCTTACAACTTTTAATTTTATTTATTATTTTTTAATTATTATAAATTTAAAAATAAATCAAATAATATTATATAATATATTAAAAAACTTGTTTTCAGTTTATATCAGTATAGTAACACGTAATTGCTCATAAAGTAACACAAACTGGAGAGTAAATATGTGTTACTATTAGAACAAATGTGTGTTACTATCTTATAAAATATTGTTATTTTATATGTATTTATTTATTTTTATAAAATAAATAATTTTTCACATAATGTAAGAGCAAAATATATGTTACTATATGAACAAATATTGATTATTCACAAATATTTACTTATTTTTATAGAAATAAATTTTTTTTTTCAATAATAACGTATGTATTACATGAAACATATAAACCTAGATTTAAAGGGATGATAAATAAATTAAGAAACGCATATTTATTCTCATACAAATATATTTTACCAATATAGTAACACACATTTATCCATATAGTAACACAAATTGGAGAGCAAATATATGTTACTATTAGAACAAATGTGTGTTACTATCTTATAAAATATTGTTATTTTATATGTATTTATTTATTTTTATAGAATAAATAATTTTTCATATAATGTAAGAGCAAAATATATGTTACTATATGAACAAATATTGATTATTCACAAATATTTACTTATTTTTATAGAAATAATTATTTTTTTCATATAATAACATATGTTACATGAAACAATAAACCTAGATTTAAAGAGATGATAAATAAATTAAGAAACACATATTTATTCTCATAAAAATATATTTTACCAATATAGTAACACACATTTATCCATATAGTAACACAAATTGGAGAGCAAATATGTGTTACTATTAGAGAAAATGTGTGTTACTATCTAATGAAATATTGTTATTTTACATGCATTTATTTGTTTTTATAGAATAAATAATTTTTCACATAATATAAGAGCAAAATGCATATTACTATAAGAACAAATATTGATTATTCACAAATATTTACTTATTTTTATAAAAATAATTATTTTTTATATATAATAACATATGTATTACATGAAACAATAAACCTAGATTATAAAGGGATAATAAATAAATTAAGAAACACATATTTATTCTAATAAAAATATATTTTACCCATATAGTAACACATATTTGTTCTAATAGTAACACACATTTGTCTCTCTGTTTGTGTTACTATATGGGCAAATGTGTGTTACTACTTTATAAAATATTATTTTACATATATTCATTTGTTTTTATAAAATAAATAATTTTTCACATAATACAAGAACAAAATGTGTGTTACTATGAGAACAAATATTGATTATCCACAAATATTTATTTATGTTTATATAAATAATTATTTTTTTCATATAATAACATATGTATTATATGAAACAATATACCTACATTTAAATGGATGATGAATAAATTATGAAACACATATTTATTCTCATAAAAATATATTTTATCCTTACAGTAATACACATTTGCCCATATTGTAACATAAATTTGGAGATAAATGTGTGTTACTATTAGAATAAATATGTGTTACTGTAAAATTAAATATATATTACTATATGTATGAATATTTATTTATAATATAATATTAAATATTTTTTTATAATTAATATAATTAAAATAAATTAAAATATATTTT
The DNA here is from genome assembly GCA_026898435.1 of Prunella vulgaris. NCBI lineage: Eukaryota > Viridiplantae > Streptophyta > Magnoliopsida > Lamiales > Lamiaceae > Prunella > Prunella vulgaris. The sequence continues at coordinate 301,546 of JAPKLY010000376.1, read as the reverse complement.
AAAAAAGGAGGAAGGTATTTATAATGAGTGTTGGGGTTGGGGTTGGGGTTGGGGTTGGGGGAGGAGGGGGGTGGGGCTGGGAAGGTATACTAACTGTTGGCGGAGGCGGGACTAGGGAGTATGTGCGCCTGTCGTGAGTTTGTGCTAGGTGGAGGACACGTGAATCAAATATTTTTATTATTTCATATTTAGTAATTTTTATGGTAGAAATTTCTACGTAAGTGTTGGGTAAAATGTTTTTAATGTGGAATCAAAGATTTACGTTTTGTTTTGTATACTTTATGTATTTAATTTTTTAAATTTGGTTTATGCATAGAATATTTCAATTCAATTAAGAAAGAGGTCAAAACGATCAACATAACTAAACCCTAAATGTAAGAAAATTGATAAATTTAAATTTACACATAATACGGAAAGATATGATAAATCAAATTAATCGTTATACGGCATGATGTTGCACATTTATAAAAACATAAATCTCTTATAATATTACAAAATTTGTTGAACCTAAGTGAGTAAATCTCGCACATATATTATTCGGAAAAAAATATATTTATTAGAAAAAAATAAGTTGAACCGATCTTGTTATGATTTTTTTTTTTATCAAATAAAATTCTAAAACCTTTTTTTTTAAATTTATTTAAATCGTCCAACCCTCAAAATTATTTTACTCTGCAGTTTTATTTATTTAAATTTTAGTATATAATAGTTTAATTTAAATTTCCAGTATAGATTATAGAGTAGGTGTAAGTGAGTCGAATCAATTCGCACGTTGCTCGTGCTCAACTCGTCGTAAACAAATTGAAATCGATTCAAATTTAATCAAGTCAAGCTCGAGTTCTAGCTACTCGAGCAGCTCGTGAGTTCGAGTTCGAGCTTAAATATATTTGATTCGAGAGGCTCGCGAGTCTAATCAAACTTGCACAATATTTACTATATATTTTACCATTATAGTTTTGTGAATTATATTATATATACTAATATACTTAAATAAAAATTAATTAATTACATTATATATAAAATATATGATATAAACGTAACAATGATATATAGATTAGTATTTGACATGCAATATTTAGACAAGAAAATGAGCTAAAATTTATTTTATATTTATAAAATAATACTACATGTTATCGAGCCTAGTCGAGCTCGAGCTAAAAAAAATTAGACTCGGTCGAGTTCAAGTCAAGTTTTGAGCTTCAAGTATTGCATTCGTTTCGAGTTTTGAGACAATACTAGGTTCGATTTAACTCATTTACACCTCTATTACAAAACACGTGTTATAGTTTGATATGTTGATTTGAGTCAATTGAATTTTTTAATTTTTATGTAATCTATGATTTTATTGTATATATTTCACTATGAAATTTATAAGTGCAAAACAAAGATGAAGTTTCGAATTAAAGGAGTTGTATATATAATGCACGAGAAATAAGATCAAAAAATCAATAATAATAAAATGAAACTACGCAGAAAAAAAAAAAAATCCCCCCTCTCACTATAAGTTGTTTATTTTTTCATTTTTTGTCGTTCCACTATATGTTGCTCGTTTGTTTTTTTACCTTTCTTGTAAACTACTATTCACTTCTTTATTATAATTTTCAATACGTTTTACACTATTCTCATTATTTTTTCACTTTTTCCCGTCACATCACCTATACTCAAGGATGAAAATATCGCGAAATATCGCGGATATATCGCGGATATATCTCAAATTTTGAGTATGCGATATGGATATTGGGGTACAATGTATTTTTTACAAAGTATCGTGGATATATTGCAAAATATCGATATCGATATCGATATCGGTTCACTCGTAGTACAAAATTAATTGAAAATCGGGAAATATCGCAGATATATCACAAAATATCGCACTACATAAAAAATCGCAATTTTTTCTTTTTTATATTTTTATACAATTTTCAAATGATAATTTTTTTTATAGTGATTGTATATTCTTTCATGGTTTTATTTTTATACATATATGGTGGAAACAGTGGTGGTGGAAATGGTGAAAATGATGATGGTGATGGAAATGGTGGAAATAACGAGGATGATCATTTTTCAAACCAAATGAGTCAATTCACTTGTGAGGCTGATTTCACTCATGCAACATAAGATATGGACCATGGAAGTAGAGTGGGAGGTCCAGGGATATGTGCTATTGGAAAGGAATACATAAGACGACATGCTTGGAATCAAGAAGAAAGTTCAAGTGCTAATATTGAACCACGTTCAGTCGGTTTTGATTCAATGAATATGGGTACTGATCATTGTGATATGTCTCAAGATTAATATGCTTCTGACACACATTCGAGTTCACAATGTGGTTGGAATACTCAAAATGTGTTTTAGCATCCATTTTCATATCAACAAAATCATTGGGTTAGTGCACACTATCCAATCTATGGTGAAACAGTTGGAAGAGATAGAGAAACATATGAATGGCATGTGCATAACTATATGCAGGATTATTCTAATGCAATGAGTTGATACCAATATTGTTTGGACAAAGATGGAATTCCATCTTCTATATTTGAACCCCATAGGTCATCATTTTGGTACTAAATGTATTGTATCATGTAATTCAAATCATCTTTTATTGTATTATGCATTATATTATTAATTAATTAATGTCAGACAATGATTATATAGTCCATTATCTATTTATTCGCTTTAAACATGTCAATTTTTTGTGATCTTAAATGAAATATATGCATAATAACATGCTATAATAATCCCTAAAATTTCATATTGAATTTCCAAAATTTTAATAAAATTTTCGTTTTTTTTTTTTTTTTTTTTTGCGATATCGATATATCCATCGATATTTCCGTAAATTTAAGGTTGTGATATTACTTGCGATAGCGATATTTTCATCCTTACCTATACTATATCAATATTTTATATTTTTTTTAATATTTGTACGTAAAACTAATAAGCAATTTATAGAGGAATGGAACGAGTATATTACAAACTTTACCTTTATAATAGTTCATACATTTAAATCATGTGATTAGTTAATCTGATCGATATCAAAGTCAAATCATACGACATGCCGTGAGTCCGCTCTTCACATATAAACTTAGTACTCCTCTGATCATCTCTTTATAAATTTTCCATATATTTTGAGCATCGAAATTAAAATATCAAAGTCAAATCATACGACATGCCGTGCGTCTGCTCCTCACTTGCGTTGATATAAACATAGTGCTCCTCTTTTCTTTTTATAAAATTTAAAGAGAATGTATGTCCTTTTTTATTTTTTTCTCTAAAATAAATGTTAAAACAATAATTTTAATATAAGTGATATAATAATAAAAAAAAAAATATGGTGTAAAAGATAATGAGAATATGAATAAAAAATAAAAAGTAGGTTGTTATAGAAGGAAGAAAAAATTTCACACAGAAACATATTAAAATGATAAATTTATGGAGAAATAGAGCTAATAGTCCAAACCTTTTTACTAAAGTGGGGGGAAAAACAATTCAAATTGGATTCAAAATCTACCTATGCTCGTAAACAAAATTTGTAAGTTTCCTACAAATTCTCCTAAAAGAGAAAACCTAGTTCCGACAGGTCAAAGATAGAATGGTGAAATTATTTATTTTCTGAATATGCTCGTGATATCTGGTGGAGATTATGAACATTAATGTAAACTTCTCCCTCCATCTCGGAACAATTTTCATAATCGTAAATAACACATGAACCAATATAGAGTGAATATGTGAATGTAAAATTAAATACTAATAAATAAAAGGTATATTTTATTAATTTTTGTGAGCATAAAATGTGAGTACTTTTTTATTAGATGTGTGAAATTATAGTTGGAACGTTCAAATAAAACAAATGTGAAAGTAGATGGAAAAGAAATTTAGGGGTTAGAATTTATATCCAGAACAAAACAACTCATTTTAAGTACCACAACTTAGAAGGTTGGTAAAATGAGAACGGTAACTTTTAAGTTGACAACATAAGAATTATATTTTTTTTAGACAAATAATATAAGAATAATAATTTTCGTAAACTGCGAATTTAAGTAATTCAGGCTAAATTCACCGGCATCGGGCCAAGTTTGGTCTCAAATTGGGCTTAAAATTAGGCTCAATTTTGTTTCATTTGACTTCAATTTTTAACCTTTACTAGTTAATTTTTTTTTTCAAAGTCACCCCTCAGGGCATATCAAATAAATCGAAAAATATGAAATTTTACAAAGCCAAACTAAAAAGCCTAGATGGGTGAGCACAACAGGCTGTGCATCGCATCAAAACAGAAGCAAGGCACAATAGGTTGTGCATCAAATCGAAGTCCAAATCTAAGAACCTAAGAGAACAGAGTCTATAACAATACAAAACAAACAATACAGACCAAGAAATAAAAACAGAGAGTCATCTAAATCGAAATGAAGGGTAGCCAATCTGATCCATCCGAATGAGTGTCAAAAGCTATCTGGGCGCAGAGTGAGGATAGACAAGGTGGAGCGCATGAGAGTCAGTACCAAAACGAGCCAAATATATAGTCAGTCGGGCGGTTGCCCTCTCTGAAGATATGAATAATCTGCGTCTGAACCTTTACTAGTTAATTAGTAACTCTAACCTGCTAACCCAGAAAATTACACTTTCATTTTGCAAACTCCCCTAATTTACCATGCTTAATATATACAACATTGTTGCCCTCTCTAGCTTGTTTTTGTGTTGCTTATAATGTGAAATATTTATACCTTAATATCAAAATGAGCACCGAGTTTGTTTAAAGTCCACACTAGAATATTCCTTGATAAAAAAAAATAAAAAATTCTCAATTTAATTTCCAAAATAAAAAAGTAATAAATTAAACCACCCAATTTACTATTTAAAAGAAAAAAAACAGAGAAAACAAAAATTCGAACAAAAATGGGACCAATTAAATGCGAAGGTGAAATACGTTGGTGGAGCATTAATGAATTATGTATAGATGTTGATGCATTTATGCTATATGGTAAAAGTGTTCCATCCAGAAGCCCTTTATATATATATATATATATATATATATATATATATGTTGCAGTAGTGCCCACATGTTTCCTTTCCCAACATTACAAACATACATTTTTATTTTCCTTTTTTTCTTTTTCATTAAAAAAATAGACACACTTATAAGATTGCAATAACGTGTGTGTGTGTATATATAGTACAACGCTTTGGATCTATCGACTTTCTGGAACATCAGCCACCGTTTTTTGTATTCCAGGTTTTTCACTGAATTTAACAATCTCTTCTAACTTGCATATTAAATGCTTTTTAATTTAAAAAATTATTTATACGTATCCCTTCCCAATGCATACAGTATATACATATACATACATATGATATATATATATATATACAATATATTATACGTATGCGATGACAGGAATCAGTACTACAAAACAAATTAAGGGCATGGGATTTGGAATAATGGTTTAGCTATTTCATTCCCAATGTGCACTCTCATCTATGATCAAATAAAATATTTTCGTAGCTTCTATTAATTCGATCTCTATCCAAACAACCCCCAAATATGTAGATATACATACACATGCATTATATATATATATATATATATATGTAATGTTCTGATATAGTCCATGGTATTTTTAAAGAATGGAACCCATCACATACCATGATCATATATAGGCGACGCGATGATAATATTGTAGTATCATTTTTTTTTAGAAAGTATTGTAGCATCATTTTGAAAGCAAAAGAATTGTAAAATAATTTTAGCCACGCCATATATATAGTTAATGACGGCTTTTTATAGTGTTAATAAACCAATTAATTTGGGAGAAATTAATAGAAGATGTATGATATATAGATATAATCATATTAAATCTTTTAATTTCTTCAAAGTAATATTTAAAAAATAAATAAATTTTGTATGAGACGATCCCTGACCTGCGTTTACTAGTAAAAAGTTATCATTATTAAAAAGTGATAATATTTTTGTTAATAGTGACTATCACTTTTTATTAATATTTTACCACTTTTTATTAAAATTTTATTACTTTTAAAAGTAATTATTTTTATTAATATGTGGCATGTCTCATATAAAACTTTTTTTAAAAAAATATTAATTGTGTGTTGTTATTATCATAAAAATTTTGGTGAACTATAGATTAATGTATAGAAGTTATCTCTTTTTTTTTTCTTAGTTTGATAGTCCATATGGAGTTTTTCAAGAATATTGCAATACAAGACATGTCATGATCATAAACGAGATGATGTCATTGATTATAAAATAAATTTGGCCACACCTTATAATTTAGTGGGCAAAATCTCGTGGGTAAATCAATTTTTTTTGTGGAAGTACATATTTTGTATGTACTTTTAACGTATTGGTTATTCCTATTTCATGTTATATATCCTATATTAGTTTGATAAACCAACTCAACTTAGTGACGATTTTTGTTGTGTTAATAAACAAATAAAATTTAATAAAAAATACGTAGATGTAGATATTATATATATATATATATAGCATGTTATTCTTATTTCATTTATTATATATATATATATATATATATATATTCTACATGAAATATATAAGTCTCTTCTTCAAAATATACATTTTAAGTACATGAAGGAGTGTTAATTTAACGGACAAAACACACTCGAAGTATTACATTTTAAAAAATAATTGATTCTATATGGAGTATATGTTAACATTATTACTTCGTATGAATCTATATTTTCATTTTAAGGGCGTGGAAACTTATTATATATTTAGGTAAAAATTTATGTGAAATTGTCTAAGAGCATAAGACCGATTAAATTAAAATAGAAATATAATAATTTTAAAATTAAATGATTAGTCACTTTTAACAAAATTAATCACTTCTTAAAATTCAAAATTTTAATTAGTTAAAGTTAAAAATTGAACAAATAGTATTGATACATCCTCCATCCCAAAACTATTTTCACACTTTCCTTATTTGGATGTCCTAATTCTTCTTTCATACACCTAAAAGGAAAACTTTTTCACTCACAAAAGTCAATAAAATACACTTTTTGTTATTTTATTATTTAACTTGCACTCACATATTTACTTTTTTTTTTGTTTCGGGATGGAGGGAGTATAATATTACGAGACAGTTGAGTACAAGTCTTACTCTATAGTACAATACCAACTGTGTAAAATTACAAGAGAGACAAACTATTATAAATTAAAAATCTTAAAAAAATGATTATATACATTTATAATGTATTTATTTTAAAATAAATAAATTTAAAGGGTTGACCGGAACACATCACCATGCCACTCCCTAAATCCATCCTCGCACTCATGCGAATGAAATACGAGTTGCAATTTTTTTTTTTTTTTAGGAAATAATAAATATATTTATGATATATAAAAGAATTCTACTTCATCTAATAAATATATTTATGATATACGAAAAAGTTCTACTTCACCTAAAAGTCTATAAAAGAATTCACTTTATATATCTAAACATTAAAACTTATAGAAAAATTTGAAATCAGTTTATTTATTTAATTTTCAAACAATATTACTCCATCTATGCACCATAAGTATGCCTACTATATTTATTTTGTTAATTATGAACTTTAATTTTTCATTATCAATTAATTACTTCACATAAATTAACTTTACACCACAAAAATCAGTTAATCCATAATATATATACCACATAATACTCCAAAATATCTTTATTTTATTTACTCTCTATATATCTAATTTTGTTTTTAAAATCTGTTCAAAATAAATAAATAAATACAATTTTGATCATGTAGTTAAAATCTTGATCTAAAGTCGTTAAATTTAATAGAAATCGAACACATGGAGTTGAAGACTAGCTAGCTAGGTAGCTACTTGTGCAATGTTATAATTTGTAATAATATAAATAAAAATCTTGATTGCAATTACTTACAATTGTACTTGCGTCCAAGAAACTAATATTTTCTCCAATTTCAATGTCTACACAGTGAAGCAAACACTAACATTTTATGTAGACAACACAATTATCAATATATGCACATGAAATGCATCAATAAATTAATGAAAATATGGCAATGAAATTTCATAAGGATATATAATGTACACATAACACATTAATTGATCTTGACGTAATTAAGAATGGTGGTGCTGAAAAAGTCCATATATATGAGGTGAGCAAAGTGTTTACATATGTAAGATGCAATGAATATTTTCCAGGAAATAATTTATTTAATTTTTATTTTTTTAAAAGCGCGGAGTTCGAAATTCTACCAACAAACAATGAATGCTCTGCAGAATGCTTCAGGTTTTTCTGTACAATGAAAACAAAAAGGTTGTTTGGAAGAAATAAATGCCAGCTCTCAAACTAACAGAAATGGCTCTAACTCATTTAAAATGAAAAAATATATTCAGAATTTATTCCACTTCAAATTTTAATTTCAGAAAGCCTGAAACTCTACTTTATAAGGACTTGCAAACATCAAGAGAAATAGTGATTAATTGATCAATCATTTACAATAGAGAGAAGAAAAAAAACCCTAGTTAATTTAAATTATAAATTGGAGCTAGTGAAATAAATTGTTCATCAACTTAATAATTAATTAATTAATTAATGTACTCTAAAATTAAGTTACATGGAAAATCATACAACTAGCTAGCTAGTATATAATAATAATAACAACATAAACACATGACATACTAATTTAATTAATAATCCCAATTTGATTTGAGATCATGAATTAAATATTAGCTAAGCTAGGTTTTCTTACCTAGCGTGTGCTTGTTGTTGTGCATCCACACTTTAAGCACGTGCCTCTTGATCCCAAGCTCCCCGCAGAGCTGCTGCACCATTTCCTCATCCTGTTTCTGAATTTTCCAATCCAAACGCTCTGCTAAATTCAGCATCTTCTCCTTCTGATCCTGTGTGAATTTCGTCCTGAATCGCTTCTTCGCCGACGCGCTGCTCGGCTGCGAGTAGTAGTCCTCCATCTCCTCCCTCGATCCACTCCCCCCGCCGCCGGAGCTCGACGGCAGGGCCAGCGGCGGTGCCGCCCTCTGAGGCGCCGCCGCCGCAACGTGGAGGTACCCGCTGGGGCCGCGGTACCCGAAGTGGCCCCCGTGTGGGTGGTGGGCCAGGAGGAGCTGCTGCTGGGGGTGGAAGGGGAACGCGCCGCCGCTGGGCTCGCTCTCGCGGCGGTGGAAGTTGCGGTGGCAATTGCAGGCGGCGCACTTGAGGGATTCCAGGGTGCCCTCCTCCCCCGCCGGCAGGAACTCGCCGCAGCCGTCGACAGCGTGGCCGCCGATGCCGACGGCGTGGTTTTTCAAGCACTCCTTGTAGCGGTGCTTCCTCAGGGGCGGCGGTGGGGGGCTGGGGGTTTTGGTCGGTGGGCGAGTTGAGTTGGGGTGGTGGGACTCGTTGTAACCCGGTGCTAACCCTACTACTACCTCGGCATCTTGCTCCTCTTCTTGATCCTCATACTCCATTGATTTTAGCTTAAATTGAAGAGCTTAATTATGGCCTTATCAGCTATATATAGTAATGGGTTTTTAGCTTAGGCATGCATTTACTTAACCCTAGGTAGACTCACCGGCAACCCGGGTCTCTCTCTCTTTCTCTCTCTCTCTCTAACTTGGGGTTTTATCTCTAGGAAATTTGGAGTTAAGAGAGAAGTGAAGAAGATAAGATAATGTAATGTAACAAGATAGTGGATCAAAATATTCTTCCTTAGTGTAAATAAATGGACTAGCATCCTTTTTTTGTTCTGTCCAAAAATATATATTAAAATTCTAAATATATCTTTATTTTTTGTATCATTAATTATTACTACTATATTTTTTGTGTGTGTATTTTGATGTAATGATCATGTCTACTGATTATATTTTGTTAAATTAAAAAAGAAAAAAGGAAGGCCCACATATATGAATTCGGACAACACTTGTTTCGACTTTACGAGTACAATATGTTTTTGGGCTCGATCTAATTAGTGTTTAATTCTTTCATATGGCATACGTCTCTTGTAAATTCGAGTTTATGTATACTCGTTTACTGTTATTTGTGATCACTATCACTGTTATTTATTTATACTACTATTACTTTATAATAATATATTTAATTTTTTAACATAGTGTATATGCATAACAGTGATATATAGTGAATAAAAATAACACTGATAGTGTATACATATGACAGTGGTAATTGATGAACCCGAATTCACCGTATTCATACAAGTTTTTATTTAAGAAAATTGACTTTTAGTAAAACTTTATAGCTAAAAAAAATTAATTAAAATGATAAGTTATTATATCACTAAAAATAATTTTCTTGTAGTGATTTTTAATTAAAATTTGTGAAGAAAAACTAAAATATAACTATAAGGGAAATTCTTGTATGTTTCATAAATGAGATCTGCTATTTAATTTTATAAGTTTTTATGGTAAAATAAAATTAAAAATATTATTATAAGGTGGTCTAGCTAATACAAATATTTGTAAAGATATATAATCCCCGATTGTCTTTTTATTTTTATTTTGCCATTATTTAGCTTTAATTTGATAGTTTATATATATATATATTTGGCTGTATAAATTCAATTTCAATTAGTACTCCCATAAGCACGACTCACTCTTCCCAGCAAACAAGAAGCTGAAAGAGAGGATTATATTTATGATATTTTATTTAATTTTACAACTATTGTATATACTTGAAAAATTGTATACATCTCTTCCTCTAGAATTTTCTTTCATTTTCATAGCAAAACTAGTCTTTGTTTACTTTTATCCCATCATAATGTAGCAGGTCAAGGGTGATTTTAATTTTCACCTCTTTTCACCCAGGTTAAAATTATTTATTTACGTCACCTCAATCGTCTTTTATATATATACGAATGAATACAAATATAAATAGCAAAATTGAAACATGATGGTTTAAATATTGTTATTCAACTGACATGAAAGAGTCCTTTTCTTTGTAACTGCAATTTTACCATTTTAATTTATTTTTGGAAAAGTACTGTTTAATTTAATAAACTTATACTTATTCTGAATTCAAATCTTGTTTTGACCATAAATTAATTTAAACGTAAAGAACCTAATATATATTTATACTTAGTAAATGAATTAAATATATAGGAAAACAAATTAATTAAAAATTGTCAAACAAGAGACATCATCCGAATAAAAATTCAAATTTAAATTACCTATATATTCTTGTATTTGTGCAAGGTTTTTTTAAAGAAAGAATTAATGGAAAAATTACAAAATGATTCACAAAATTGATATTAATTATAAATTAATTATGTGAAAAAATATGCTTCTATATAAAAAAAAAATTATACTTCTGTGCAGAAATTGTGTACCAATTAGTATATAAATATAACTACTTTTTTAAATTAATACGTAAATAACCCAGAATTAAACTTAATTAATTGAGTTTTAGTTAGGTAAAATTTTAATTGATAGACACGGCCTATGTTTTAAAAGCGGAAGCGGAAGTTGACCCGGCCACCTTAATATTTTGGGTCGGACCGGGTTCAACCGGGTCTAATCATTTTTAAAGCGGTTGAACCGGTGTGACATCATAAATGCATAATATATAATTATAAATATTTATATATATTTTTTCTAATAAATTATATATCTTATGAATAAATTTTATTGAAATAATAAATTAAAGTTAGATATTAAACTGGAGGAGGGTGGAGATTTAGAGTTGTGTTTCCAGGAAGTTAAACTATATATATTATTTAGGGTTATGAATTAAAATTAGACATTATATTATTAAATTATATTTAATATGTATTATATATATAATTAATTTAGTTAATTTTGTGTAAGTAAATACAATTTTTTTTTAAAATTTGTCAAAGCGCCGTTTCGGCCGGTCCAACGAGTGACCGGTCCGACCCGGTTTTTATTGCTTTTGAGCGCTTTTCAGGCGCTTTTGAAAATGTCCGGTCCAACGTATTAAAGCGGCCCGGAGAGGTGTCCGAGTAGCGGTCGGACCGGTCCGACCGGCCGGTTCGATCCGCTTTTTAAAACACAGGACACGGCAGATAAGTTTAATAAACTAAAATACTTAATTTCTATCTTTTAGTTCTTAGGCACAAATTCTATATAAGTACATGTTCTAATTAATTTATTTTTAAAAACGGGTCACTTACATATTGATTCAAAAAAGTAGTTATATTTACAAATTGATTCACAATTTTTGCACAGAAGTATAATTTTTCCATGCACAGAAACATATTTTTTTCTGCACAAAAATTTATTTGTAATTTGTGTCAATTTTATAAACAATTTTGTAATTTTCCCTTTAAAAACCTTAATTTTATGAGATTGAAATAGAATTCATTCAATTTTTAAATCAAATCCCGCATCAACCGATTCGATTTATTTATATTCATAGAATTCATCCGAATGTTTGGATATGTTAGCCTTTATTTCGAAAGTATATTTACAATATTTCTATCTTTACCCACAACACACCCATCTAAATCCAATGGGGGGTTTTTGCAATATATTTTACAAATAATAATTTGTGATTAATTCTTTGAAAATGGAGGGAGTGGGGGTGTAATATTCCAAGCCACAGAGTAATTGCATGATCTGCTGTGCGTGTAGCATAGAGCCAGTAGAACTACCCCCACAACGCGCATATCGAATGGCGTGCGGTCCACTCGCTAAGACTGACACGGTGCGGATCCCCAGGACAGGCGGCGCGTGATGACGGCGCGTTGAAAACAATGCATGCAAGGGGTGGCGTGGCGGAAGATGAGGAGTAAGGTACAAATGCAGGTGGTGGTATTATTGTTAGTTATTACAGGGGGATATCATTAAAATTTAAAAACAAATGCACCCTCCAAAATTAATACCTCGTCCCATAATTTTTTTTTTTTTTTTTTAGAAAACTGCCGGACTTGGCATACAGATAAATAAAAAGTGGAGGATGTGATATGTAAAGTTAAATATTAAAATATAATAGGTGTATTTTATTGATTTTTACGAGTATAATTTTTTTTAAAGGTATATTTAAAAAAGAGTTGAAATATTTCAAAATACACAGAGTGAAAATTATCTTGGAAGGAAGGAAATACTAATAGTACATTTATCATTTATCATTAATAAGATAAATGTACTACTCCCTACGTCCCAAGATAATTTTTATATTTTTCATTTTGAAATGTTCAATTATTTTTTCACAACTTAATAAAAAATTTACATTTATAAAAGTTAATAAACTATATTTTTAATATTTTATTAATTAATTTCACATTCACATACTTTATTTTTTCTTAAACCATGTGTCATGTTCCTCATAAAAATTAAGTTGGAACAAAGAAAGTATATATTGTGGAGTTCAATTATGAATAACTTAATGATTTGTGAAAGTGATAATAAAGTAATAATTTTCATAACATAAATATAAATACTAATTTAAATGAAAAAATGAATTAAAAAATATATTTTTAATAAATTTATAAAAAATATTACTACATCTGTTCCATTGGAATTTGCATAATTTTTTTTGGATGTCCCATACAGATTTGCACACTATTAAAAAAATATTATTTGTATACCCACTCACAAAATTATACATATACTTATTCACTATTTTATTTATAAAATACTCCCCCCGTTCATGATATTTAGTCTACCTTAGTTGTTCACGGTTATTAAGAAAAAGTTGATGTTGATGTATAAAAGTGAGTGTATTAGTATAAAGAAGTGTTAATTATTAATAAAGTATTTAATGTGATGTGTAAAAGTGAGTATATGTGTATAAAAAATAAAAATAATAATTGAAAATTTTTCATTTTGGATAAGTAGACTATTTATTGTGGATGACTATTTAAGACAACGTGGATTAATTTTCATGGTGGGTGGAGTATATAGTTTTGTTGAATGTAAATTTTTTCGGAAAAAAGGGAGTAACTTGTTTTGTATATATAATTTAGCGTAATTTTGGAAGGAGAGAGATTACTAGTGCTGACTGCTGAATTTAAGGAAAAGATTTTTAAGCAATAAAGGGGAGCTGGTGCGATTTATAATTTATATTACGTGAGAGAGTGGCGTTTCTCACATGACTGACGAACTCAAGGCGTCAACCTTAGTTAATTTTTCCACTGTCCGTATTACATGACTTGGGATAAGATTAGAGTTTACAACAACCCCATTAATATAACATTATATACTCCCGCCCCACAAGACATTGCATACTTTCTATTTTAATCTGTCCCACAAAAAATTCACATATTCAAAAGTGGAAAATATTTATTAAACTCCACTCTCACAGCACACATATAATATTCATAAAAATATATCTTTTATACATTTTTCTTAAACACCGTGCCCAAAAGACACCACAATGTCTTCTGGGACGGAGGGAGTATATGACTTAGTCTTGTATGCAACATTTACGTACAATTTAAGTTTAATTTTAAAAAGTTATATAAAATAATATTAAAAAATTACACATGTTATTACGGAAAAATGTATCTTTAATAATGTAACTCAATAATAAAAAATTGTGTAATTTTTTAATAATAAATGTGCAACTTTTTAAAAATACACTTGAATTGTACGGTGCACCTGGTGCACAAGAGACTTACTCTATATATATATATTGATAGAATTTCTTAATCGTGTTCGTTTATGTGGCTCTTTATAACAGATTGATTCTACCAAACAATAATCTTGTGATTTTATGTTCTTGGGGAGGAAGAGAGTTTTTGAGAGAGAGATATTGCAGTAGGGACTGTATTAATTGTGTGGAATGTGAGAATTGTGTGAATAGTACAAGGGAGATCTTATTTATAGGTGTGTGAGTGTGAGACGGCACCTTACGAGCCTATATGACTTCCGGTGTTGACGAGGGTTCCTTACCCTCGTCTTGGTCTCTCACACTGCTCCCTATCTCGCGCCTCGTCCTACTACTATGCCTTAGACTAGATGTGTCTCATTAAAAACCTCGCCGTAAACCACCCTTGTGGATAAACCGGACGGAGGGAAAAAGAGCGCACCACCGGGGTCCTATCGACTAACAGGCGAGCTCCTGGGCGAGCTCAGAGGCGAGCTCCAGTGGTCCAGGCGAGATGGTGGGCGAGCTCCAGTGCCTTGAGTGGCTTGTGGGTGTCGTGCGATGATGGACCTCGGCGAGGTCTTCATGGGGATAGGGGGCGAGCTCCTTTAGGCGAGCTATCCCTGGGTGATCGCCGAGCTAGGCGAGCTCGACCAGGGCGGTTGATTTTGGCCGACGTGGTGCGGGAACCCAGGAGTCATGCGCATCTTTTGAGGCCTCGGTTCCCGCCCACCATCATGTCAACTTTCAAAAATTTTGCAAACGAGTCCCCGCACTTCCTGAATATCGCACCTCGCCCCGACGTCTATAAATAGGGGGAAGTGGATCCATTTTCTCACTTTCTGCATTTCGAATTCTCAGAGCTTTTCCGGCGACCGATTTTTCTTGTGTTAGACGGATTTTTGAAGGCTCTTCAAGGTAGGATTCGATCTTTCTTCTCTTTTCTTCTGTTTTTTACTTGATTTTCTATCGTTTCTTCGGGATTACTGGACTTTGGACTGTGGGTTGCACCGGGAACCCTTTGGACTTCCTTGACTTCAGATTATTGGACTCTACCAAGAACCCTTTGGACTCCTTTGAGACCATGTCGACACACTCCACGAGTAGGACCCTTTCGGACCGGAACCCTGACAAACGGCCAATAATTGAGGATGAGCCACCTCGGGTTTCGTACGTGGAGATCGGCTCCAGCTCCGAGACAACCTCGGTAGCTCACCAGGTCTCCGACGAGCTACGTAGCGAGCTGCCTAGCGTGCTGCATCCCGATCCAGAGGAAGGAGCCTCCAGCGCCGTATACCGCGAGGTATGAGAGGAAGGTGGCGAGATCGCTCAAGAGAAAAGAGTTGCCAGTGGCAACGAAGGACCCGAGGAGGTTGATGTGGGCATCGCCGAGGTTGGCGAGGAGAGTGGCGACCTGGAGGAAGTTACGCTCGAATGGTTCCGTCGTATCGGTTTCCCGGAACCCCAGCTGGAACGAGTATGTAGCCGAGTATGCGGCGAGCTTCCCCTGCCTGAACCGGATACCCCCTGCTGACCCCTCCGACCTGGAGGAAGTTGCCCCGTCTGAATACAAGGCTGGCGAGGTGGTGAGCCTCATTGATGAATGCGACCTGCCCATAAACGTAGGGAGTATCGCATCCCGCTCGACATCTTCATGTATGCTCCAATGAAGAATGAGCGGGCCAACGCGCCTCCTGAGGGGATGACCGCCTTGAACGTTGATGTTCTAAGGGCCGGGCTTACACTGCCATTACACCCGATCATCGGCCAATACCTTGTCGATAATAACTTGGCCATCACCCAGCTCACCCCGAATGCATGGAGCAACCTTCTCGCCGCCTTGTCTGTCTTTGGATTGGAGGGCTATGAGAACGCGACGATCTCGGCGGACCTGGGCGAGCTCTTCACCGTGACCAAGCGGACGCAGGACGGCGCGGGATATTATTATTTGAAAGCTCGCTCAGGGGAAAAATTTCTTGGGGACTTGCCCAATAAAGTCTGTGACTGGAAGAAGCAGTTTTTCTTCATAGGTGGAGACTGGCGAGCCTCCAGCACGTATCATGGATGGGGTGACCGTATTCCCACTCCGGAGGGATACGGGGAAGCGAGCAGTAGGTCGCCTATTTCGGTGTGCGTGGGTTGAATTAGATATACTAATTCTAATTTTCTTTCTTTTTGCAGTTCCGAAGCGCCACAAATCCAGCAGGGGCAGGCCTAAGGTATCGGCCCAGTTCGACGTGGTGCGCGCCATCTGCTGCTTATGAAGTGAGAAGGATAGGCAGGTCTCCCACCTGTGCGCGCACCATTGCCTGCGGCTCGCCGGGCTCCTTACACTGCCGCACCACCTCGATATCCAAGGTCCCGAGCTCCCAGGTTTAACTCTTTGAAGCTCACCTATGGGGGGTGTAGCTCGCCCATCATGCTGACATTTGCAGTTTTTGTGCAGGTGGTAGCTTCGTCGCCATTCCGATCGCTGAGGTCCCCGAGGCCTATCAAATCATTAAAGAGCGTTTTGAAATGGGCACACCTCGCCCCAACAGACTTGCCCCGCCGTCCGTGCTCGCGCTGGAGGCGAGCAAGGAGGCAGAGCTCGCCTCCAAGAAGGGCGAGGTAGGGGGTCGGGGACCCAGAGGGAAAAAACCAAGGCTCCCGAGAAGTCCAAGGCTACAGAGGTCGCTCGGACCGGCCGAGGTGGGGGGCGAGCTGTCGCCCCTTCCGAGCGAGGTCGAGGGAAGAAGGGGCCCCAAAGGGGCGAAGGATCCCGAGCTAGCGAGGAGGATCCTCCAGCTCACAAGAGGACTAGGTACACGGGCCTGGTCAACGAGGACTCCGACCGAGTCGAGAGGGTCTCGGCGAGGTCCGGGCAGGGGGGATCTGCTCAATCCGCTGCCCCACTGGCGGCCACGCCTATTCGGAGCTCGCCCCCCTCGCCGTCTCCATTCGGGGTGCAAACCAATGACGTCACGCTCCTTGGTTGGGACCTAAACCGAGCTCAGTAAGTAGTTCACCTAGCCGACCTTCATTGCTCATTGTTTTCTATTTTTCTAACATTTTCTATCTGCTTTGACTTCGCAGTTATGCCCCAATCGCCTTCCCGAACCGCCACGAGGCCCTGCATGCCTTCGAGCGATCTCGCTCCCTAACGTCTATGCGGAGCCTCCCTCCGGGCGTAACCCGAAATGCTGTGAGTGAGATGCCAAGGCATTGGACGACCCCGTCTGTGGCGAACATCAATAGCCAGGATCTAAAGGAGAACCTCCTCCTCTCGGCCCATCATGCGAGTAGATTGGTGCTCGCCAATCAGAAGGCTCTCGAGCAGGTCGCCGAGTTGGAGGCAGGTCGCTCCGACAGGAATAAGAGGATGTTGGCATTGGCGGACACTGCTGACAAGGTGAAAAAGTAGGCGCAGCTCACCGAGGAAAGGGCCGAGGCCTCATTAGCCGCCGAGCAAAATGCCCTTCAACAGCTCGAGAATGTCCAACACCGGCTCGCCAGGCTCGAGCAGGAGACGGAGGCAAGGATAAAGGCTAAGGAAGATGAGCTCGCCGCCCAGCTCGCCCAGGAGGTCGCCATAACGGGATTACAAAGAAGGACCTCGCACTGCAGCGGGGCCTTATGAAGAGCTCCAACGCCGAATGTGAGAGGCTAAGGGGCGAGCTGGAGGAGACTAATGAAGTTGCCGAGCTGCGGAATACCGTTTCCTCCTCACCGGATCTAGCGGCCATGAAGGCCGAGGCCTCTGACAAAGGATGCGTCCAATGTTATGCCGAGGTTTTGCAAACTCTGTGGTGGGCTCGAGCTCACATGGACGACGAGGTGGAGGCAGTTGTGGGCGACTTCAAGGCCTGCCTGGAACGGGTTCCCTTTCCCGATGGCACCGAGCTGGACATCGGCGACCTTCCCGAGCTCGGCATTCGCCTAGAAGGAACTCTTTTTGTAATCTTTGTTTTTGTCTAAGTTGATGTAGCTCGTCGGGCACGTGCAGCTCGCCCAGAAGGAGCTTTTTGTAGTTCACAGACGGCTTGCTAGTCAGCCTTTGTGGCTAGCAATACTTCGAACACTTAGGAATTTTCAAGTATTTTTGCCTTGAAAATTTCCTAAGTGTCTTTTGAAAAGAAACCGACCATTTTTTGTCTAATTCTCTTTACTTATGTCTTTGCGCTTTTACGTTATAATTTTTCAAATAGCTCGTTCTTGTTTATTTTTCTGGTACATGATTGTCCGTCTTATTCTACTTTGAGAAGCGAATCGTTCGTTTTACATCACTTTCGACTACGAATTGTACCTCTATTTTGAGAGTGCGTATTCTTTGTCTTACGCCACTTAAGGCCGCGAATTGTTCGTCTTAGACCACTTAGGGCGGTGAACTGCACTTCGATTGATTCACGTTGGGCCATTGGGTTTCACAAACCTTGCCTTAGACGTTTTTTCATCTTTTTCACGAATTTTTCTAACTTATGGCAGTAGGTGCTTAGCAATCCTTTGAGAAGGATACCATCGCGACCTTGGGCACTTTGGCCTTTGCCTTCGAGCTATTTAATTACAACGCTTGGGACCTTGGTCCTTGCACATTGCAAATTTTCGTGTACGTGGGCGAGCTGGGTTTGGCGAGCTCCCTGGGGCAGTGGGCGACCTGATGCAACTCGCCTGTATAGGGAGCTGCACATGTCCAAACACTGGGGAATTTTTCTGAATTTCTCTGACTTTACAAATTTTCTGACTTTTTATAGCAACGTAATTTACATCGGTTGTTATCGACATTTCTGATGCAAACCTTCGACTAGTCTATTACAGGATTCTAGTCTATTGGAAGAACTTTTCAGGTGGGCCGCACTCCAGGTGTATGACGAGGCGTTGCCTTCTGCGTCTTTAAGGTCATAAGTGTCGTTCGGCCAAGCTGCGCTGACCTGGAACGGTCATTCCCAGTTTGAACCGAATACATCTAGTGGGGCCATCAACTTTTTTTTCAATACCAGGTCTCCGACCTTGAATTTTCAGTCTCGGACCTGAGAGTTGTAGTATTTTTCTGCTCTACGCTTGTAGGTGGCGTTCTTCATCTCTGACGAGGCTCTGGTCTCTGACGAGGCTCTGGTCTTCTCCACTGCCAAGGCCTCGTCATTCTTTACTTCATCATATCCTACCACCTTCCAGGTCTTGTTCTGGACTTCGACCAGGACCACGGCTTCAGTCCCGAAAGCTAGGGCAAATGGGGTCTCTCCGGTGCTGGCCCTATAGGAAGTTCTATAAGACCATAAGACCTCCAGGAGTTCGTCTGCCCAGCTCCCTTTATTTTCCTCGAGGTAGAGTTTCAATATGTGTTTCAGAATCTTGTTCACCGCCTCGACCTGGCCGTTCGACTGGGGATGATATGGAGTTGAGTAGTGCTTCTTGATGTTCCATGAACTGTAGAAGTCTCTCAGCTTTTGACCGTCGAACTGTCTTCCATTGTTCGTGATGATCGACAGCGGAAGTCCGAACCTGCAGACCAGGTTTTTCCAAACGAAGCCGGTCATCCTTTCCTGGGTTATAGTTGTGAGGGCTTCGGCCTCAGCACACTTAGTGTAGTAGTCTACTGCTATAACAACAAACTTTACACCGCCTCTACCAGGTGGAAATGGGCCGATCAAGTTGATTCCCCATTTCGCGAAAGGCCATGGGTTGAAAACCGATTTTAGCTGGTTGGCTGGGGAGTGGATGTTAGGTGCAAAAAGTTGGCACTTTCGGCACCTTCGAGCGAAGCTGATGGCATCTTTGCGAAGGGTGGGCCAGTAGTAGCCCTGCCTGATCGTCTTGAATGCCAATGCTTGCCCCCCAGCGTGACTCCCACAAATTCCTTCGTGAATTTCTTCTAACACTTCGGACCCCTGCTTCTTAGTTAGGCACTTGACTAGGGGTAGAGAGAATCCACGTTTGTAGAGTTGGCCATCCAGCAGCGTATATCTGGCGGCTTGCTTTACTAGCCGGCTAGCTTCCCAGGTGTCCACGGGGGCTGTTCCGTCTGTCAGATATTTTTGGATTGGAGTGCGCCAATCTTCACCATCTTCACTATCCTCCTGCCCCCCACTCGAGGTTTGATTTATCTTATAATCGAATGTCGAGGGGTTTTTTTAGTGTGGTGATTACAACCTCCGTGAATTCGGCCTCGCCATTGCTGGTAGCTAGCCGAGCTAGGGCGTCTGCTTGTGTATTTTCTACTCGCGGTATCTGGTTGATGTAGACCTGTGTGAACATCGAGATCAGATGCGCGGCTATCTTTTGGTAGGTCATCATCTGCTGGTCTTTTGCCTCATATTCCCCCCGGACTTGGGATATTATTAGCTGGGAATCTCCGAAAACTTGAAGATTGGTTGCCCCCACAGCTAATGATAGCCTAAGTCCTGCTATCAACGCTTCATACTCCGCCTCGTTGTTGGTTGCTCAAAAGTCGAACCGAATTGCGGAGGTGAAGACTTGTCTGTCCGGGCTAATCAGGACCACGCCAGCGCCTGCTGCTATGCTGGTTGATGATCCATCTACGTAGAGATGCCACAGAGCTATACGCCCCCTCGTCGGATCTTGTGGGAAAGTTAGCTCGACAATGAAGTCGGCAAGTGCTTGTCCCTTGATCGCTGTTCGGGGTGCGTGGGTTATACCGTATTGGCTGATCTCTAGTGACCATTTCAGTAGGCATCCGGCGGTGTCTGACGCAGTAGTATTTGACGTAGTGGAAACGTTGTCAAAACTTCTACCGGGTGGTCAAAGAAGTAAGGCCTCAATTTTTTAGCACTCATCACCAGTGCATAAGCCAGCTTCTCTGTTGGGGTGTACCGCAACTCAGCTTCATGTAAGACTTGGCTTACATAGTACACTGGTAGGTGTGTTTTCGCCTCTTCTCGGACCAGGACGGAGCTGATGGCCACCTCTGACTCGGCTAGGTATAGATACAGCTTCTCTCCAGGTACTGGCTTTGACAGGACCTGCGTATCCGCCAGGTATGTTTTGATGTCTTCGAAGGCTCTTTGGCATTCACTTGTCCTGACGAAGTGGTTTTTGAGGTGGAGCTTGTTGGCTTTGGCTGCCTCTTTGTACCTCCGTGTGTTTGCCTTAATTGCCTCGAAGAACGGGCGATTTCGGTCACCGGACCTGGAGATGAATCTGTTTAGGGCTGCCATGCACCCTGTTAGTCTTTGAATTTTCTGGACAGAATCTGGTGTACCCATCTTGATTATGCATTGGACCTGCGTCGGGTTGACCTCGATTCCTCGTTGGCTAACTAGGTGCCCAGGAACTTTCCGGAGTGCACGCCGAAGCTGGTCTTTCTGGGGTTTAACTTCATATTGTAGTGGCGCAGTATGTCGAAGGTCTGTTTTAGGTGGTCCAGATGGTCCTCCTTTCTCAGGCTCTTGACAACTATGTCATCTACGTACACCTCCATGGCTTCGCCAATGTGTTGGTCGAACATTTTATTCACCAACCTTTGGTAGGTGGCTCCGGCGTTGATGAGTCCGAACGACATCCTTTCCCAGCAATACATGTTCTTGTTGGTGTAGAACGTCGTATGCTCCTGGTCATCCGGGTGCAAAGCTATCTGGTGATAGCCCGCAAAAGCGTCCATGAATGTCATCATTTCATGGCCAGCGGTGCTATCTACCAGCTGATTGATGTGAGGTAGTGGGAAATTGTCCTTCGGACAAGCTTTATTCAAGTCCGTGAAGTCAATGCAGAGTCTCCACGTCCCATTGTGTTTTCTCACCAGGACGGGGTTCGCGACCCACTGTGGGCACAAGGCTTCCTTGATGAGCTTGTTGTCTAGCAATTTCTCCACCTCAACAATTAGAGCTGCGTATTTGTCTGGTCCGTATTTTCTTCGTTTTTGGCGCACGGGTCTCCTTGTCGGGTCTATGTTGAGTCTGTGGCAAGCATGTTCCAATGGGATCCCCGTCATGTCCTCATGGGACCAGGCATATACGTCCAGATTGGTCATTAAGAATAGCTCCATCCTCGACCGGTACGGTTCAGGTAACTCAGAACCGATGAAAAGTTCTAAGTCCCTTTCCGGGTCCACCGGGAGTGCCGTTAATTCCTCCATGGGGGTGGCTTTTCTCTTTTGATTTTTCCACCTTGGGTCGCTGATGAACTCGTCCCACTCCTCTTGCGACATTCGCGCGGGTTCGTGACCTATGCGCGGTTCGAGATCATCGGGTTGGTTTTCAGCTCGGACGGGTTCATCAACTGTTAGTACCTCCGGTGGTTTGTCAACCTGGGATGGTACGGTGACTTGGTGAGTTGGGTCAACGTCCATCGGTGTTGGTTCTTAACCTACCGCAGGCCCCCCATCTTGGGCTTCATTATCCACCTCCATGGGAGCAGGTTGTTGTTCCTGCGCACGTCCCGACCCCTGCACAGGTCCCAACACTTGTGTTTCTTCCAATCCCTCCACTAGTGCTGGTTGTGCGTCTTGCGCAGGTCCTGTGCCTTGGTCTATCTCCAACATATTACCTACCACCATCATCTCAGTTTCGACCGAGGTGACGTCTAGGATGTTTGGCTCGTCTGCTGGAATCTGCACATCTTCTTCAAGGACTTGGACTCGTGTCACCACTTTTTTTACCTGACCATCTTTCATTTGGAGTAAACACTCTCGGGCCTTTTTCTGGTCACCTTTTATAGTCCCGGAACCTTTTGGAGTTGGGAATTTCAAACAGTAGTAGTAGGTCGAACACACCACCTTGAATTCATTAATAAACGGGCGGCCGAGGAACCCGTTGTAGGAGGACTACTGGTCGACAACTAGGAAATCTATGAGCCTAGTCAGTCTCCTTTCGGGGTCCTCAGCCGATACAAGTTGGACGCTCAACCTAACACTACCTAGGGGGACGGTTACAGCTTCTCCGAACCCCACTATCCTAGCGTTGCTAGGTTCCAGATACGACTCAAAATCACCTAAGGCATCTAAGGTGGATTTGAAGAGGATGTTGGTGAATGCGCCGGTGTCCACAAGTAGCCTGTGAACTCGGACGCTCATGATGTTGGCAGTTATCACCAACGAGTCATTGTGGGGCATCAGTACCCCTTCCAGGTCCGCCGAGGAAAATGTCAGCTCATCAGTAAGCTGTGAGACGGACCTGGGGCCGGAGCTGCCTTCCTGGACTTGGTTTATGGCCCGGATTTCGGCCTTACTCTTCCTCTTGGATATGGAGATCCCCCCGTCCTGGAGACCTCCGGCAGCTCCGATCTCCTCCTCGAGAACTAGGAGTTCTCGGGTGGGCTCCAAGTTTTGCTGAGGTTGGGGAGGTGCCCTCCGCCTGTTCTGGGGAACAGGTTGGTCCGCTTCCTCATCCTTATCATCGGAGGTAGCCCTCCTCTCGAACCTTGACCTTTTAGCTGGGGCCTTCTTCACGAACTCCGCCAGCTTACCATCCTCGTAGAATTTCCAGAGCTGTTTGAGGAGATCTCGGCACTCACTGGTGAAGTGGCCGATGACTTGGTGGTAGGCACAGAATTTGTTAGGGTTGAGCTTTGTGATGTCCTGGCGGATCCGCCTCGGCTCCTCCAGCATGGCCTTGTCTTTGACGGCAGTGAAGACGTGGTCAACGGAGACAATGAGGACCTGATTGAGCTTTTCTTTGAGCTCGTCTCCCTCGCCAAAGGCCTTTAAGTTCCGGGGGGCTTTGTAGGTGCCCCCGGGCTTCTTCCCATAGGGTTTCCTTTCTTCGTGGGCACCAACTTCTTTGAGCAGTGCTTCCTGCATGGCCGCGAACACCCCCGCCTTATGACGAAATTTGGTGTAAGTGTTGGGACATGCGAGGTGCATCTCCTTCCAGAGGTCGGTGCCCCTCTTGAGCCTGGCCATCGCTGCGACGACCTTGGTGTCCTCGCTCACCGGTTCGCCTTCCAGCAGGATTTTGTCGAACCTTTCCAGGTACTGCTGGCCGGTCTCATTCTCACCTTGATGGATGTTGGCGAGTCGGTGCTTCTGGGTAAGGTAGGATCCGAACCCAGAGAAGTGGGCTAGGAACTCCCGCGATAGTTGGCCAAATGAGCAGATTGACCCCGGGGCGAGTGAAGAGAACCAGCGTTGAGCTCGGTCCCCTAGGGTCAGCGGGAAGTTCCGGCACTGGGTGGAGTCGGTGGCGCCAACCGAAATCATGAAGTCTGCGTACTTGGCTAGGTGGACTTTCGGGTCAGATTCGCCCTCGTACGCGGACATCACCGGGAACTGGATTTTCTTCTGGACTGGTGCACGAAAGATGGCAGGTGCCAATGGAGATGCGGGGAGAGTCGTGGCGTCAGATCCGCCAGACTTGGCTGCTACTTGTGCTTGTAGCATTTCGACGGCCTTTTTCAGTGAGGCCAGCTCGTCATCACGGGTCACCTCTGGCGGAGGTTGCTCGAAGGTCGTGCGTCTCGCGGATGCACATCCCCGAGGTGCCTCAAACTGGGGTGACCTCTCAGTGGCGAGCTGGAATTGACGTCCGCCATGGGGACCTAGCCGGTCAGTGGCGGGCCTCCTTAATCTTTCGTGGGCGGATCTGCGCGGTTGTTGGTCGGAGTCCCCGTGGGACGCAGCTGGGGCTGCCGTCCGTTCATTTCCCTCGTATCTCGGGCCCAGGCGGCCTTAGAGGACTTCCCTCCTCTGTGATTGGTGGGTACCGGATGCCCCAGTGTAGGTCGACTCCCTTCCAGTGTAGGGAGCGGGACCCTCCTCCACCACCTTGACTTTGCCGGTCCTCTCCCTATGTCGGCGAGCTTGTGCCGAGCTTGCCTCCTGCTCGGTGCGAAGAGCGCTGTAATCCCCCCTGGTCTGGGTGTCCTGGGTGGGCCTGGTCTGCTCCCGGGCTTCGGCAGCTGGAGCTCGCCTGAGTACCAGGGCGAGCTCGTCCTGCTGTCTCTGCTGCAACCTTTGTAAGGTCGCGATGGTGCGTTGGAGCTCGTCGGGGTTGCTGACCAGGTCCCTCAGGGCGGGGGCCAAGTCTTCTTGGGTCACCACAACTCGCGGAGGTCGCGGAGCTGCGGTGCTCTTCTGGGGAGGTGGTTGTGAGGTCTCCACCACCTGGCGTGAGGTCTCCACCTCGGCCTGGTTTTGGTCACCTCCTTTGGACCTTCCCACAGCTACGGAGGCCTGTCCTTTGGCGGCTCGAGTGTTAGCCATTTTTGGATTTCGGAGGGGGTAGCTCGCTGCAGGTCGCCGAGGTGGGGGGAGGTCGCCGGGATGGAGGTCGTCCAGCTTAGGTGGGGCTGTGCAAGTTTTCGTCTAGCCTCGCGTGTGATGAATTATCCGAAATTCGGTTTATTTGTGTACACGCGCGCGTTTTAAAACTTTTTCCGGGCAGAATTTGTAAATCCGAAAATCTGGATTTTTATCCAGAAATCTGGGTTTTTGTTCGAAGGAATGAATATGTGTATGTGTATCTTCAAGTGTTCTTGAGTTTTATCAAGAACACCTTCAAATCTTCAAATCTTCAAGCAAACCCTAATTTTTTGTTCTTGAAAATTTTTAATTTTCAGATTCGAGGGAAAACGACCCTCCTTCTAGCGCCAAATTGTTGATTGAATTTCTTAATCGTGTTCGTGTATGTGGCTCTTTATAACGGATTGATTCTACCAAACAATAATCTTGTGATTTTATGTTCTTGGGGAGGAAGAGAGTTTTTGAGAGAGAGATATTGCAGTAGGGACTGTATTAATTGTGTGGAATGTGAGAATTGTGTGAATAGTACAAGGGAGGTCTTATTTATAGGTGTGTGAGTGTGAGACGGTACCTTACGAGCCTATATGGCTTCCGGTGTTGACAAGGGTTCCTTACCCTCGTCTTGGTCTCTCACACTGCTCCCTATGTCGTGCCTCGTCCTACTACTATGTCTTAGACTAGATGGGCCTCATTAAAAACCTCGCCGTAAACCACCTTTGTGGATAAACCGGACAGAGGGAAAAAGAGCGCACCACCGGGGTCCTATCGACTAACAGACGAGCTCCTGGGCGAGCTCAGAGGCGAGCTCCAGTGGTCTAGGCGAGATGGTGGGCGAGCTCCAGTGCCTTGAGTGGCTTGTGGGTGTCGTGCGATGATGGACCTCGGCGAGGTCTTCATGGGGATAGGGGGCGAGCTCCTTTAGGCGAGCTGCGCAGGCAAGCTGCCCCTTGTGGGCGAGCCTCACGCCTCCGTGGATCTGGGCGAGTCCTGGCGACCTGCCAAACCTCGGTGATTATCCATATACTAATTGTGTTAGTTCGCCAGTCCAACAATATACACACACTTCTTTATTGATTTTAGAAGCCACTTATTTTTTTAAAAAAATATTTCATTATTTTTTTATATTAATAAATAAAAAATATTTTAAAATAATTAAATAATATATTTCTTTTTTAATGTTTAAAAAAGTATGAAAATCTTTAGGGGAGGGAGCATATTTATTGAGATATATCAACATGGATGTTGTACATTAATGGGTATTTTAAGTTGTGAGTCTTACACGACCAACACTAGCAATATCAAATGATTACATACTTATTATAGATTAGATTTCTGAATTTTAAAATACTCTCCCGTCTCAAAATTAATTTAATATTCATTTTATTTAAATATATTAAATCTACTTTCACACACTTAAAAATAGAAACTTATATACTAGCAAAAGTTAATAAAATACATTTTTTTATTTTATAATTTAACTTTATATTTATATATTTAATTTTGTTTTGTTCGCGCGCCCAAAACTTTCATAGTATAGTCCTGGGACGGAGGGGGTAAATTTTTAATAAAAATATATTTTTTCTTTCAAAAATATTCATTTATTTTACTAATCTATTTTTTAAATAGTAAATATACATAAGATTATTTATAATAGTATAATTGCATGTAAGAGAATAAAAACCTCGATTATAAGAAGGGTAAAAAATAGGACCTTGTCCCACCCCATGTCAGCCACATCACATTAAAAAACGCATCCCCCACGTGTATTTCAACATTTTTCAATCCCACTTTTTCTCGTTCTCTCTCCTCAACCCCTTTCTTTCTCTCGATGGCGATGGATGCCTATCCTCTGCTCCACGCGATGCAAATAGACACTTTGCCCCTTCGCTGCCGCGAGGAAGATCCCATTCACCGCCGCTGCGAGAAAGATGTCATGGCCGCGAGATTCGACGCTACCGCGTGGTCGCCGTTATAGACTTGATACCACCGGGTTTCCCCTCTCTCTTTCTTTCTTTCATATAATTTGTCAATTTAGATCTATTAATTCACAAAATTGTTTATTCTTCGATCTGTTATTATTTAGATCAGGTGTTTTAGTCTCATATTTTTCTATCTCAAATTGCATAAAATCCCTTAATTCAGTTTTTTCACTTAATATCGATTTTTTAAATATATGTATGTATTCTTTATTTTGGTTCTGTTTTATGTTATATCTTTCAATATAGGAATATATTTGAGTTCTTGAATTTTTCTTTTTGGTTTAGTTGATTTTTGATTCTCTTGACTATATATGCACATAATTTTCGCATGTGTGCAAAATTATTAATTTGCATATGTTCAATTTTTTTCTTGAACTTTTAATTATGAGAGATGTTAGAAAATTTAGGGATTTACTGCAATGCAGGAGAGCCAAACAAACAGAATCTGAAGTAAGTTGTTCTTGAGCCAAACAAGAAGAATCTAAAATTTGTGTAATTGAATATGATTTTTTCTTTTGTGATTACTGTAATTTTTTTGGTTGTGATTGGAGATAATTTTTGGTTTATATATAAAATTACTTGTAGTAACTGTATTTGATGCATTCTTTGTAATTATTGAAATTAAATTATAGTATTTAGAATTTTATGCTTTATATGCAACTTCTTTTTGTGATATGCAGAAATAAATTTGTGTTATTCAGAATAAAAAAATTGCATATATGCGAAATCGAAGACCGAATATATACAAATTAGTAGACTGAACAAAAAAAATCTAAAAAAATTAAATTTAGAATTGAAAAAAAAATATATATCTACAACAAATGAATTTATATTTAAAATTAGTGATTAAAGTTTTTGCAGTCCTATAACTTATCATATTTTTGAATTTGATCCACATGGATTACACATTTTGATATTTATTTTGTAAGTTTGAACATATTTTGATTTTGATCATTTTACAAACTTACAGGACTAATATCAAATTTGAGATTGGTATTGTACGTAACTTGGTTATAGGACCAAAATCAAAACATTTTTAAATTTATAGGACCAATATCAAAATATATGTGTACCAAATCCAAATTGAAGACAAGTTACACGGCTGCAAATATTTTAATCCCTTAAAATAAAAATAAAGTACTTAAATGCAATCAAATAATTTTGAATTTAAAAATTAAAAATAAATACATTGAAAAAACTGCAATAACTAAGAGTGTAGAAGTAAAAAATTAGTAATTGAGTTTTTTTTCAGAGCCTAGGCGGCCTCCTATTTTTTTTAAATACAGGTAAATATATAGCTGCGTATCGATTTAAATACAGGTAAATATACAGGCATCTGGAGACGGCCTTCTAAAATCATAAATACTTAAATTTATTGATTTACAAAAATCGGATCGAGAGAGGGGTATCAGGTTAGATTTTTGCAACTAAGGCAACAACAACAATAAAAAACTATGAAAAAATCAGCGTTGGGCCCCCATAATTGGTGTGTTTTGCAAAAAAAGTGTCATTATTTGTAACCGTGAGACTTTTTGTGTTCATTTTATAAAATATGGTACAAAAAGTGAACGCATTTTGTAATTTTTGAAAAGTGTGTTCATTTTTTGGCATAATTATTTTGTCTTTACTCATATATATAATTATTTTATTAAATAATAATTTTCACAATATCCTACAGTAATATTTACTTTATCTTTTTTTTTTTAAGATTTAATTTTTTTGTGAAACTTATTAATAGAGATTTATAGGATTAGATGTGATACTAATATCATAAGATATATTCAATGTTATATATCTTTAGGCTTATAAACTGAAATCACAATATAAAATGTTATGAACACTCTAACAATACCTCCAGGCCAACCTTATATCTCCATCCTAATTTGTCCCCAGGGGGAATCGAACACGGGTCACTCACTCAAGTGAGGAGCCGGTGGCCATGTGAGCTAACCCACCTAGTTGACCAATAATATAATATTAAATATTATTTAATTAAGAGTATCAAGAAATTAATAGTAATTCATGAAATAAAATAGTAAATCATATAATAAAATATTTTAATATAAATCTACCCAGTGTTGGGCTTAGGCTTTCTTAAAAAAGAAAAAAGAATTTTTTTTCCACATCAATTGAGAATAAAGTGGAAAAGATTTTCTAATGCTATAAAAGGAAGCTTGGTGTTTTTTTACTGGTGCACCGATCAATACATTTTAGTCTTTTTGACTCTAGTTAAATTCTCTTCGAGTAAGAAAGGAGAGAGTCACGTAAATTTATAATAGTGTAGGAGTGTTCAGACTAGAGAGATGAAAATTTTATGTGATTGTAGATATTTATAATATAGTGATATCTCTTTGTTGTGTTGCGATTTTCTCCAATTTTAGATTTTTTATGTTAAATTCTTGTGTTGTGATTGCGGTTTTGATTTATTTATTTATTTATTTTGCACTTACCCCTTGGGAAATCAATTCTCAATTGTGGTATCAGAATTGAGTCAGATCTCTTGATATTCCTAATATGCTCTATAGTTGCAGCATTGTATGATCTTCCATATTAGAAAAGAAATCATGGGAAAGGTCTAGGGGTCGACTCTTTTAAGGCGGCTATTTGGTAAGAGGTGGAGATACTATATGTCTGAATTTCAATTTAATAAAGTTTGACATGGAGAAGTATGGAAGAATCATTGGACAAGTACAATCTGGGTTACACAAGGTGTTCTTGATGAAGGTAAAGTTGATCAAGGTGGAGCAGTTACACAAGGTGTTTTTGGTTAAGATGAAGCTATTGTGGTAAATAACACAGGGCTAACACTGTGATAAAAGATTGTGACCTCTGGTTGAGAAGACATTAACATCCTTACGTCAATGTCCAATTGCCATGGGCTGAAGATGTGATTATGTTAGTAGTACCACATATGTATTGGCTTGACAATGAGCAAGATGCATGTGCGGTGAAAATTGTCGATGGCTGAAGGACTTCCCGGAGCCAAGACCTAAAAGTTGCATCATAAATTTTAGCAGGAATATTTTGGCGAGTGCAAAGAAAATTCTTAAAATGATTGATTCTAAGTGTTCTACTCATACGGTGGAGTAGGTGTTCTCTAATTTGAGAATGATGATTCTCTGATTTTGAGGATCATGATTGTCGGTGAAGACAACATTAGAGTTCTTTTATTTTAACAAAGTGGAGATCATTAGGGTTTTTTTAAAATAAAAGAGGAAATTTTTTATCCCCCATCGGTTGGGAACAAGTGGAAGAGATTTTCTAATGCTACTTAAGGAGAGTCTTTGATATTTTATTTACAAGTGCACTGATTAATACATTTTAGTCTTGTGTTTGAATTTAGTTAAAAAAAAATCGAGTGAGAAAAGTGAGAATTATGTAGACCAAAGATATTGTAAGAGTATCAGACAAGGGAGATGGAAAATTTGTGTAATTCAAAAAATTAAACATATTGTGATATTTCTTTGGTGGATTGTAACTTTTGCTTCAATTTTAGAGTTTTTAACGTGAAATTCTTATTTTGTGATTTATGATTATGATTTTAATTTTTTAATTTATTTTTCACTTGCCCCTTGGGGAATCAATTTTTCAACACTCAATGTTTGAATATTTTCAGATATTGAAAAAAAAACTCATATAAATATCATAGAAAGTTCTTAATAATTGGTTTATAGATCTAGAATACTGCTTGAACTCTAATAGCTCAAATGTTCTTTGTAATTTAAATAAGATATATAGATACTTCTTGTACCAAAAGCAAGGATGCACATGGTGCTTAGCGTTTGATGGTTGTCGGGCGGTCGAGTGTCGCGGCGGCAAGTTTTTAAAAAAAAATTATTTTATTTATTTTTATTTATGTCAAAAATTTGTATTATTATATTAATAAAAATGTACATTAATTTAAATAAAATTTAATAACCAAATACATATTTCACAAAATGCAACAAGTCAATAAATTATAAAAAAACTATTACGATACGACATGTCCAACTTCTTAATTAAATAAAAAAAATAGCAGATACAAAATAAGAATAAATTAGCATAAGGTGAAGTGGTTCATTAAGGGGAATTTCAATAGACAAAGGTTGCTCATCTACTTACACATAGTCTTCATAGTTGGACTTAAATTTAATATCAATATTTATTTCTTTCTCATCGAATGAGAAAATTCTCATAAAGTTCTTCAAGTCGGGCATTTTTTGTAAAAACACCTTTTGTTGATAATCTTTTATAACAAGTGAGTTATGTGGCTAAATCATCAGGATTACCAAACAAAACATATGTATAATCACTCTTGCAATATTGAAATTTGAAGATATAAAGATGAAGTAATCGTGTGCTTTTGTAGTAAAGTGACATTAATTCATTTATAAACAAGAGGTTACATTTTTTTAAAGGACATCTAAGCATCATGTGACACTTGCTTAGGTCACCTTTCACATGCTTATGACATGTGTCTTTAACGGATAATTACAGTTAATTTATTTAATTTTAAGCAATCTTAATCTTGTAATTGTTCGTTTGGGCTCCTTTGGTGACTCGTAATCAGCTCTGCCTTGTGTCCACGTGTGATGTCGGCGAGCATAGGTAAGCAACTCTTTATAAGACAATTAGTTGCTCGTCATTTTTGTATATTGACTCCAAAGTGCATTTAGTTTTCTTAATCCCTAAAATTTTGTACAAGTTGTGTCCTATAGTCTGATGTTTATTTGAGCTTAATGGCGAACTATTGCTATCAGGCTAATTCTTATGTACCTTGTTAAAGCTTGCAAAATAAATAATTTTTTTTTATAATTAGTGTCATTTTTTAAAAATTATTTCAAAAACTTTCTAAAAAAATAAATAAATAACAATGGGAAAATGGTGGGGGGACCTGGGACTGACGGGATTCATGTGATCCGTAAAAGAAGCAGTTGCAGCAGCGTTATGAAGATGGGAAGAGAGGGAGAGAAGAGAACGACTCTGAGTTGACGTGCCTCACACACTCCTGTCACCCCCAAAGAAACCACTCTACTACTTTACATTATATATATATAATTAATGTAACAACTATTTATTTTTATATATTAATTTCTCGGTTCTATTATAAACTTTTCACATTCCATTTTTTACATGTTTCACGATACGTCTCCATTTCCATTAAAATTTAAAACAAACACTCAATTATTAATGAACAAATATTTTCTTAAAATAATTATATACTCTTTGCTCTTGTAAAGATTTTTATTATTTAATACAAAGGTTAATACGTGATCTACCATAGGTTATAATTACAGTGACGGATCTAGAATTTTTAATTAGGGGGCCCAATTACTAGTAATAAATTTTAGATTTGAATAAACCTTAACACGACAAGATGATAAAAATTATGAATAAAATTGAATTATGGTGAGTCAAATAAAAAGGAGAGTGAATAAAGTTCAACAAAATATACCTTTTGAGAATGTGTGTTGACGTGGCTCGTGTTGTTGGTAGCGTAAACCAAATGCGGTGAAAATGGGAATGAAACATTATATCCTCTGTTTCCTATCTCTATTCTATGACCTAGGAATTAATAGGGTTACTTAGATGAAAGTGGACCTTTCTTTTCATTTAATCAAACCCAAAATGTTTTCTTCTTTCATTCAAGACCGAAAGGTTGGGCCTTCTCAATTCTCATTGCTCATTTTCGTAACAAATATTTTATTATGTATATATAAGAAATTACCATATTACACCTAAAATTTTACAAAATTTCAGGGGGGTCTAGTGCCCCCCTGTACCCCATTTCCCTCCGTCCATGGTTATAAACATGTATATTTTTTTAAATAAAACAACAAGAGAAAGGAGAAACATATACTGGATTAGAGAGAATATACTAATATAATATACGTAATAGTTTTCAGTTACTTGATTAATATAAATAGATTAATTCTCTATTATTTTAAGTTTGAATTTTTAGATGAGATTTGGTTCTTTCATTTTATCATAGTTTTAGGCTCATAGACTTGTACTGAGTTTAAATCTCGCTGAAATCAACTCTAGCAATACTATAGTACATATTAAATGAATTAATTTTAACTTTTAGGCAGACATGAAATTTTTTCATGATTGCAAAAGCAAAAAACTTGTCTAAAACAACTCCACCTATTTAAATAATATACTTGTTGAGTCTCTTTAATTCTCTCCATGATGGAGTTGGCGCTAGTCCACAAATACATTCCTTGGACATTTTTCAGTCCTTATATGTCAAAGTATTTCAAAGTACTAAT
Source organism: Prunella vulgaris (assembly GCA_026898435.1). Classification (NCBI taxonomy): domain Eukaryota; kingdom Viridiplantae; phylum Streptophyta; class Magnoliopsida; order Lamiales; family Lamiaceae; genus Prunella; species Prunella vulgaris. The sequence continues at coordinate 267,597 of JAPKLY010000376.1, read as the reverse complement.
TGTTTCATTAAAAGTTATTGATTGTTTTTAGGAATTTTCACCTTATAAGATGACACAATTTTTTTTTAAAATGATTTTGTAAATAAAGTAATGACATATAGTTAAATATATGTATATTTTGTGAATGTGCACAAAAATTGATAATTCCTTTTTAAGTAGTGTGTAACTGTGTGAGACGTCCAAAAAAGGAAAATGTGCAAATTCCCGTGGGACAGAAGGAGTACAAAGTACTTGATTTAAATAATACCAATTATTTTCTTAAAATGTATAACTTGAAGAGTATAAGTTGTTTCATTAGAGTGTATTAGTTGTTTACTTGTTTTACTGTAAGTAAGGGTAGGAATAGGTCAGACCGGGCCAGATTTCTAACAAAAAAGCCGAAGCCTAATTTATAATTTATTTGTTAAAGTCTAGTCTATTATCTACCATAGACTTTTCTCGTAGGCTCAGTCTGAGCTTTTTTATTGAATAGGCAAGACTTGAAAGCCTTATAAAGGCTTATCTAACACTCTCTCTGTCTCCCAAATTTATTTCAACTTTCCATTTTCATCCGTCCCCCAAATTTATTCTCATTCTTCTTTTAGAAAATATTATTTTATTATCACACTTAAAAACAACCACTTTATTCTCTAGTGGACCCTACAATTATCCACAATACCCTTAATTTATCTACTTTATCTCATTTTCCTTAAAAATTGTGCTCACACAAGTGAGAATAAATTTGGGGGACACAAGGAGTAATTACTTTTATAAAATATTCTTTTAACTTGGCTATTGTTTGTTATCTGAGTGGATTCAAGTATAACTTGCACAACATACCACCAAGGGTTAAATAGTGTCGAGATTGTATTGGGAGGCGCCATAGAGGCGTGGGTGTCTTACTAGCCCTCTTCCGGTTCTCGAGGTCTAGAAGAGAAAGGGTCGCTCCGCGTGGAGGGAGTAATTACATCAGATTCGCTTCGGAAGACAAAGCATCACTCGTCCGGTTACTTTTCGGTCAGGTTCAAGCTAATATCTGATTGGGTTCAGGGTATTTTTTTGAGGTTGCAGGGAGAGAAAAAAGCTCCCCAATGTGTCAAATTTGATTTTCATGGAAAATTTTCGGCAGTCCCAATGGGTCAAATTTTTTGAGGTTGTAGAGAGAAAAAAGCTCCCCAATTTTTTCGAGTTGCCGAAATTTTTCCTTGAAAATTTCATTTGACCCAATCTTGATATTAGCTCCAAGTTTCTAAAGACTCATCTCAGTCCATACATTTTCCATCTTCGTAGAGCCCATGAATAATGTGTCATCCGCATATTGGAGGTGTGATACTTTGATATTATTTTTTCCAATCGATGTCGGATAAAAAAAAATCTGTTTCTTTTGCTCTATTAATTAAAATGCTAGAATCTTTTTCCACTAATAAAAAAATGAGGACAATGAATCCCTGTCTAATGAGTCCCCATTAATTTCTTTTTTAGTAATTTAAAGAATGAATGCTTAACTCTCTAGAGAGTTATTTGTATGGCTGGATTAAAACGCAAAAGCTCTACAGGGTTAACCCTTTGATCTTTGAATTACTAAAAAAAATGTATCATTTAGCTTTCATCACATATCTATTTGCTAGCTAGCTTTAACATACAAATTGCTAAATTAACTGAGAGGAGCTCATTGATATCGCGTATTAACAGTTTTCACAAGTACTTAAGATAAAAAGATTTTCATTGCTACAATGATTGTAATTTAGGATTTGTATATTTAAGTATAAGTAAGGGTAAGAATAGGTTAGACTATCCGATAGAGGCCAAGAACTCGGCCTATTAAAGCCTAATTCGACTCGGTTCATGTAATAATTAGCCACTATGGGCTTTTTAAAAAATCTATTACTTAAATAAGCTAAACTTGAGCTTTTTGTAAGCCTTTTTAAAGCCCTACAAGTCAGCCTATTTAATAAATTAATAAATACCTTTCAAAAAAATTAATAAATATATTTTATATGTTACGTAAAATACAATACATATATAATACTTCCCAATTCCTATTTAGATTGTTAAAGTAAAAATAGATTTTAGGAAAAAAGTTATTTATTAGTTAAAAGGTGTAAAGTTGAGGATATATTGGTCCTTTCAACTTTATGAAAAAAAGTTAGTGTATTATTCAAGGATATATTGGGAAATATAGTGGGATGAGATGTAAAGAAGAGATGTTTGTAAAAGATTAGTTTAAAGGGAGTAATTACTTTATTGCCATTTTAGGTAATGAAATAACAAAAAAAGAACATTCCCTTTATGGAATTTTAAGCAGTCTAAAAAGGAAAGGAGGAAGTGTAGTATAATATGATAATGCATAGTACTCCCTCCGTCCCGCAGAAATTTGCACACTTTTTTTATTTGAACGTCCTACACAAATTTGTACACTAAGGGCTCATTTGGTTCGTAAGATAAAAGTATCTATCCGTCGAAAACATGCATGTTTTCGACGGATAGATACTTTTATCTTACGAACCAAATGAACCCTAATAAAAAAGAAAGCATTGATTTACGTGCATACTCACAAACCTTTATACATATATATTTACCCATATACCACTACTTTATATATAAAACTATTTTTTCTTAAAAAATGTGTCGTCCCGTAGGGTGCAAATTCCTACGGGACGGAGGGAGTATATAATACAAAATAAATACTCAGTTATATATAATATTATTATTAATTATAAATTAAAATATTGTTTGAAGATATGTTATTGTGTTCTTATTAAACAGTTTTTAGGTGAACCGTTGTTACTCTTCATTTTAAATTTTAAAGAGGTAATTGTTAAGATTTATGAAAGACTTTTGAGTCAGACTCATCTATTAAAAAAGTCAAGTCAAGTCTCTAAAAAAAGTCTATAATTTCTCGAACCCATAGAATAAATATCAGACATGTACAGTTCAACGAGTAAACTATTTCGATTCGTCCTATTTTCATCCCGAAGTGCATAAGCTATGCATAATAGTAAACACGGAATTGTTAGTAAAATTGTTATTTTACATAATTTCATACTTTTGCACTAAATTTATCTCCGCATGAAGCTATCCTCACAATTTGCTCTCCATCAATATCAAATATATTAATTAAATTAGAACTTATAGATATGTGCAAAATCCATTCATATATTTAATTTCTCCATAACAAATCTATTGAAAAAATCTATTCATCTCCCTCTTCATCTTTTTCACATTAATAAGTTATATTTCGGAGTCTAAATGACAAACACTGATATATAATTATATATATATGTTTACTTTTTTAATGTTTCTAGCTAGATAACACCTATCAATATTTTTGCATGTATCTTAAAAACTGAACTAGTAAAGATACATTAATCAAAAGAAAAAAAGTGTTCATTTTTTCAAAAGCATAAAATAAAATTACAACTACAAAGGTACAAAATATTTTGGTGACAGCAACATATAATGACAGATATGAATGGACAAAAAATGTCACTACTCCGACTCTGGTGTGAGACACACTTCACCAGATTCCTCAGCTGTGTAATAATGTCTCTTTGCATCCTATCTACTTTTCAGTTCAAATAATTATAATGTCTGACTTGCTCCTGAAATTACTTTCATATTTGAGGATAATATACGAAAAAAAATGAAGTACGAAAAAAAATGAAGTACGTAGTAATAAAAAGTTATTCATTTTTATGAGTGCACAATACTTTTTGGGCCATATCAAAATATAGTTGAGAACGTCTAAATAAAATAAATGTGAAAGTAAAATTGAACTGAGAAAATATTATGTAAATAAAATAAAATTTAAATGCTCCATTAAAAATTTTGTACTTGAGAGTGACCCAAATTCGATTTCTTTTAGAAATGAATTAAGGGAGATATAAGCTGATTTGGAGAAGAATCTTAGAGTACTTGGATGTTTGGTAAATTAAGGGGGCTTTTGTTTCAAATTCTTCAATGGTATGGAAATAAAATTCAATTTTCCTTCTTTACCCTTACATATGTTGAATGTGCTTTAATTTTAGAAAAATAAAAAAAATTGTCGATTATGGTATGGAGGATTGCTTGAAGAGGATGAATATAAGATTAGATGGAATAATCAAATGAAGGTGATGGTTAACTTATCTAGAGAAAAAATAATGTTATATACCATATTTATTTTAATTACCTATTATAATAATTCTATATATACACACGCATTATCATTAAAGAATTTTTATAGAGAGCGCCCCCTAACTTCTAACTATGAAAATATAATTTTTAACAATATAAAAAAAAAAAAAAAAAAAAACTCCTTTCTTCTTGCGTATAAGTTATAACCAAGATTTAGGGATGGCGGCTTAACGCGACGGAATGAATTAGGGTATCACTCTATTCCACCCTATCTAACCTGTTTTAAATTATTATAAAAATTTAATATATGTATATAATATATCCAATAATCTTATATATTACTTAAATTTGTTATACTCCAATAATCAAATATATTACTATATTTTCATGACAAACACTTATATACAAATTTCTACGGATCTAAGATCCGTAGAAATATTTATTTTTGAAAATTCGCGGATCTAAACCGGATCGGGTCGAATTTGAGTATTTTTTCCAAAATTTGTGCAGCTTGTGATTTTCGCTCCCAGGTATGTTACAGTTGGGGCAAATGCATGTTACTTTAAGGCAAAACATGTGTTATAACCAGATTAAATGTTATTTTCTACACATATTCATTTATTTTTGTAGAAGTAAATATTTTTCATGCAATGTAACACATGTATATGTTACATTGTATGTGTAACACATATTTATTCTTAATAAAAGTACATTTTATCATATAGTAACACATATATGCTCATATAATAACACAAATTGAGGAATAAATATGTGTTACAATTACATTAAATATGTATTACTGCAAATTTATATTACAATTAGAGTAAATTTGTGTTACATCTAGAGTAAATGTGTGTTACAATTAGAGTAAATGTGTGTTACTGCAAATGTATGTTACAATTAGAGTAAATGTGTGTTACTGCAAATGTGTGTTACAATTAGAGTAAATGTGTGTTACTGCAAGATCAAATGTGTGTTACTGTGTGTACAAATATTTATTTATCCTTATAAAAATATATATTATATTTTATATAACATATATAAGGTATTAAATGATGTATTAAGTACATGAATAACATATTATTAGCATAAATCAACAAAGAGAATAAAAAATAAATTAAGTAACACATATTTATACTTGCAGAAATACATATTTTCTTTATAGTTACTTGAAAAGTACAAAAAATTAATTTTTTAAGAATTAGTAACATAGATTTTGTCTAATTGTAACACGCCTTTGCCCAAATTGTAAAATACCTAGGAGCAAAAAAACATATTATTAACATAAATCAACAAAGGGAATAAAAAATAAATTAAGTAACACATATTTATACTTGCAGCAATACATATTTTCTTTATAGTTACTTGAAAAGTACAAAAAATTAATTTTTTAAGAATTAGTAACACAGATTTTGCCTAATTGTAACACGCCTTTGCCCAAATTGTAATATACCTGGGAGCGAAAAAAATATATTATTAACATAAATCAACAAAGAGAATAAAAAATAAATTAAGTAACATATATTTATACTTGCAGGAATACATATTTTCTTTATAGTTACTTGAAAAGTATAAAAAATTAATTTTTTAAGAATTAGTAACACAGATTTTGCCTAATTGTAACACGCCTTTGCCCAAATTGTAACATACCTGGGAGCGAAAAAACCTGGAACTACAAGTTGCGCGAATTTTGAAAAAAAATATCCAAATCTGACCCGACCCGGTTTAGATCCGCTAATTTTTCAAAAATAGATATTTCTACGGTAGAAATTTGTACACAAGTGTTGCTCTATTTTCATATGAGTGATTCTCGTGTGCACTCAAGATACATAGTATACCTTGCTTTAAAATGATAAAGTTGTTTGTCACCCCCTAAACATGTATGTTTTAGGGGTGATACACAATTTAATCCATTAAAGCATATGCACTCTAAGGGGTGTTTGTTTCAGTATATTAGAGATGAGATTAAGATAGTAATTCTTAGTAATATTGTGTTTGGTTTAATTGATTCAGAGTCAGGATAAAAAAAGAGGTTTGTATCTTAAATCCCTTCTAATTCCTCTAGACATGGACTATTTGATTCACGTGGGATGTTGAGATTAAAATTTCATATTATCCTTCAATTTAAAAAATTTATTGTACGATATGAGGACAATTATGATATTAGTACAAACATCTACTTAAACGTTGGATTAGATAGTACAAACATCTCACTTAAACGTTGGATTCGATTAACACAAAAACTCATATGAATAAATTTTATAGCATAACATTAATATCATTAGATATATTTATTGATGCCATAAGACTTATAAAATGAAATTATATCGTAAAATATTATGGTGTTAGTGGATATATCTAACAATATCAATAACAAAATCTAATGGTATACATTTCATATGATGAACAAGTTTCACAAGAGACCTACTCTTAGACTAAAATATTCTATTGATATCAATCAGTGTCAAATTAGATAATAATATATGCAATAATATAAAATTTATGTTAATATATGTTGATGGTGGTTCAAAGAATTGATGAACTAAAGTAAATTTGTGGTTGTTAGAGAATCAAATCAACTATTGTATATACAAATTTGAGAAGTTTTTAGATGAACGTATATAAAGTTGTAAATAACAAGAGATTCGTCAAGCCTTTTGTAGGATTTAGGTTTGAAGGTTATGGATCCTTTATTTGGGGTCTTTGAGGCCCTAATTATAGGTTTATATGGATATGAGAGATGATGTAAGGAACAATTCTAGATCCGATACAAAGATATCATATTGAAAAATGAAAGATTGCTCTTGAGGTGCGGTGTTATGTCAGAAAGTGGCAAGGTAAGTGCTCATCAATGTCATTTAATAGTGGCAATCCTTTTCTGTTAGTTGATATTGCTTGGTCTCGCATATCATAATCGATATCCTCGTACCTTATTATTAATTAATGTCATCACTGAGATGACATCTCTAGTCGTCTTTCATCATCAACTTGTCATCGACAGGATCTCTAGATCATAGCAGATATAGAGATGTGGGCCCAATGTCATGTTGTTTAATGGTCATTAAACTTTAAGGTCATTAGATCAATATTAAGTATTTGACCTACAATAATTGCCTCCTAGGTCGGGTTTTTGAGGATGTAAGTATCGGTCTGTGTTGATGCTGGTCTGAGTGACCTCAGCCTATGCTCGTCACGTTCGTAATGCTTCGAAACCCATTCCAAAGATTTAGCAACTTTCTTGTCATGTGTTTAGTCTTTAGTAGTTATTTTGGGCAGTTTCTTCTGTCTCGATTTTGAGAAAACTATGCCATGATAGCGAATTTGGGCTGATGTGGGGGGGGATCGTAATTGAACCACCCTTTATAGTATATGCGTAAGATGATGCACTAATTTAAATTGGCACGTTTGGTGTCCCAAGAAAGCCAAACTTTTCAAAATTTTGTAAAAAATAGTTGTCCTTTGGTCTCTCTTTGGAATCTTTTAAGGGTAAAATTTAGTGTCATTTGCCCTTTTTTACTCTTGAGTTCTTATGTTCCTAGAGAAAGAACTCTTCTGCAACAATAATTTCTTTCGATCGATTCTTCAGTACAACTTAATTGGAAGTCCTTCTTCCTTAATTCTTTTTCATTTTCTTTTCACTTTCGAACCAAAAAATGGTGCATACTAGTGAAGGCTCCTCTTTCTGGCAATTTGTCGGAGCTTCTTGAGCGGGGCCAACGACCAGTGACTTGCGCCTGCTCTAATTCTAGATTCGTACCATTTAACTAATGAGGATGGAATAGAGCCTATCTTCTTCGGCAGGAGGAGTTGCTTATCATAGGTGGTGGACATTGGTGTTTGCAGATCATCCAAAAATGAGGCTAATTTCTCTAATATTAGAAGTTTGGGCAAGGATTTGAGCATAGGTGATTAAGAGATCAAACTTAGTACCCGAGAGGTCAAGGTGGAGGACCTTCTAAATGAAGCAAATATGGCTCTGGCCAAGGAAGAGTGTGCTCAGGTTGAACTGAGAAGGCGTGGCTTTTTTGTGTGTTCCCCCATACGAGTGGGCCTCTTGATTTCAACTACATTGAGAATTTTAGTGAACATCTGTATGTATGTGTTCCCCCATATGTTAATCGCTAGGAGAGTACACTCACTAAATAGTTAACGCCATTCAAAGCATTGTGATAAAGGTGGAACTGGATAACTGGAGGAAATTCTAGAAAACCTTCTATGACGTGCACTTTTTGGTCCTCGCCATGACAAAAGAATCCACTAACCTCCAGTGGCATGTTAGTGGTTGACTATGATATGATGCAGTTCAACCTAAGATTACCATTTCACCTCAATATCATCCATCTACTCATCTTTTAGAAGATTGCAGCAATGCAACTATACCTAAATTTCTGGCTGATGACTAAATTTCGAACGAGAGGCCTATATGGGATACCGATGGTAGGAGAGATGATGTATCCCCTAAATTTTTGCAATGATAAGAAAAAAAGAAGGAAATAGGCTCTGTATATTTAGGCACTAATGACCAAACTGATTGAGAAAATCCTATCTAAATCCACTCTTCACCCTAAAAAATGGTTCTTTGTTGGTAAGGAGTGGAGGTCATCGGGCAACCCCTGATAGCTATATCGATATCATAATGTCATTTCAGGATTAAAAGCTACTCCCTCCGTCCCAAAGGTATTTTCACCCCTAGGACGGCACACTTTTTAAGGCAAGCTGCGTTTGACTTGTTTTTACCCTTTAATTGTAAGTTAATTACTCACACTAAGTAAATCAGTGTAGCCACCCATGAGTAGTAAAAAAAGGAATGAACAGTATAAAAAAAGGAAAAAATCCAAAGCTGAAAATGAAATTTAAAATGTTTACAAATTTCCCTCCAACAAGTACAAGCAATTAATGCTGATTTGATCCAAAAACTCCCTCCTAATTCAAACATCAAAATAAGGAGTCTTATACATATTCTACGAACACATACAATGCACTTCATTACAAATCCTCCTATATTAAATACTCCAAAACAACACTAATGGTGTAGTGCACAGAGGTAAGTTACAAGAAGTTGCTGCATCATTTCGAGTATGCAAGAGAACAATACAATTTTCTTGGGCAGCTGCAAAAAAAGCACAACAGGCATCAGTTCCTATTTTGTTTACCTTAAAAAGGTTTGATGTCTCTAAAAGGGTTCAAGTGGAGCTAGATTCTGAGAGGATGATGAACATACCTTTTGCAAAAAGAAGGACCATCAGAAGGCTTGCTAAGGAGCTGAATTTAAGCAAAAACAGAGTAAGCAAGTGGATTAAAAAATGAATGATCAAGGCACACACAAATGCCATCAAGCCTACTCTTACAGATGCAAACAAAGTTCAAAGGTTGTAGTATTGTTTGAATGCATTGCAAATAGAGTCAAACAACAATGCAATCAACTTTGAAACAATGCATAATGTGGTTCATATTGATGATAATTAGTTCTACATGACCAAGAAGAGTAAGGTTCTATATATTGTCAGGAGAAGTTGAACCATACAGGACATACAAAATCAAGAGATACATTCCAAAGGAAATGTTTATGTGTGCAGTGGCAATACCCCAATATGCAAGTGATGGTGCACTTATTTGGGATGATAAAATTGAGATTTTTCCCTTCACTGAACAAGTACCAGCAGTGATGAACAACAAAAACACGACCAGGGGCACATTCGTTACTAAGCCAATTAAAAGCATCATTAAGGATGTCATCAAGAGTTGTGTACTGAACCAGGTAAATTCCATAATTATCAAAATTATTCATCATTTAATTACTTTGCAAGTAAGTCTCCAAAATAGGAAAAATATTCATTATTCCTATAGATGATATTACAAGAATTTTTACCCCTGGAGACATTTAGAACACTTAAAAATAGAGAAAAAAAAATGTGTGTAAAACTAGAGACATTTTAGTGAGTGAAAATTAAAAATATTTTTTATGTATGCTTGTATGTTGGATAATATAAATAAAAAATTGTGAAAAATTAAATAGGTAAAATGGTAATCTTATTTAAAAAACAATTAAGGCTTCATTTGATTCAATGGACAAGATAAATAATTCAAGACAGATTAATCAAGATTATAATCTAGAGTTTATTATTTGTGAGTTAAATAGTATGTTTGGAGTGATGAATTAAAATAATTAATAATATAAGATAATTTCATTTTGAATATTTGGATTGTAGGATTAATAATAAAAAAAAAATACAAAATTTGTCCTCTAAATCATAAACAAGAATGAAGTGAATTATGGTTATTTTTTCCAATATACAAGGAGTATTTTAGTAAAGATAAATACAATAGATATTATCATACATCTTCTTAAGATAATATTATCTACCATTCATAAGATAAGTTGTAATTTTGAGCTTTTTATTAATCTTTGTTCTTTGTCTATTAAATTAAATATCAAATTTAATACAATAATTTAATTTATCTTAGTTTATCGATCTAATCAAACGAGTTCTAATATGATAAAATAGATGGTTGGGAGTACATAATCAACAATAACATTTACAAACGAGGGAGGCTTGACCAAATGATAATTAAAGACTCGATGCACCATGTACTTGGCAAATACAACTGATAAAAATTAATATAGAAAATGAGGATGAATATCCATTATTTTCTTATAACTAAGTAAGTAACTAATATTGAAGTTGTCAAAACTCATGATCCACTCCATGCAAATAGCATACCTCAATTCCTTTAACCACGAAAGTGACTCGTTATAAAATAAATAATTGAGTGACTGGTTAGTTTCTGAAATTTTATATATACTCCCACTGTTTTAGAGGTATTTTTACTTTTGAATTTGCACTATTTAAAAAAAAATAGTGTAATGTACAAAATTATATTATTAAAATAATTATATTAGTTGGATTGAATGTAAAAATAATGATATTTTTTTGTAAGTATGTAAATATTTTGAGGATAGGGTTAAAGTAATCATTTTCATTTATAAAATGTGAAAATAACTGTGAGACGAGAACGAAAAAGGAAGTGCGAAAACAATTATGAAACAGAGAAAGTATGATTTTGATTAAGCTAGCTAAACTCGAGTTAATGGCCTTTCGACAGTCTATGAATTTATATTTGTAATTTAAGGACTTTTATCATCTGACATTTTAATTTACTGAACAAAGTTTATACGATACTATTTTCTGCAGGAAATATATATAATATGTTTGAAAAGAATTGCATTACTAAAAATATTCTTAAAATAATACAAAAGTGTCACATTCATGTACCAAATCATCTCATATAATATTTTGTAATGATGTATAGCTTTCCCAGAGTCCCATCCCAGGAATTAATATCAAAATTTCGCATAACTTTTTTTATTTTTTATTTGGTCACATGACTATGTAATATTTCAATTTAATTTTATAATAATTCAAATTTAATCAAATTAGTCTCATAATTATATAATGTTTCAATTTAGTCTCATAACAATTCAAATCTAACCAAATTAGTCCCAAATCACCGGAAATGATATAAAACAATATCGTTTTACTCACTTTACGTTCATGCGTTATATTTTCCGGCGAAATTGATTCACACGGCACGTGAGTGAAACGACGTCGTTTATATCATTTTTGACGATTTGGGACTAATTTTGTTGGATTTGACTAAATTGAAATATTACATAGTTATGAGACTAATTTGGTTAGATTTGAATTGTTACGAGACTAAATTAAAATATTACATAGTTATGGAATTAAATTAAAAAATATTTTGATATTAATCCGAGCTCTCCATATATCTTTCATCCAAAATAAAATTAATAGAAATGGTCCATAATTTATTTCATCTAGATTCTAGAATATTCAACAAAATACATTCCCTTTTTCCTCTACATTTTCTTGTCACCATATTACGTAATTCCTTAGCCACACACACATTTTTTGGGTATACATAATTGGATACCATTCATTTTACAGGAGTTTTAAGAAAAGTTTCGTTGTCGTAATTAAATTCAGTAATCTCTGCGTCCCACTATAAGTTGCTTATGTTGTCATTTTCGTCTGTTCCACTATATGTTGTTCATTTGTTTTTTTACTTTTTTGGAAACTATTATTCACTTCTTTATTATCATTTTTAATACTTTTTACACTATTTCTATTACTTTTTCATTTTTCTCTATCACATCACTTATACTTTTTTACTTTTTTCATAATATCACTTATATTTTTTCAATTTTATTTTAATTCATGTGCCAAAAAATAACGAGCAACTTCTAGCGGGATGGAGGGAATAGTAATTAAATATATGGTAATATTATATACTCCCTCTGTCCCACAGGAATTTGCACATTTTCTCTTTTGGGACGTCCCACACAAATTTGCACACTATCAAAAAAGAAAATATTAATTTACGTACACACTTATATATCTTTACACATATTTATCCTTATACCACTACTTTATATATAAAATAATTATCCTTAAAAAATATGTCGGTCCGTATGGTGTAAATTTCTACTGGACGAAGAGAGTAGTAATTAAAGTGTAAAGTGAGACATAAAGTGGAAGGTGCAGGTGATAGTGACAAGACAAAGAAAGGCAAACCTGAATTCTGATTTCTAACAAATTGCCCTTTTATTATTAATTTAAAAAAAAAAAAAAAAGATTGGGCAGGGAAGCCATGCATCAACTACAAATCGGAAGGCGGTTAACTCTAAAGAATTGTTTGCATGTGTTTTGTCTCCTATGCTCTCTATATCTCTGTCTCTTGCTGCCCCCACCCATCATCCCTATCGCCTTTTCATTTCATTCCAGCTAAGCCAGGATATGACACCAACCATTACATTAATCCACTTTAACTAATATTTTATTAATTTAACTCATACTACCACCGTCCCGAGTCTTCTTTTCAAAAGACCTGAACACACGGATTAAGAAAAAAAGTAAAGTATGTGAATGTGAAGTTAATTAATAAAATATAAAAAATATATTTTATTCACTTTTGAGAATATAAATTATTTTCTTTTTAAAGTAGAAAAAAAGAGTTGAGACGAAGGAAGTACTATATTTTTGTGTATATTATTTATGGAATAATGTGTAATTTAAAGATATACATGGGAAGTGTAAAACGGAGACGGAGGGATCAATATTACTCTCTCTGTTCCACAGGAATTTGCACACTTTTTTTTTGGATGTCCCACACAAATTTGCACACTACCAAAAAAGGAAACATTAATTTACGTGCACACTCACATATCTTTACACATATTTACTCTTATACCACTACTTTATATATAAAATAATTTTTTTTTAAAAATGTGTCATCCCGTAGGGTGCAAATTCCTACGGGATGGAGGGAGTATTATTTATAAACAAACAATCTATATATGCATTGGAGATGAAATCATTTTGTAATGTTTAATGTTTAAAATCATGTGATTGCATTTTTTAGTTAAGCGCTTCATTAACACACAAACATACGTAAATCAATAGAAAAAAAGGTCACTTACATATTAGTTCACAATTTCTGCACAGAAATATAATTTTTTTCTGTACATAAATATATATTTTTTTCTGCATAAAATCAATTTATAATTAGTGCAAATTTTGTGAATCATTTTGTAATTTTTCCTAAAAAAAATATCAAACTCAATACGATGAATTACAGAAACATAAGTAGTACTCCCTCCGTCCCACTATAAGTTGCTCATGTTGCCGTTTTCATCCGTCTCACTATATGTTGCTCATTGGTTTTTTATCTTTTTTGGAAACTACTATTCACTTCTTTATTATTACTCTTTATACTATTTTCATTACTTTTTCACTTTTCTCCATCACATCACTTATATATTTCACTTTTATCTTAATTCGTGTGTCTAAAAGCAACGAGCAACTTATAACGGGACTGAGAGAGTAATTAACATGTAGGTAGAGTGATAGCAAATGATTAAAATATTTAAGATAATTAGTAGTAGAGGGGAGGGGAGGGAGCTAGGAGAGGATGCATGTGAGTGTTGCAGGGAAAGAGGGTACTTGATTAGATTCTTGGGTTTTAATGGTGCAGAAACAAAGATCATCGTCGGGGTCCCATTTTAATGTGTCTTCAATTATTCGATAAAAAGCATTCGACCTTACAAGCTACTGCCTTGTTTGGGGAAACACTCTTTTCCCAGAATGTGGATTAAGCACCCAAATGGAAATCTCTTTATTTCACAAACATGGCCAATACCCCATTCTCATTCAATTATCCCCACCTACTATATCATTTTTTTTTTTTTTTTTTAACTTCATATACTCCCAAAAGTTATTACATTATTTTGGCAAATTTCATATTTTCAATCAAGATTTTTTCAAGATTCATATTCCCTCTGGCTTTCTTGCGGATCGAGTTCCAAGTAACTTGGGTTGGGTTACATGATAAGATTCTCTATTAAGTTGTATTTGTATGCAGTGATTTTAGTTATAATTTTATATCGAGAAAGTCTCTTGTGCACCGATTATACCGTTCAATTCAAGTTCATTTTTAAAAAATTGCACAATTTATTACTAAAAAGTTACACAAATTATTACTAAAAAGTTAAACCATTAAAGTTACACTGTTCAGTAATAACATGTGTAACTTTTCAGTAGTATTTTGTGTAACTTTTCAAAAATGAACTTGAGTTGCACGGTGTAACTGGTGCATACAAGA
>JAPKLY010000376.1:152628-172719 GCA_026898435.1 Prunella vulgaris | reverse complement strand
AATATATGTTAGCGACCGCTGTAGGCGGTCGCAAAATAAAAATATATATTAGCGACCGCTTTAGGCGGTCGCAAAATATAAAATATATGTTAGCGACCGCTATAGGCGGTCGCAAAATAAAAAATAGCGGGGGTTAAAGGCGGTTAGGAAATTCGAAAGCTGGAATAGCGACCGCTTTTTAGCGGTCGCAAATCGCCGCATTTGGCAAACTATAAGGAGTGGCCACGTGGCCACTACCGCGTAATTTGCGACCGCCTTAGTTATTTTAGCGACCGCTGTAGGCGGTCGCTAAAACAAAACCAGATTATTACCTCCACCAGAATTGTAAAAGTCATTTCACCGTCGAAAATCGTAAACTTACCGTTGAAAATCAAAAATTTACCGTCGGAATTGCGACCGTTTAAACACAACTGTGACCGCCTCGTCCTCCGCCTCCTCGTCCGCCGCCGCCTCGTACAGCAGCCTCGTCCGCCGCCTTCTCGTCCTGCCGCCGCCGTCTCGTCAGCCGGCTTCTCGTCCTGCCGCCTTGTCCACCGGTGCCGCCTTGTCCGCCGCCTCGTCCTCCCACCGCCGTCAAAATCTCCGGTGAAAGGTAAATGAATTTTTTTTTAACTGTTAGTTTTTTTTTTTTTAGAAAAACAGTTAGTATTTTTTTTAATTGTTAGTATTATTTGTTAATATTTGTTAGTATTTGTTAATATTGTTACTATTTTGTTAATATTGTTAGTATTTGGTTAATATTGATTTGTTGTTAATCTTGTTAATATTGGTTTGGTTTGTTGTTAATATTGTTTTGTTGATTTGTTGTAATATTGTTTTGTTGATATTGTTAGTATTATTATTGTTATTATTAGTATTATTGTTAATATTGTTAGTATTATTATTGTTAGTATACGTATTATATTGATTAATATTTGGTTAATATTGTTTATATTGTTAATATTAGTATTATTGTTAGTAATATTATTAGTATTATTATTGTTTGGAATATTATTAGTATTATTATTGTTAGTAATATTGTTAGTATTATTTGTTAAATTGTTGATTGTACAATTTGGTATAGATGAGTGAACAACCCGATCAGATAGAGGGTGACGGTCAGGGGATAGGGAGAGGTAGAGGTAGAGCTAGAGGGAGAGGGAGGCCACGACCCCTCCCTTTACCACCGATTCGACCTCCCGAGTGTCTGATGCCCCCGCCCTCCCAGTCTAATGAGGCCGGATCTTCATCGCGGCAACACCCTCTACGTGAGACCCGGGAGTATATAGAAATAAGAGAGGGCCAGTAAGTAAATTAATATTTTATTTTATTTTATTGTTATATAATAATTCCTATAATAATTTTTTTTATTCAGTTTGCTTCCTCAGCACACGGTCACTGAGCGCGTCACGGAGTCCATTATGCAGGTCACTTGGCCTTATGGAGTTGGCTCGTGGACTCGTGTACCTGAGGCCTCGAGGAGAGCGATGTTTGACGAATTTAAGGTATAAAAATATTAATATTTGCGTGATAATTAATATTTTTATTAATTATTAATATTTGAGTAATTAATTTTTGGGAATTGTTTGAATTGCAGAAATTGTGCTTTTGGGATCCGACAGACGACGCTAGGGTGGAGGAGTTATGGTGCAGTCTAGCACAGGGCCGGATGAAAGCAGTCGTCTACAAAATGAAGAAAGCATGGACAGAAGAAGGGAAGGCGGTTGATTTGGGGAGAGACGGTGATGGACGGGCGATCTGGGACGGGTTGGTGGCTTACTGGACTGATCCAGCACACCAGGAGAGGGCTCGTAAGGCGCGACAAAATCGGATGAGCAATCCGAACGGAGAAGGAGTCGCCATTCATCGCGGTGGCTCCCGGACCGCCTACGAGCATGGGCTCACTTTTGTAAGTATTAATTATTATATTTAATTTATAATTAATTATTATATTTAATTATATTATTATAATTAATTTTTAAAGGAGAATGCACACGGACGGAGGCCAAAACATTTCGAGTCTCTTTCCATTCTTCACCCAGTGAATGAGACTGGTCAATCCACGTATGCCCGCACCACCGAGCTTCACGTAAGTATCTAATTAGAATGTACTACTAAATATATTTAAATTATTCTATTAAAATAAAGTTAATATTTTATTTTGTTTAATTTCAGAACAAGTATAAAACTGCTCTCGATGAGGCTCGGACCCAAGCGACACCTTCTCCGGATAACCCTACACCTACTCCTATTGATGAGGACCGTCTCTATGTTGATTTGGCCGGAGTCAATAGGGGTAAGATACTAGGGTTGGGAGCTTACAGTAAGATTGCCCGTCAGACGCACCGCCCGAGATCATCATCATATTCTGTGTCCGCTCATCCTGACGTCAATCTCCAGCAGGAAGTGGCCGAGTTGAAGGACAAGTTGAACAAGCAAGAGAGAAAAGAAAGGAAGATGCAGGCTTGGTTGGCTCAAGTTTCTGCACTTACTAAAATTCCACTTCCACAGGACTCGGATGATGAGGCAGATGCCGATACGGGTCGTGGTGCTGGTACTGATGGTGGTCCCGGAGTGGGTGCGTCTTCTCGTGGGAATGAGGGTGCCGATGGTGGGGATCTTGAGGATCTTGAAGAATGGATGCCCGATTTTAATTCTAACGGCTAGTTAATTTATGTGTTGAACAATTTTTTTTGTTTGAATTGAATATTAAGTATTTTAACTTTTTATTAATATATTTTGAATGTTTAAAATTTTATGTTACCAAAATTATTTTTTATGATATCAAATTGTAGTAATTTAGAATATTAAAATTTGTGGCTAATTTGATGTTATATACAAGTAATTGAATAAATATGAACAAATTAAAAATTTGGTATTGTAAATTATTAAATATATAACATTACATTTTTGTGGTTGAAATATATATATTTATATTAAGTATCAAAGGATTAATTTGATGAATTAAAAAAAAAAAAACGAGACACAATTTGGAATTATATACTATTAATTGCAAAAAGTCGAATAAAATAAAAAAAACAGAGAAATGTTAATTATAAAATTTATAACATTAAAAAAATTTTATTGAAATATATATACATTAATAAATTAGAGACAAAAAGGAATTAATTTGATGGATTTAAAAAAAAACGTGACTTAATTTGGAGTTATATACAATTAGTTGCAGAAAAATAAACGAAAGAAGCAAGTGCCCGAGTGGAACAGCGACCTCTGAAATGCCCAGAGGTCGCGAGTTCGACTCCTTGCGGGCACAAAGTTCACAACATTTATTCTGAGCCAAATAAGGCTCATATAAAATGTGTGATGATATGGTTAAGATGCTGGGTCCGTGGCCAAGTGGTTCGAGCCCAGCCAGCCTCGAGAAAAGGCCTGGGTTCGAACCATCTTGGCCACATTTTTTTGCTACGTAAATAATTTAGCGACCGCCTTAAGGCGGTCGCAAAATAATACTTAGCGACCGCATTTAGCGGTCACAAAAAAGAAATATAATTTTTTTATTATAAATATACAAAATATTTAGTGACCGCCACAGGCGGTCGTTAAAATAAATATAGCGACCGCATAAAGCGGTCGCAAATTTATTATAAAATTTATTATTATAATGATTATAATATTTTGCGACCGCAGTTAGCGGTCGCTAAAATATATTTAACGACCGCAATTGAGCGGTCGCAAAAATAAACCAAACCATACGTGGTCAATACCCGGACATTTTTGCGACCACTGTTCCGACCGTTTTGGCGGTCGTTAATTTGCGACCGCCTTTGAAAAAGCGGTCGCTAATAATGTTTTGCGACCGTTTGGCGGTCTCTAAAACCCGTCTTTTTTGTAGTGTATAATGTAAGAAAATAATGTATTTTGCAATATTAGTTTCATTTGTTAATTTTCTGGTTAAAAAATGAAGACTGCAATTCTCTTGAGATTAAAAAAAAAAAAGACTACGGGATTAAAATACAAAAAAAAAAAAAAATCATTTTAAAATGATCATCACTTATTCTCTTAAAACAAAAAAAGCAATTTCCCCGTATTATACAACTCCACCTTTATATATAGTTCCAAGTATCAAAATGGAATTTAACATATAGAGAGAGAGAGAGAGAATTGTGGTGAGAGAGAGAAGATATGGAAGATGAAAACAAGAGAGCACTATTGAAAAATGGGAGTTGTAGTGATGAATTAATTAATAATAGTAATGAAGAATTAGGGTTAAGGATTTGGGTGGAATCAAAAATGCTGTGGCGAATCATAGGGCCAGCTATAGTGAGTCGACTCTCTACTTTCAGTTACAACATCATCACCCAATCATTCGCCGGACATATCGGCGACGTCGAACTTGCAGCCATCTCTATCCTTATTAGTGTCGTCATTGGTTTCGATTTTGGCCTCTTGGTCATCTCTCTCTCTCTCTCTCTCTCTCTCTCTCTCTCTCTCTCTCTCTCTCTCTCTCTCTACACTTGTGCATGCATGTGGTTTAATGGTTTGTGTTTAACTAATTAGGATGCAGATTTCTCTAAATATTCTTGACACTGTTGCATGTTAAAGGTTTTGTTTATGATGTCATTATATTATATATATGATATCAATATATATAGAGTTAGATTTTCGTAAACCCATTTTGTCATATATATCCAACTCAAAATGCATGGTTTTTAAAATTACACACAAAAAGTGCAAACAACTCTCACAAGTGAAAACCGGTTCCATCGGCAATTGAATTAAATAGTAGTCACCAACTTTTGATTCATGAAATGAGATAACATACTAGTCTTTATATAACTGAAAAATATGATAATAGATTAAACAGAAGATTTCGCTATACTTACAAACTTTAACTTGAGTATCACACAATTTATAATTGAAATACGACAAGCTAGTGTAATGAATTACAGTCGTCTAACTTAATTGTCCTTTCAAATTACTTAAGGACATTTGCATATTTGTTAAATAAAAGTAATTATATTTATAAATTGATTCACAATATAATTATATTTTTTTTATACAGAATCAATTTATAACTAATACTCCCTCTGTCCCAACTCTTTCTTCCTGTTTTTTCATTTCGGGACTTCCCAACTTTTTCTTCACACCTTAAAAATGAAATAATTTACACTCACAAAAGTCAATAAAGTATACTTTTTATATTTTATTATTTAACTTCACACCCACATACTCAAACCTTTGTGCACTGATGGAGTATCAATTTTGTAAACTATTTTATAATTTTGAATTATTTCAGTTGGGAATGGCGAGTGCGCTAGAGACACTGTGCGGGCAAGCCTACGGGGCGAAGCAATACCACATGCTGGGCGTATACATGCAGCGCTCCTGGATCGTACTCCTCGGAATCTGCGTCCTCCTCCTTCCCCTCTACTTCTTCGCCGGCCCTCTGCTGGCGGCGCTGGGCCAGCCCAAGGAGGTGGCCGACATGGCCGGAAGCCTGGCCTTGTGGATCATCCCATTGCATTTCAGCTTCGCTTTCATTTTCCCGCTGCAGAGATTCCTGCAGTGCCAGCTGAAGAACGCCATCTACGCCTGGTCGGCGGTGGCGGGCCTGGTGGTTCACCTGGTGGTGACGTGGTTGTTCGTGAGCGTCCTGGGCCTCGGGTTGGTGGGGGCCGCCGCGACTATAAACATTTCGTGGTGGGTTTTCATTATGATTATGATGATCTACGTAACCTGCGGCGGATGCCCCGGGACTTGGACCGGCTTCTCCATCGAAGCCTTTTCTGGTCTTTGGGACTTTCTCAAGTTGTCTGCTTCTTCGGGGATCATGCTCTGGTATTATTTTTTTTATTTATTTTGTTTTAATATATACTCCTCCGTCTCATAAAAAATTGCGAATGAGACAACATGCATATAAGAAAGAAGTAGAATAAAATTAAAAATAAAATAATGTTTTGGGAGTAAAACTTTGTGTAAAAAATTAATGAATTTAATTGAATTAAGTGTAAACTGTGCCAAAAAATAAAAAAATAATAATATGTTTTGTAAATATGTGAATACAGTGAGGTAAGAGTTTTATATATGAAAGGTTTTCTTTTTGAGTCTAAAAAAATTTTTTTTGCAAGTTCTCTTGAAACGAAAAGGGAGCATGTATGTTTCATTTTTTTAATTGTGGATTTATTTAATACATGCATGTGTACAGTTTGGAGAATTGGTATTACAGAATATTGGTATTGTTGACCGGAAATATGAAGGACGCTGCAACTGCAGTTGATGCCTTATCAGTTTGGTAAGTGATGATCAATTCAATTTCACTGTATTTGTCTTTTTTTTTTTTTTTTATTATACTTTCTAAGTTTTTACGATTGTAGAAATATAGTAATTTGTTGAATTATAGTAACACAGGCAGACATAATATCATTTGAGTTTTACTAGTTAGCTCAAAACTAACTGAATTTGTCTTGATCGTATTCATATAAGTAAGGGAAAATACATATTTTTGTCCTATAAGTTTCGTTGATTTTGGTTTTCGTCCTCTTAAGTTTTGAATTTTTATTTTCGTCCATTAACTTATCCAAAATTATGATTTTCGTCCTCTTAAATTTTAAATTTTTGTTTTCGTCCTTTAACTTACAAAAAATTATGGGTTTCGTCGTTCAACCGCCACTACAAAAAAAACGGGTTTTAGCGACCGATTTAACGACCGAAAATCGGTCGCTAAACACGTTTACCGACCGATTTACCGACCGATTACGGTGGTCGGTAAAACTGTGGTCGCTAACATTTAGCGACCGAATGAGCTTAGCGACCGCCAAAACGGTCGGTAATTAGTCGCTAAAAGAACCGGGATTTGACCCGTTTTTGAATATTAGCGACCGATATTTCGGTCGCTAAATTTTATCGTGAAAAAAAAAAATTGGGGCCAACGTGGTTCGAACTCAGGCCTCGAGTGTGGCTCAGCAAGGCTCGAACCACTTGGCTAAGCCCCCAACATATTAACATATGCACCACAACCTTTATTTAAGCCATATTTGGCTCAGATTAAATATCCCCAATTTCGCGCCTGTGAGGGGTCGAACACGCGACCTCTGGGCATCTCAGAGGTGGCGTGACCACTCGGACACTTGTCGTTCTTGTTCATTTTTGTGCAATTAATTGTATATATCTCCAAATTGAGTCACGTTTTTTTTTAAAATGCTTCTAATTAAATGAGTATTGTTTCTACTTTATTTATGTTTATATATATTTCATTAAATATTATAATGTTAAAATTTTATTATTTAATATTACCAAAATTTATTAATTTGTTCATTTTTTTTGCAATTAATTGTATTTAACTCCAAATTGAGTCACATTTTTTTTAAATGTTTCTAATTAAATGAGTATTGTTTCTATTTTATTTATGTATATATATATTTCATTAAATATTATAATGTTATAAATTTATTATTTAATACTACGAAAATTTATTAATTTGTTCATTTTTTGCAATTAATTGTATTTAACTCCATATTTTTTAGTCACATTTTTTTTAAATGCTTCTAATTAATTGCTTGTTAGTTCTAATTTGTTTATGTATATATATATTTCAATAAATATTATAATGTTGTAAATTTATTATTTAACATTACGAAAATTTATTATTTATTCAATTTAAAAATACAAATACAATTCGTTCAAAATTTTCACTTTCTTTGGATATTTATATAACCATTTGAAACCATTTGAAATTAATTATTTTACACTACTAACAAACATTTAAACATTCAACATAATTTAAACATTCAATATCCCATAAAAACATCCAACATAAATAAAATAAAAATAATTGTTCAACAAAAAAAAAACTAATGTGACGAATTAAAGCCGTCGTCGTCACCACCAAGATCGACAACCTCCTCATCGTCATCGTCATCATCCTCAGGTAGAGGTGGTGGAAGATCAGGAAATTTGGGGACGTTCCAACCCATCTCTTCGGAGGCAGACTCAAGCCAATTCTTCATCATTCTCGTCAGGTCCTCCGTTTGCTTCATCCTATCTTTCATCATCTTCCCATTTGTTTGATATTTCTCCAATTTCTTTCTCACGTCGGAGAGTTGACTTTCTACGTGGGAGGAGGGGTGAGAGTCGAGGGAATAGGAGGAGCTCCCCTTCTGTGATAGGCGGACAGCCTTACTGTGACTGTCCAATCCTAGATACTTCCCCTTCTTTGGTTTGACCAAATTCAGAAAAATTTGGTCCTCGTCAACAGGGGCGGGGGTAGGATTCTCCGGGGTGGGTGCCGACGCCGTCTGAGCCTCATCGAGGGCCTGCCTCATCTGATTCTGAAATTAAACAATAATCATAATTATAATTTAATATTAATTAGTATAATTCATAAAATAATTAATTAGAACAATAATTAATTATAATAAAATACATACGTGAAGCTCGGTGGTGCGGCCATAAGTCGACTGTCCACTCTCCCCAACCGGGTGAGCAAAATGCATCTCCTGGATGAGGCTGGGCTTAACTCCGTATGCATGCTCCTGTACAAAAAATTAAACTTTTTAATAAAGTAAAATTAATAAATTTAAATGTGAGTATATTAAAAAATTAATTAAATACTTACAAAAGCGAGAGCATGCTCGTAAATCGACCGGGAGCCTGCTCGATGTATGGCTATGCCTTGCCCTGTGGGGTCGCTCATCCTATTTCTTCTTGCCGCCTCGGCCCTCGCAACATGCCTCGGATCATTCCAATACTCGAGGAGTCCCTCCCAGATATTATGGCCCTCTTCGTCCGTCCCCATATTCTGAATGATCCCCTCCTTCAGCCACTTGTCTTTCATCATGTGGACTAAGTCTTTCATGCGGTTCTGGGCTTTTTCGTAAAATAGACCACGCACAGCATCATCGTGTCGCGGTTCCCACACGCAGAGCTTCTGCAATAAAATTCATAACAAACATATAAATTAAATATTATTACCTTAAATATTATTAAAATTCATAACAAACATATAAATTCAATAAATTAAATAAAATTAATATTATTACCTTAAACTCTTCAAAAAATGCTTTCTGCTTGGATGCGGGAATTTTAGACCACGATCCCACTCCATAAGGCCACACAACACTTTTCAGTGCATCCGTGACCAAGCTAGAAGATTTATTACCCGGAACTCAAGCAGCATAAATAATTAGGTATTAATATTATAAAAAAAATTATGTATTAATATTATAAAAAAATTATGTATGGTTGTAATAAAAAACTTACACTCCGTCAGACGGCTGTATTGGTTGCCGAGTATCTACTAAAGGATGCTGTTGGGATGAAGAACCTCTGGCAGCAGAAGACTCTCCCACTTCAAAATTAGGAGGGATCGGCACATAAAAATTCTCCATCGTAACGGGCGGTAAAGGCAGGACCGCCCGTCTCCCTCTCCCTCTCCCTCTCCCTCTCCCCCTTCCCCTCCCTCTCCCTCTTCCTCTTCCTCCCTCTCCTCCCTCATTCATCTATTCAACAAATCAAATAATACTAATCAATAAATCAACTAATACTAATCAATTAATCAACTAATACTAATCAATTAATCAATTCATTTAAATATAAACAACTAATAATAAACAACTAAACAATTATTAATAATCAATAACAATATTCAATAATCAACAATAATCAACCAATAATCAATAACAATTTTCAATAATCAATAATCAACTAATACTAATCATTTAATCAACTAATACTAATCAACAAATCAATAATCAACAATAATAATACTTACCTATAATCAATAACAATATTCAATAATCAATAATCAACTAATACTAATCATTTAATTAACTAATACTAATCAATTAATATCAATAATACAATATATAATACTAATAATACCAATAATACAATATATAATACTAATAACACTAATACTAATACAAATATACAATAATCAATATCAATATATATATATAATATAACATATAATATATAAATAAATATATATATACGTCCCCATATAAATAAATATATATAAATAAATATATAATATATAAATATATATAAATAAATATATAATATATAATGCATAATATATATAAAATTAATATATAAATATATATATACCTTTCACCAGTGGCGGGCGGACGGCGGCGGCGGCGGTTGGACACACGAGGGTTTGGTTTATTTTTTGTTTTTCTGATTCTGAAGTCGATTGGCAATTTTTGTTTTCTGATATTATTTTTAGTGACCGCCTAATCGGTCGCTAACTTAATTAGGTTTTTGTCACGTGGCTTCCACCGAAAATTTGTCCGTTGATTAGTCATTTTATTATTTAGCGACCGATTAATCGATCGCTAAATAAAAATCAAAATTTGGCCCGCGTAATTTAGGCGGTTTACTTAATTGGCGGTCGCTAAATATAATTAGCGACCATTTTGGCGGTCGCTAATTATAATTAGCGACCGTTTTGGCGGTCGCTAAATAAAAAAATGATTAAATTTAATTCTATTAATCATATATACCTATATCAACACAATTAACTATAGTCAATGAACTATATCAACAACAATATCAATTAACTATATCAACAACAATATCAATTAACTATATCATCAATACTAATAATCATCTTCATCATTTTCATCTGCCTCATCATCGTCATCATTTTCTTCATCTTCATCATTTTCTTCTTCATCTTCATCTTCATCTTCATCCTCATCATCTTCTTCATCATCTTCTTCATTTGGTACCTCTTCTTCTCCATCGACTTCATTGTCAACAATTACCGTATCGGGATTTTCAGCCACTAAATTCACAGAAAGATTGATACCTTCGTCAAGAACTACTGTTTGAGCCTGTTGCACTTCAGTTTGGAATGGTTCTTCAAATTCTGCAGTGTTGGATGAAGTAGGAATCTCCACCAACGACCTTGCCTTGACCTTACACATTGTTCTTAAGTTCGGTTTGCCTGAACCCGGATACTTGCAGTAATATACCTGAGATGCTTGTGATGCAAAGATGAATGGGTCGTATGCTGCTGGGTATTTTTTGTTGATCAAAATATCAACAATCTTGTAGTTTGCATCGACTTTTTTCCCTCCTCGTCCTGGATCATACCATTCACAAAAGAACATAACAATTTTTCTCGAAGGCCACCCTGGATATTCCACTTCAACGACTTCTTGCAACACACCATAGTACTCGATCGGTGCTTCATTGTAATTTCCATTGGTAACACAAACACCACTGTTTGAAGTGGCTTTTACTGAAACATACACAGCTGTGTGAAATTTATAACCATTTGAATAGTACCTGTTATAACATGTCACTTGTCGAAGTGGTCTTTTGCTCAAAGCTTCAAGATGTGGATTGTGAAGCTGATTATTTTGTCCCTATACATATTAAAAATTTAGAACATTATTAAAAAGCTCATTTTGTAATATGGAATAGTGTTACATACCATTTTTTGGAACCAATATATGAATTTCTGGCGAACTGCTTCATAAACCTCTGCTTCTGTGATGCCTGGTTCTTGTTGATGAGTTTGCTCACAAAACATCCTACATATAACTAATAATTAGGTATAAAACCAATAACATATCTACAATATATTTGTAAAAATAATAAATTACTCATTCTATGTATGGTTGAACCTCGGGCGTATTCATCAAGACGTACGATTGTATCGTCTCTTCTTCCCAGTTTTTTTTAAAATACTGTTTGGTCCCTTTACCCAGTGGTCGACCAGCATGTAAGAATACAGACAACATACCATCGAACTCACGAAGAGGATGTTCTTCTCCCCGGCCATCGTAGTTGCGAGGCTCATTTCTGATCCTGGTTTGAACTTGATCCCAGAAATAATAAGAACAAAATGTTCCAACCTCTTCAGTGAGATATGCATTAACAATGGATGCTTCAATGTGTGCTGTATTTCCAATATTACGTTTCAAGTTGTGCAGATACCTAAATACAAAAACATTCAATTCATCAATATATAAAATAATAATTAACAAAAAACTTTAGAATAATAATACTTACCTCTCAAAAGGGTACATCCACCTATACTGCACTAGACCACCGTGTAAAGCTTCATACGGTAAATGAACAGGTAAGTGCTCCATCGAGTCAAAGAAACTGGGTGGAAAAAACTGTTCTAACTTGCACAGTAAAACAGGGATGTCTCTATCCAAACGCTGCATGTCGTCCAGTGTAATCATTGAGGAAGTTAAGTCTCTGAAAAATAGACTTAATTCTGTGATCACACTCCATATATCCTTTGGAAGTGCGTACTTAAAGGCAATCGGTAGCAACCGCTGCATAAAAACATGACAGTCATGACTCTTCATCGTAGTGACCTTCCCTATTGCTGGCTCAAACGACCGACCCATGTTCGACACGTAATTGTCCGGAAAGCGCAAATCCTTCACCCATTGAAATATTTTTTTCTTATTTTCTATGGAAATTTGGTACTTTGCTTGTGGCCACTCACCTGCTCGTCGACTACTGAAGAGACTAGGACGAGAACAAAACTCACTTAACTCTTCTCTGGATTTTGCAGTGTCTTTGGTCTTGCCGTCTGTATTAAGGATCGTGTGGAACAAGTTATCAAACACATTCTTCTCTATATGCATCACATCCAAGTTGTGTCTAATCAATAATTTACTCCAATAAGGCAAGTCCCAAAAGATGCTTCTCTTCTTCCAACCTCCACGGATACCTTTATTGTGTTTCATCCAACCCTCCTCAGTCGTTTTCCACAAGCCAGTTACTGTAACCTCTCTCAACAACGAATCACCTGAAATAAAGTGTGTATGGTTAAACTAAATTGATAAAACTCTTTTCATAAGTAGTGATTAAAATATAAACATTATTTATATACCTGTTCGAACTTGTGGTCTTGTACGCTTTACATCATTCCCCTTTAGAAAGTGCACTTTGTTCTTCCGCCATTTATGATCATTACATAGAAACTTCCGATGGTTATCGAACCATGATACCTTTTTACTCAGTGGAAGCCAAAATGCATTAGATCCATCCATGCAGTACGGGCAAGCTTGTTTTCCTTGAGTCGACCACCCAGACAACATAGAATATGCTGGAAAGTCGCTGATGGTCCATAAAACAGCAGCCCGTAATGTGAAGTTCTCCTTCCTGTACACGTCATATGTCTCTACTCCCGTATGCCACAAATATAACAACTCTTTAATCATTGGCTGAAGGTAGACATCTAGGTTTTGCTTAGGATTCTGAGGACCAGGCACCAAGACAGTGAGAAATATGTGTTGAGGTTTCATGCACAACCAAGGAGGTAGATTGTACGGAGTCAGTAATACAGGCCACAACGAATACTTCTTCCCGTGCATACCGAATGGAGTAAATCCGTCTGTGCACAGGCCAAGCCTCACATTTCTCTTTTCACTCGCAAAATCTGGAAACTCTCTATCAAGATGTCTCCACGCATTAGAGTCAGCAGGATGACGCATCTCTCAGGAATTCTCATCAGAACACTCCTCAGCATGCCATTTCATGTCTTTTGCAGTGGCACTCAACTGATACAACCTCTCTAGACGAGGAGTGATGGGAAGATAATACATAGACTTGAAAGATGTCTTCTTCCTACGATCTGAGGGTTTGAACCTAGGGTAGTTGCACATCCTGCACCGATCGATGCTCTCGTCGTCGCCCCAAAATAGCATGCAACCGTTGGTACAACAATCAATCTTCTCAAATGGTAAACCCATATCCTTCAAGAGCCTTTTACTTTGATAGAAATTTTCTGGTGCTGTGTTCTCTTTAGGTAGGGCCCGTTTGAACAACTTTGCAAATTTATTGTACACTTTCTGACTGACTTTGCCTTCAGTTTTGATGGACAACATCTGAGCATTGAATGATAATTGTGTCTCAATATCACAACCAGGAAACAACTTCTGATCGACAGATTTAAGCATCTCAAAAAATCTCTGCGAACGAGGATTTGGTTCCTCTTCCATGTGGTGACCACCCAAACCAGACTCATCAATCATCGTATGATAGCTTTGGAATTCATCCACCGATGTCTCAGAGCATGGAATAGACGAATCACGGCTCGAACCACCAATCTCAAATCTCTCACCTCCACTGCTACGAAACTGATCATAGAAGGCAACCACTGTTTCAAGATTATGATTCCACCGAGTTTCGCCATGTACAGTCCAATTGTAATAGTATGGAGTAAAACCAGACATCACGAGATGAGTTAGAACCTCATCAATGCTAAAAAATCTCTTGTTACCGCACTTTTTTTTGAACAAGGACATCTAATCTGGCCATTCATATCCATGCAGTGTGGATTACCAGAGGCAAACACAGTAAACTCATGAATTTTCTTGTAAAATTCAGGGTTGATCGATCTTTGTATCAGACGAGGGATTTCATACATCCAACGACGATCAGGGAGTTCCATCTGATTTAAATTAAGAATATACCACATTAGAATTATAAAAAAATTCGCCAGAGTTTCGACTATAAACAAGCGTATCCGATTTTTTAAAACAAAAAAATCCAATATATATAATCAAACATCAATTACACATAAAAATTCTAACAAATTAAATTAGGATTAAAATCTCCAATAAAAAGAGATATATTCATAAATAATTAATGTACAACATGCAAATAATATTAAACTTAAACGGTAAAAATGTAAAAACGTACGGTCAAATTGAAGCAACGAGCACAATGTGACAATGGACCCGAACGATTACAACCAACACGTTGAAATAATATAATTCTTCACATTTCTGAGATTTTTTAAGGTTTTGGGGTAAATGTTTCGTGAATGAAAACGAAAGAAGAGGGCAGTGGCTGATCTATATTCGAAGTTTAGCGACCGCTTTTTTTAATTTACCGACCGAAAATTCGGTCGCTAAATGTAAAAACCGAATCGGTCAATAACTGCCCACCTACCCGCTTTCGGTTTTTAATTTTAGCGACCGCTTTTTCGGTCGGTATTTTCGTTGGAAAAATTAGGATTTGATCAGTAGTCAAAATCGGTCGCTAATTAATTATTTAGCGACCGATTTAAGTCGGTCGGTAAAAAACGGTCGCTAAATTCCGTATTTTTTGTAGTGCGCCTATAACTACTCATACAACCGATAATACACACGTGGATCCATTTTTTATTTCTTTTTTTAAACAAAATACTAATTAACGTGGGAATATTTAGAGGAAATTAGGTCTTAACAAAATACACTTTTAACCGTAAATTCCCTTTCAAATACCGTCCAATACTTACATCCGTAGAATCTTCTGTCCGGATTCATTTTTGAATATGATGTACAAACCGTGCAACGAAACCACAGTGACACTTAATATTGCGTTCAAAACTCGTTGATTCATATGAATTTTTTGAAGACATCCCACTTCATTTCTCTACAGTGAGTATGCGCTCAAAATAATTTAGGCTTTTGGATATTTTGATTTGGAGATCTTTGCTCCTTTTTCCTCTAATTCTCTCAAGCCCCCATGCCTAGATTTGATCAACTACGGTTTTGATTTGGGAGAGAATTTACGGTTCCTGTATTTTATCCATCAAGACCTAATTACCTTTAAATACCCCCACATCAGTATTTCGCTTAAAAAAATAGAAAATTTTGATCTACTTGTGTATTACTGGTTGTGTGACTGGTTATAGGCGATTGGAGGACGAAAACCATAAGTTTTGATAAATTAAAGGACGAAAACAAAAATTCAAAACGTAAGAGGACGAAAACCATAACTTTTGGTAAGTTAAAGGACAAAAATAAAAATTTAAAACTTAAGAGGACGAAAATTAAAGTTAACGATACTTATAGGACAAAAATGTATATTTTCCCCATAAGTAAAGTTGGGCCTTCACACCTAAAACGCTCAGATTATTTACATCTCACTATTCAAGAAGTGCATCCTACATATTAAAAAATTTCACTATAAATAAATTTCCTAATATATCATTTCTTTTCTATTTGACAATTTTTTTGGAAAAAAATTGATTAGTGAACATTTTTTCAGAAATATATTTTAAAAATATTCGCAAAATTTAAAAATTATATTAATAAAAAAATGCACATAGTTTCAATATTTTTTTCTGAAGTCATGCTGCTTTTTTTTTTGGTAAACCAGAGTGAATATTTTTTAAACTAGAAAAACAAATTGTACGAAACCATTTCCACAATATTATTATGCTTCCTAAAGCATATTATATTCACCCAAAATACATAAATATTTATATAAAATAACAAATAAAAATGTGTAAGAAATGAGCATTTATTTTTCAGCATATGGTTACTCAACTTTAAAAAAAAAAAAAAAGTATTCACAATCAATATTGTGAACTCAAAGGAGAGATGCGATTACATTGTGAAGATATTTACTAATTAAGTTTAATGAACTAATAAAAAAGACATTTTAGATATTTTTTATTAATATTTAATAAAATAAAATTATTAATGAGCTGTGTACCTTTTAAATATTAGGTCTAAATAACCTGAAACGCCTCTGATTACGTACACTAAGCTGTATTAGTCTCTAATTTATAATATTGGGCCGGACTAGCTAATCAAGCCCGTTAACGACTCGCATAATATTCAGAGCCCCATACTATAAACAAAATGATACTCCCTCCGTCCCGTAAGAATTTTCATCCCATGAGACGGCATAATTTTTAAGGAAAATGTGTTTTATATATAAAGTAGTGGCATATGAGTAAATATGTGTATATGTTTGTGAGTGTGCACGTAAATCAATGTTTCCTTTTTCAGTAGTGTGCAAATTTGTGTGGGACGTCCAAATAAGTAAAGTGTTCAAATTCCTATGGGACAGAGGGAGTAGTAATTTAACATATGAAATTTCTTGTTTTAAATAAATAAATAAATAAATATATCTTAATTTTGGATGGCAGCATGGCTATAAACGGATGGGAGATGAGTATTCCGCTCTCCTTCTTCGCTGGGACTGGGTAAGAAAATGTGCTTTACATATTGGTTAAAAAAGAATCACTATATTTACAAATTAGTTCAAAATATTTGCACGACAATATTTTTTTTTTGCACGGAAGTATTTTTTTTTTTTTTTTTGTGATGCATGTTACGCATATGATGCATTGCAGAGTAAGGGTGGCGAATGAGCTGGGCGCGGGAAATGGGAAGGCGGCAAAATTTGCGACGATCGTTTCGGTAGTGACGTCGACCATCATAGGGGTGGTGATAATGATAGTAGTTTTAGTTTTTCACCAACAAATTGCGCTCCTTTTCTCTTCTAGCAAACTTGTGCTTGATGCAGTTAATACAATGACTCTCCTCTTGATGCAGTTAATATACAAGATAATGAATTAGTACTTTTTTGGGTGAATTCGTTTAATGAAACTATAATGATTCATGTGTGTAACCAAGTGCACGATATTCATATGAAATTTGAATATTAAGTGTAATAATGTGTGATTGAATTAGTAATACACCAAACTATAATCAACAGCACTCTATAATAAATAATATTCCAATATCTCAAATAATAATCAACAACAACCTAATTAATGGTAATCAATCATAGCTTAAACAGTAATTAATTAATAATACTTATGTTTAAACATTAATAGTGAAAAAATGCTTAAAAGTCAAGTGTTTGTTTGAAATCA
Organism: Prunella vulgaris; assembly: GCA_026898435.1. Taxonomy (NCBI): domain Eukaryota; kingdom Viridiplantae; phylum Streptophyta; class Magnoliopsida; order Lamiales; family Lamiaceae; genus Prunella; species Prunella vulgaris. Next base: position 155,144 of record JAPKLY010000376.1, on the reverse strand, counting down.
ATAGATCATAACTAAAATACTCTTTTCAGTGTTTCATAATTGAATAAATTTAAAATATTTCCCTTAATCCCTCCTAAAGAAAACAAATCCAATGTAAAAGAAACTTCACCTTTCCTCTTTTTGATTTCTTATTTTTAAACAACTACATATCTTATAGATCAAATGCTGATTGCGAATGTGACAAAAATATATAAGCAGAGTGTCGTTATTATTTTTACTAACTATTTAAATTTATTTCTATATTTATTATATTTGTGGTGAATATATAAATTTGTGTACTATTATGAATATATGATCATTTTAATATCTTACATATTTCCTTTCTTTCTTGTTCATTTTTAAAAAAATATTGCAGGCAGAGAGAGCTACTAAACATGTCAAGAAATGGTCACGAGTTTAATGGAGAAACATATGAATGATATGTAGAAGTTGTTCACTCAAAATGTTATCTCAAATGGTCCTCGTGGATTTAAATGATTTTGGGATAGAGATTATATTCCACAAATTTTACTTAATCAATTCTCTTTTTTTGAATTAAGTTTCTGATTTATTTCGAACTTATGTCTGTTGTTAGTTTGCTACAATAAATAATATGATATTTTAGTATTCATCACAAGTATTTAGTAACTTTATATGATTTGATATTATCGTTATTCAAATTTGTGCCTTTTATTTATCAATTTAAAAATATACTTAGTATATTTTATGGTTAAATTTAATTATGTTAGACATCAATATGTAATTAAGTTAATTAAACATATACTAACTGAAATGAAAAATTTTATCTTTCGATTATGCAGCGGAAGTATACTTGTGAATTTTGTATGATTTCATGGTTAAATACTACTAGAGTTTTCATTTCTATTACACACTAATTATGTTATGGGAGTCTTTGGTGATCCTTCAAGGTGCGTAAATAATTATATTTATGTATCTCTGATCTCGTAGGTCTTCAACCAGAGGACTATATATTAGGGTGTATAATGCTTTAATAATGTTAAAACCAGTAGATTGTGTAGTAGGACCACCTGAGCTTTTTAGTCAGCTGATAATAGTATAGGTCTAGAATAGAATTCAACTAAGGGATACTCATAGAAGAAGACCATAAAACTATCAGAAGACCAGATGACCATTGTAAGTTAGCTGGTGCAGGAGACCATGTTTTAGAAGATCAGCTAAAAGGAATTAGAAGTTAACTGAGGAAGACTGCTGAAAAAAAAAATCTCAAGTCAAACAACTCAATTCACTATAGCAGTTGAGTTTGACTAGCTGACATAGAAAAAAACAGAAGACTATGTGAGATCGAAAGACTGGAGATTTGAAGAAGTCAAACAAGTTCATGTACAAATCAAGGCTGATTAAGGACCAGCTGAAGATGGAAAGATCATATCAAATATGTTCAGTCAATCAATTAATCAATCAATCTGATTGATGGATCCCAAAATTACAGGAATTTGAATTCTAGTAAACTCCAATGGCTAGTTCATCGATCCCTATAAATAGAAGTGCAATTGATCAATTCAAGATAGAGAATACACACAAATACGAAGCTAATGTATAGATATCCTGCACTCCGTTACTATAATCCAAAAACTCATATTAGTTCTAGACTTTAAAGAAGTCTGAGTTGGAAAAATCTACACACCTAACTTGTTTTAGCGAAAGATGTGCGAGTCGTAGTAGAGACTAAACTTGTAAGTTCTGTAAGAAAGTGGGTGAGTACGAATAGTCTCCTTAACTGATTTTGTTAGGAGAGAGTGGACATACGACAGTTGATCAGAACTACTATAAATCCTTGTGTCTATTTATTTTACATGTCATCTTTTTTGCTGCTTTAAAAGGATTTTAAGATAAAAATATTTTTGCACAAAAATACAATGTGCACTCAGCTAATCCAATCAGTTGACCTAAATTCTTCAGATCTATTTTCAAATTCCAGTTGGCTTTCAAAAATACTTTAAGAACTATCAAGTTTATTAAATCTTCATTTCTAGACTTGAAAAACTCTTTACCAACTGTTTTAAGGGATCAACATGGTATTCATAGGGAACGACTAGTGAATAATTAATTAATCAATAAATCAATTAGTCAATTAATTAACAATTAACTAATCAGTTATTAATCAATTAGTCAATTAAAGATTGATCTTCCTAAAATACAAGATTATTCCCACATTGAAATAAAATGAATAATTATATTCGAATATCTCTCACTCATGCATATACATTTGGTTCGAAATGTTCAAACATATAATTCTCATCTCGCATGTCTTCATTCATATGTAGAGTAAAGTGTGTGATCAAGCGAGAACAATATGGAACAATGTAAGGAGAGTTATGCTAGACTATCTCCAGGCCAACATAACTCATCATCTTTAAAGACTCGCTATGTACCCCAAACTATATGGTTGCACCAAGTCAAACATCAATACCCTCACATATTTACATAGAGCATGCTTGATTACTAACTATTCATAACTATATTCAAGGCTATGTCAAATGACATTTTGACTTAGC